>JABMCL010002020.1:5000-137500 GCA_018857735.1 Alviniconcha marisindica
ATATCTACACGTGTTTCCCTGAATTGGCCTCTTTTTCTCTCTCTCTCTCTTTTTTTTTCTTTTCTCCTCCCCTTTCTGGCAATATGACCATTAAAGCAGCCATACATTAAGTGCCATTCTTTTATTTTTTATTCAACTTCCCCTCCCCCCCCCCCCCCCGCCTCCTTTTGTCACTTAGTAGTTTAGCAAGGACTAGTTGTTAGACAGGTCTAAGTGAACCTAATCTACAATCCTTGGAAAATAGTTCTTGAGTTCGAGCTCTCTCTCTCTCTCTCTCTCTCTCTCTCTTCCTCTCTCTCTCTCTCTCTCTCTCTCACACACACACACACACACACACACACACACACACACACACGCACAATTATTCCTGGCTTTTTCGACGTGCCAGTCGGGGGCGGGGCCAATGGAGATGTAAAGTTTTCGAGTTCGAGCTCTCTCTCTCTCTCTCTCTCTCTCTCTCTCTCTCTCTCTCTCTCTCTCTCTCTCTCACACACACACACACACACACACACACACACACACACACACACACACAAACACACACACAGTTATTCCTGGCTTTTTCGACGTGCCAGTCGGGGGCGGGGCCAATGGAGATGTGGGGCCACTGAACTGTCTCAGTGTGTGGGGACTAAGTGCGGTGACAGTACATCTTCCCGTACCGAAGCACCGGACGGACCCGTCATCAGCCAGGGGCCGGTAGACGCAGCGCTGCATCCATCACACCAGGCTAATAATCCACTGGTCCAGACCGATAAAAGACGTACACTTCCGGCCCGGGCCGCTTCTCGGTGTGCAATGCATCATCTTGATACAACGCAGACAGATTCATCCGCAAATATCTCAAAGGAAGCCGAGACACCGGAAACAGCACGCGAACGAGAAGAAACGGAGCAACAGGAAAGGGGACGACGTTGATGTGGGCGACGAAGAAGAAGAAGAAGAAGAACAAAGGAAAGAAAGAAGAAAGAAAGATGGAGAGAAAGAAAGAAAGAAAGAAAGGAAAGAAGCAGTGGGGGTGAAGAAAAAGAAGTTGAGGAGGAGGGTGTAGAGAAGTCGAAGAAGGAGGAATGGGGGCAGAAGGCCAAAAAAGAAGAAGAAGAAAAGAAGGGAAGGATGGGTCTTCGAAGGAGGGGGTGTGGAAAGGGGGGGGGGGGGTTATCTAAGGATGAACAACAGTGACGACAACAGCCGCTTGGCCTTGCTGTAACAAGCTTTTCGTATGGATCAACTAATTAACTACCTCCCCCCCCCCCCCCCTCCCCACCACACACACTCCTCTGGCGTATCTCAGCGCATGCATGTCGGAGGCTTTGGCTGTGCTAGCTAATCCTCAAGAACAAGATTAGTCCCCCGCAGTGAGACACAAACAGGCTAAAAAAACTGGGATCCCGGTGAGGCATCATCAGGTCGATTGGCTGGTTCACACACGCGTGTCGCTATGGCTGGGTCAGACATGCATGCGGCTATGGCTGGTTCACACACGCGTGTCGCTATGGCTGGGTCAGACACGCGTGTGGCTATGGCTGGGTTAGACACGCAAGTGGCTATGGTGGGTCAGACAGGCGTGTCGCTAAGGCTGGGTCAGACACACGTGTCGCTATGGCTGGGTCAGACATGCATGTGGCTATGGCTGGGTCAGACACGCATGTGGCTATGGTTGGGTCAGACACGTGTGTCGCTACCTGAGTAGCTCATCAGTGGCCACTCAAAAATAATGGCGACATTCCCCAAGCCAGGACTGAATAAAAAATATAACTTAAATCCACTGCAAGTTAAAGTTAGTGATAGGATTTCAACGTCCTGTCAACCGCACAGTCACCTCATGACAAATACATGGCAAGCAAATGGATCAATATATCAATAGAAAAAACAAATACATCATTGGGAATTAGTTTTACTGATTGATTTAGTGTCGGGGTTTTGTTGTTGTTTTGATTAATAATGCACTGTTGATTCAGTCTCGGTTTGGGGAATATCGCCATGATGTGCCGGTGGTCACGGATGAACTACTCGGGCAGCGAAACACGTGTCTGACTCAGACAACCAAAACAGTAATGGTCCTCACCAGATCAGTTTTTTTTAATTATTATCCTCTCTGCTCTGTTTGGTTGCGGGAGACAGGGAATCTGATTCGGCTCTTGGGAGGGACTGATTCAAAGAGTAGGTCCGTTATTAATGTGTTCGGGTTTTCTTCTCTTTACCTATCTTCTCTTTGTATATGTCATTCCCTTTTACGGTCCTTCAGACCGAAACGTAATGCGTCAACAATCAGTTATTCGCTCTCTTTTTTTGTGGCAAAGAGTAGGTTCGTTATGAACTGGTTAGTTTTGTTCTCTCTTTACTTATTTTGTCCTCATAGATCTCATTCGGTATTAAGGTCCCCCAATGCATCAACAATCAGTCACTTTGCTTGTCTTACATCTTCTACGCTTCCATCTACATCAGTGTAGCAATGGGCAGCGGCACGCAGACAACACCGCTTTTTCCCCTTCTTTTTACACTGATTCTACGCCTGCTAAAACCTGCGTCCAGTGTGTGTGTGTGTGTGTGTGTGTGTGTGTGTGTGTGTGTGTGTGTGTGTGTGTGTGTGTGTACGCGTGTACACACTATTAATTCACAAACCCCTTTTCTTTTCCTTTCTTGTGTCAAATACATGTAGACAGTACCGTTATACCCAACTGTGCATATGATGTATAACGAAAGTACGGTAGTAGTAGTAGCAGCAGCAGCAGCAGCAGCAGCAGCAGTAGCAGTAGTAGTAGTAGTAGTAGTAGTAGTAGTAGTAGTAGTAGTAGTAGTAGCAGTGTATACACAAAGCTCAAAAGCAGAAGTACCAGAACCCGCCATCTCATGATGTGCAGAATATTCGGGCATCACTCAAAGTGATAAAGCGCAGGAGTCAAAGATCCCCGCTGGCAAGTGTGTTGAGACAGAGAGAGCACAAGACAGGCACACCATACATACTGTTTTCCGGCAGGCTGTATCCCCAGACTTGAACCCGGCAACCCAGCATCCATACACACCAGGCGGGTCTCCTTCAGCTAGATCCACGGTCAGCGAACTAATCCATTTTTTGTGGTATCCGAGGAATCCACTTAACTCGACGAGTGAGAATCTGGAGAAGACCACTGACCACTAAGAACATTCACTGTGGCCAGCACTTCGTGGTCCGAGTTATGGCGCAAGGCCACGGTCCGGATCTGGATCCGAGGATGTGGCTGAGCACACAAGTGCCGCATTCCTGGAACGTAGGTACACATAAACCTGAAAGGAAAACAATGAATGTCATTAGACACTGCCAGACATGTGAACAATTCAACAACTGTGTTCTTAGATTAGTCAGAAATAAGTCAACAAAGTTCATGTCACCTATTTGTGCTATCCCCAACCACCGGAAAAAGGAAAAAGGAACTGTAAACGCAAACACACAAAAGCACTCGATAACGGGAAATTGTATCAAAGACAATTGAAAATCATTACGAAATGGTCCAGTGAACTGGAAGGGTGGGTGTGGGTGTGGGTGATGTTGGAGGGTTGGCGGAGGCGGGGGGGGGGGGGGGGGGGGGGAATAAGAAGCTGGTATCATATAATTATGTCCAGACAATTATGTTCCAACAGCATGTTCCAAAAGAAGCAGTCTGCTACATGTCTCGCTCTCATCAGTACTGACAACAGAGGTTACTGTGTGGTAAAAAACTCCAACACAGCTACCCCCCCACCCCCCCCCCACCCCCACCCATTTAAAAAAAACAAAGTGAACATTTCTCTAGCACACACACACACACACACACACACACACACACACACACACACACACACACACACACACACACAACAGTCACCACGTTCAACTCTCATAGATAAACTCACTAGGGGGGAAAAAATCACACACTTACCCATTTCCATCAACCACAGCTGTCAAAACGAGAAGAAGCAGAAGAAAATGGCGGTAAATTTACAAACCACACGGCCACACGGCTTCCGGCAACCACGACTTTGGCGCTGCAGAATGGAAGAAGAAAAGGTTTGCTGTAGGCCCGCTCCACAATCGTGTCCCATTTTGCTGTGATGTCCACTGCCATCAGCACTGTCAATGCTTGGACGCTGTGCCAGTTTTCACGAAATTAAGACCGAAAATATTTCACCGAAAATCGATCACACTATTCCCGTATGTTTTACCAAAAATCGACACCATTCCCATACCGAAAATGTTTGACCGAAAATCGATCACACCATTGCCATACCTATCTGTCTGGCAACAAACAACAAACAATCCGTGCACGTCCGTCCCAACATGTGGCTTTTATTGCTTGTTCGTAATGACATAATGGAAAAATGTGTACAAATCAACCATTTCTATACTATCATGTACAATGTTCAATTTTTCACATTAAAGAAGAACCACGATGTAAATAATAACAAATGCATTTCGTCGGTGTATAGTGTCAACTAGAAAGGACAAACACGACACAGACACTCACTTCTTCTTCTCACGACAAGGGACCAGGAAAACACCCTTGGGTGACCGCTTTCAAGCACAGTGGTGACGTTACACCCCAGTGCAGTACTACCACCTTCCTCTAGATCAGCTACTAACGTTCTCACCACAGACTTCCGACTGTCACTGGAGTCTAGTGTACAGGAAGAAAATTCGAGAAATGTTTTGCATGTGTTTTTTGAAGAGATTAGAGTCGCTATTACTGATTTGTCCGACATTTTGAACAGCGTAAGCGACAGGTAATTGACTTTCGTTTTGAGACTTCCTCCTGAACATTCCACTTCCTGTAAACTGGGGAAACCAAGGAAATCACGGACTGTCATTCCTGGAAAAGGGAAGCAAACCTCAGAATCAACAAACCCGTACTGACCAACTTCCTGACAAAATGACCTGTACGTACAAAGCTAACATTCTTTACGAACTCACGATCCAGCTGCTCCACTGTCCGTTCGAAATGATTCCAAACACCAAGACCAAGTACTCTATTAAACCAAGACTTGTGCACAGTTATCTTCCTGTCATCCAGATTTTAATTTCTTCGGAAAATCAAGAAAGCTAAATCACTGAGAAATACAATTACTATGTGCAATATACCACATTCCAGGCTGGTTAAGCACAGAACTGCATAGACAAGTCGAATATCGACGAAGCCAAACAAGCACGGAAACCAAAATGCAGCCACGCTTAGACCTAGCTACCGTTGTTGCGTCTTTCACCAGCCATACAACACCCCAGTGTAAGATTATAACTATAGTTATGTCCTCAAGTCTATAACACAGGAAAACAAGCTTCGTACATACCACTTCTCGCACCAACAGCGAAGAGGAAAATATCCAAAACGAGGAAAGAGAACAACCGTTTCCACACACACCCACACGCCAGTGTAGCCATCATGGCGGACCGTCTTTCTCTGAACATTTCCCACTTCTACAACACTGAACGTGGAAACACTGACAGCCTGGATTGCTTCCCTTGGACCACCAATGAAGAGGACAGGTTATTTCCCATCAAAACGATGAAAGAACAACAGTGTGCACCAGTTAATGGAAATTTCAAACGACCTGTACAATAATACATAGGCCAGTAAATCATTATCGAAATGAACGTAACTTCCCGCCCTCTTTCATTCTGCTTTCCGTAAAGTTACGGACGTGGTCCAAATATCGGCACCGAACCTACACGTACTGCACGTGCGTTATGCGGAGCAAAGCACACTTGACATATCATGCGTGCTGAATTATTCCAATACATAAATGCAAAAGAGAGACACGGGGGTTCGGGGGGGGGGGGGGGGGGGGGGGTGCTTGGCATTTCACGCCTTTTTGACGACGACGGTTATATTAGGTATTGGAGAGGAGAGAGAGAGAGAGAGAGAGAGAGAGAGAGAGAGAGAGAGAGAGAGAGAGAGAGAGAGAGAGAGTGGAGGCGGGGAACATCGCATCACACCAAAACGAACCACAATGCTTACTTCTTCGTTGCACATGGATAAACCACGAATACATCCGGGCATGTCCATTTTTAAGAACACTTGTGACGTTGCAGCCTAGCGTTGTTCTCTCCCCTTCTTCTAAATCAGCAACCAAAGTTCTCACGACAGATTTTCGACTGTCACCAAGGTCTATGGCACACGAAGAAAACTCGCTGAATGTAGTACAAGTGTTCTTCAACGTCTTTAGTGTAGCTATGACCCTGTTGTCGGACACTCTGAACAAGGTCAGTGACAGAAAGTCTACTTCCGCTTTCAGACTTCCGCCTGTACACTCAACTTCCTGCAAACTGGGAAAATTCAGGAAATCTCGGACCGCCATGCCTGTAAAAAGGAACCACACCACAACGCTTACTTCTCTCCTCTCTCGGTAACCAGACTGATCGTCATATACTGCTAATGAATATCAAACATGCCTCGTTATATAACGTACACATTTCAACAGGCAAAGAAGTCCCTGCCATAGACGAATGGCCCTTGCTCAGTTCGATAGAGCCACAGTCACTATCATTCCCACAACGGTCAGCCGCATACAGCCGCCTCTGCCGAGACGAAAGTTATCACATCATTTATTTTTACCTCCACTGCAATGTAGCAGGCATCTGCTTTTAAGATTTAACCATTTAGGATCGAAAATATTCCTACTGTGTAAGTCTACATCACGCTGATAAAACCCATGCTCACCTAAAATGGCAAAGCAAAAATGGACGATGTCTCGGTCTGCGTAGCAGTTAAGGGCAGCACCATACGAAGCAGGCTTAGTTCGGACATGCAGACTAACAAGAAGATCATCAAAATGATAACCCATTTAACAGCAATCCACCAACGTACCCTTACTGGCAGCCACAGCGCAGAAAACGGAGTGAAGAACAAGGACAGACTGAATACGTTTCCACACACACCCTGACACCAGTGTAGCCATCATGGCGGACCGTCTTTCTCTGAACATTTCCCACTTCTACAACACTGAACGTGGAAACACGGAAACCATGGGTTGCTCCCCTTGGACCACAAGCGAAGAAATAGTTGTTTCCCATCAGACTCTGGCGAGCGTGGCAGTTTGAAGTCACGTTGAGAAGATCCTCCATAAAATTATTTTCTACCTAAGAAACTTTTCTTTTTTCTCTTGTGCCATCTTATGTGATGGTTATGGGTTTTTTTGGGGTTGTTTTTTTCTCGATCTAACTCACAAGAAGTTTACTAACACGGTAAAAGACCCGTGGTAAACATAGGTAAAGAGAGACAAAACAAAAGAAAAGTAAGCAACAAAAACAGGACACACAAAATGGTGTATATGTTTTGAATGGACGAATATAACGGCAGAACGATTTTCAAATGTTCAGATTAAATTACAGAAATGGTGGGACTATCATTCCGTGGCATCTGAACAATTTGTAACATCATAAATGATGTACATCCCCAGCCAAACAATTTGTTCACTGGTGTAAACTCGTAACTTTTTATATACATTCACGTTTCCCAGAAGAAGAAAAAATAGGCGATGTCAGGCATTATTTGGCAAATCCCCGACAAAAGCACATACGGATACCTCCACTTACTCTTGCGATGTACGAGGATAGACCAAGAATAGACCCGAGGATGTCCGTTCTCTTGTACGATGGTGACATTACAACCAAGCGTGGTGCTTCCGCCTTCCTCCAAGTCCGCCACCAAAGTTCTCACCACAGATTTGCGACTATCACCAGGAACTATTGTACAGGAAGAAAAATCACTGAATGTCTTGCACGTGTTTTTAAAGGTTTTGACGTTGGCTAAAAGCACATTCTCTGGAACTTTGTACAGAGTAAGCGACAATACGTCCGCTTCCGTTTTAATACTTCCGCCAGAACATTCCACTTCCTGTAAACTGGGAAATCCGAGGAAATCATGGACTCTCATTCCTGGAAAAGCAAGACAGGCTGCACTCGTATGTATCCTTATCTGTGACTTCGCATAAATTCACTTGCAAACTGACACGGAAAAATACTAAAATAAAACACCGGCGAAACCGAAATATCACAACAGACTACTCAAAGACTGGCTGCTAACCTTTGACTCATATAATATAGCTTTTCTTTATTTTTTTCTCCTTCTTCTTCTTCTTCTTTCTCTCTCTCTCTCTCTCTCTCTCTCTCTCTCTCTCTCTCTCTCTCTCTCTCTCTCTCTCTCTTTCTCATAGTTTCTTCTTACAAATACTGTGTGCGAGGCTTTGAAACCAAGCAGATCTTTCAGACCTTAGTCTTATTACATTAACATGAACACGGTTTCATCCGTAATTTATACTGTACGTGAATATCCATAGTGTTTAAAGAAACGCCTTGTTCTCTCATAGAGATATTGTGCATTACCGCAATCCTTAGCAGAACTCTGAATGACTCGCTACAACTAAACTAGTTGTAAACTATACACTATCGACAGCGTCGCCACAGCTCGTGAGAGTAATGGCCTAGGCACTGAGCACTGGTTAAGCGATCATCGTAATCTGTTTCACCGAATAAAATCTTCAATACTGAAGTAATACTGGCCTGAGACTACGTTTGGTTACAAGACAGTGAAGGGTAAAAGCATAGCATACCATTTCCGGCACCAAGAGTGAAGAAGAAGCAGTCCAAAAGGAAGAAGGAGAACAACTGTTTCCACACACACCCAGACACCAGTGTAGCCATCATGGCGGACCGTCTTTCTCTGAACATTTCCCACTTCTACAACATTGAACGTGGAAACACCGACAACCTGGATTGCTTCCCTTGGACCACTCAGAGAGAAGAGGTTGCTTCCCATAAAACTGATGAAAGGCGAACAGTTGGGATTTCTCTCAGTCACCAGCTCTAAGTAATAGGAACAATTTAACAACGGAACAGTCGAAGCAAGGTAAAATTAACAAGCAACGTACGTGTTATACACGAGACGGTTAACTATCGGCTGGACAATAACGTTTAAAGAATAATCAACAGCAGAAATGCAAACAATGAGTCAGGGTGGTTGGTTTGAAGGTGTGTGTGTGTGGGGGGGGGGGGGGGGGGGGGGGGGTACTCGGCAGAGTATCACCACAGGGACAAACTTCAACCAGACTGGGAACACTGGTCGAGTAGTACGTTACTGACAGTGACACCACAATTTCAAGTCATGCACACTGTGCATGTTGCCTACAAAGGCGGTCAAACTTTGTGCACACACGAACAGCACATTGGAACCAACTTACTTTTTCTATACACGGGGACCGACCAGGAGTATTTTGGAGCATGGCCGATCTCGAGGAAGGTTGTAACATTACATCCAAGTATCGTCGTCTCTCCTTCCTCTAAATCCGCAACCAATGTTCTCACAACAGATTTTTTAGAATCCCCAACGATGAGATCACACGAGGAAAATTCTGAGAAAGTCTTACACGTGCTTTTGTAGGTGTTTAAAATGGCCAAGATTGTATTATCTGTTGTTTTGTACAACGTAAGCGACAATAAATCGACTTCCGCTTTGATGCTTCCGCCAGAGCATTCCACTTCCTTTAAACTGGGGAAGCCAAGAAAGTCACGGACGGTCAGTCCTGAAAAGAACGAGTCGATCTGTGAATTAGCAACATTCCCGCTGCTGAATCAGTGCTAACATTAAACATCCTCATTATGCACAGTCTTTACACTAAAGAGAAAACTAATACAAAAGCTGGGCCCAAGTGCGTCTGGACCATGGAGAGACGTCGACAAAGGTACGCAGGCTTCGGGTAGCAACGTGCACTTACCCACCCGTCACTATTCCTGCTCTGCACCAAGCGAGACATCTACAAATTCATTAATTCATATCCAGTCACAACGACTTACAGAAAGTGAAAATAAACTGACGTTCATGGCCGTCTTGAAAAACATTGCAAAACCGTATGTACTCTGAGCTGAACACAATATCGACAGTAACTCTAGAGAAGGCCTCTCTACACAGCCAGCGAGCATCCAGTCTCGCACAGCTAAAACTGCGTGTCGAACCTGTCAACTAACTGATATTTCAGTAGACAGCACGATTAAAGAATGTACTTTTACTTCTTACAGTCGAATGTAAAATAGGAACGCAAAACATACCATTCCTAGCACCCATAGCGAAGAAGAAAGAGTCCAGAACGAGGAAGGAGAAGAGCCGTTTCCACACACACCCAGACACCAGTGTAGCCATCATGGCGGACCGTCTTTCACTGAACATTTCCCACTTCTACAACACTGAACGTGGAAACACTGACAACCTGGATTGCCTCCCTTGGACCAGTAGGCGAGAAATGGTTGCTTCCCATGCGTTCGAACCAGAAGGCTAAATACTCTTCTTAGAACAAAACCATTTTTTTCAGGTCCACCAGCTTAGAGACCATTCCACGACCTAACGACACACATCCCCAAAATAGTGAGCTACTCCGCCATCAGTCAGTATTTACTGTTAGTGTAAATACTCTGAGCACGTTAGGGAAGATTGCTGTGTTATACTGTTACTAGTGTTAGCAGAGCAGTGACATACGCAGATCAGGGAGTGTAGTGGGAAGACGCATGTGTGTGGTGTGGAACATGGCTGTAATGGTGGTGGTAGTGGTGGTGGGGTTGGAGGCCGATTTCATTGGCAAAATCACACACGGTCACAATACTTCACATCTGACGCGAACAGATCCTTTGATTCTAATTAAAAACAAAACCCAAATTTGCAGACAGAGGAACACGCACGATATGGCTCTACTTACTTTTCCTGTGGACAGGAAGTGACCATGAATACATCTGCGCATGGCCATTTTCGAGGAAACTTGTAACATTACATCCCAGAATTGTCGTCTCTCCTTGCTCTAAATCCGCAACCAATGTTTTTAAAACTGACTTTCGTGTGTCACCTACATTCAAGTTACACGAAGAAAATTCACTAAACGTCTTGCAAGTGCCTTTGAACGTGTTCAAGGTGGCCAAGACAGCGCTGTCTGCAGTTCTGAACAAGGTAAGCGACAGCAAGTCCAGTTCCGGGTGGAGACCTCCACCTGAGCACTCCACTTCCTGCAAACTGGGAAAACCCAGGAAACTGCGCACCGTCATTCCTGGAAAGAGCGAACCGCCTTGAAATGTCCACGCAACACACTGTCCTGGTAAAATACAATGCTACACGCAAAACGATTACTGCCGTTGTAAGTATCTGTGTTTTTAAATGTGGGAAAGTCTAGACTAAAGTATAAATACGAATGCTGTCATAGTATTCCGCGTCTGTGTCTAGAAATGCTGTCTGCACCAGCAGTGTATCAGGACATTCTAACTGTCACTATCACAAAGTAGAACTCTGAATTGATAGGTTGACTCAAAGCTTGACTGATTGCTGAAGGCAGCAAAAATTACAAATACGATTTTCTTTACCGCATACATAAATCTACAATTCGCTTTTTTCTTTCATTTTTTCTTTGTCTTTTTTTCTTTTCTTTTCTTTTTTTCTTTCTTTTTCTTCTCAAATTCCTCTCAGCGAAAGCGCCGAAACGAATGCGCCCTCGACTCTACGGCTTATCGACAGCACTTCTACACAGCAAGCACGCTTACAGCTAGGCAGTGGTGTAATGGCGCTGAAGCCTTTTGCCAACTAAACTCATCCAACCGCAGTTATAAACATGTATTTGCCTTGTTACTACAGACAAGATAGTCAAAAGATGCAGCATACCATTTCTGACTCCCAAGACGAGCAACAGTCTGTCTAAAACGAGGAAGGAGAAGAGCCGCTTCCACACACACCCAGACACCAGTGTAGCCATCATGGCGGACCGTCTTTCTATGAACATTTCCCACTTCTACAACATTGAGCGTGGAAACACTGACAACCTGGATTGCTTCCCTTGGACCAACAGTACACATACGGTTACTCCCCATTGAGCAGGATCAGGCAAAACGCACAGAGACATAAGACGAAGGAGGCTTCTCGGTCAACGGCGGATGAGGGGACCATCACATGAGATTGAAAACAAACCAAAGGAAACCTGAAGAACAAAACAGTCAGACGTTTGCCTAAACACCTTATTTATAGTTGAGGCACGTACTTTTAATATTAACACGATGGAGTGAATGTTTTTAGCCAGAAATGATGCATAACAAAAAGATGAAGCACTAGGCTCTGAGAGGGGGAGGGGGGATGTCACAGACACCATCAGGTTGGAGTCTCAAGTAACACTCTCACACACAGATAACTGACTGAAGGATCTGTGATACTTAACCCCCAGTCAACAACAAGAAGTCATCCCAGGGCAACGCAGACAGAAACAGACACATTACGTGGTAAACAGAAATAATCAACACAGATATATCCGCTTACTTTTCCTGTGCACGCTGACGAACCATGAATATCTCGGAGCGTGACCATTTTCCAGGAAACTTGTGACATTGCATCCAACTATTGTCGTCTCTCCTTCCTCTAAATCCACCACCAGCGTTTTTACCGACGACTTTCTGGTGTCGCCAACGTCCAAGACACAAGACGAAAACTCGCTGAAAGTTTTGCATGTACCCTTGAAGGTATTTAGTTTCGCTAAAATGGTGTTGTCAGCAGTTCTGAATAAGGTAAGCGACAGTAAATCCACTTCCGCTTTCAGACTTCCACCTGAGCATTCCACTTCCTGTAAACTTGGAAAGCCAAGAAAATCGTGGACCGTCATTCCTGGAAAGAAGGAACCAACTTAATACTCCCCTTCACAAAAGCTTTTTGGGTCAGCGAAAATAATGCTGAACAGAAGCCAGAACATGGCTATCTATGCCTCAATATGCACGCATATAAAATTCTGACTCAAATGAAACCATGTGTCTAAAATGCTAATGTTCAGCTATCATAGTAATAGTATGCATCTCATTATATTGCCTACGGGAACGAAAGAGTTGCAAGATCAGTATATTCTGACTGTCGTAATGTAGAATAATCTCAGAGTGTAAAACACAACAAGACGTATTAATAATAACTACGTTGTGTATCACAAATCTTCTGTCTCGTACTATACCTCTTCGAGCTTCAAAGCCATATAGCAGAAACGCATTTGGCCTCAGCTCTACTTGCATATCGACAACACGTCTACAAAGCATTGCAAGCCTGCGGCCTACACAGCATGCGAGAGCATACACTGAGCTCTTCGCCGACTAAAATCACATCCAACCCCAATATCAAACGCAAATTTGCCTCCTTACTCCAGAAAAAAGAAGACAACATACCATTTCTGACACCCAGGGCGAGAACAAGTCTGTCCAGAATGAGGAAGGAGAAGAGCCGTTTCCACACACACCCAGAAACCAGTGTCGCCATCATGGCGGTCTGTCTTTCACTGAACATTTCCCACTTCTACAACACTGAACGTGGAAACATGGAAACCACGGGTTGCTTCCCTTGGACCACAAGACATGGGAAGTTGCCTCCCATTTAGAATTTCCACGAGAGAGAGAGAGAGAGAGAGAGAGAGAGAGAGAGAGAGAGAGAGAGAGAGAGAGAGAGAGAGAGAGAGAGAGAGAATAATTGGGCAGAACAACAGAAATATTCTTAGCGAAAGGATTTTATATATCATGGACACCGCTCATGTTAATGAAAATATAACAAAGTCGTCCTGAATCAAGGAGTGTGAAGAAGAAAAATCAAGAACAGCAACAAATTCGAGTATCATGAACATGTCCCTTCGAAATGCTTAACACTCCCCATCGCGCCTCTTTACGCACGCAGAATGTTCGCACACATGCCACATACCTTATGTACATGCACTTATGAACACACACACACACACCACACACACACACACACACACACACACACACACACACACACACACACACACACACACACACACACACACACACACACATGGAAAAAAATGAATGTAAATGTGAATGTGGTTCACAACTCAATGCCGAAGACACAATCATCACTTACTCTTACGGTATACCGTGATGAACCATGAATACATTTGAGCGTGCCCATCCTGGAGAAATGTGGTCACATTACACCCGAGTCTCGTCCTTTCTCCTTCTTCCAAATCTGACACCAGAGTCCTCACAAGCGATTTTCGTGAATCACCCGTATTGATATCGCACGAGGAAAATTCACTGAATGTTTTGCACGTATTTTTCAGTGGGTAGATGATCGCTAAGATAGCATTATCAGAGGTCTGGAACAGCTTCAGAGACAGCAAATCAACGCCAGCTTTAAAACTCTCGCCTGAACACTCTACTTCCTGTAAACTGGGAAAGCCGAGGAAATCACGGACTGTCATTCCTGGAAAAAAACAGCAAAGCTGCTGCAATTAGCAGTCCATAATAAACACCTATGAACCACTGTTATTATTAACGACTTGAGCCACACTTAAGCCAATTATGACTGCTACTTAAAATACAGTCATTTTGTTGTTGTTGTTGTTGTTGTTGTTGTTGCTATTATTCGTTTGTTTAATCCTCCTTTTCTTTATGCGAGCACAAAACGCGCTTGCATTTGTGGCAGACGCAATATCGACAACACTTAGCCCTGCATACAGTGCCTGTGCGAACCACAGCATCGCTGACTGATGCAGAAACCCGTAACAACTAGTCAACGAATCAGTTGATTACTATCAATATCAAACAATAGATCAGCAATACTTGAAAGAACATCTGAAGAAAAAGCATACCATTTCTGGCACCCATGACGAAGAATACGCAGTCCAGAACGAGGAACGAAAGCAGCCGTTTCCACACACACCCAGACACCAGTGTAGCCATCATGGCGGTCCGTCTTTCACTGAACATTTCCCACTTCTACAACACTGAACGTGGAAACACTGTCGACCCGAATTGCTTCCCTTGGACCGATAGGCAAGAACAAGTTGCTTCCCATGAAACCAACCAAGCAGCAGGCAGAGATGTTTGAGTTACCAGTCTTGGCATATTGAGCGTCCTCAACTCGTTGAACGAAATATGACATACGAATGAATCGAAATCATTCGTAAAACTGAGGTATTGTATTTTTCACTATTGTCAGATCTAACGTCAGAGTAGCATGTGTAGCGGGCATCAGTGGGAAGGAGAGGGGTGGCTTATGAAAGCGGAGTGACAACTGTTTAGTGTGGTGCACAAATAACCTCACCAGCACCAGCGAAGTAACCAAACAACACGTATTAAAATCAATCAGCAAAAATCCACACAAAAAAACGTCACTATACGTTTCTCCGTTGGTACTAATTACATATTTTTTTGCAAAACAACATTTGTCACTGGCCCAAAGGTGACAACACTGCAACACACCAATAAACAAGTACTCAAAACACAACAGTTACTTACGTTTTCGGTACACCGACAGAGACCACGAGTACACTTGTGGGTGACCAGTCTTCAGAAAACCTGTTACGTTGCATCCAAGTACTGTCGTCTCTCCTTCTTCCAAATCCGCCACCAACGTTCTTACAACAGATTGCCTCGTGTTACCCGCACTAATATCACAAGACGAAAATTCACTGAATGTCATGCACGTGTTTTTCAAAGGATTGGCCACCGCTAAAATTGAGTTTTCAGACATTTTGAACAACGTAAGCGACAGCAAATCTACTTCCGCAGCAAGACTTCCGCCGGAACATTCCACTTCCTGTAAACTGTGAAAACCAAGGAAGTCTCTGACTGTCATTCCTGGAAAATGACGACCAAGTTTCATTAAACTTCCACAACTGTACTCTAGTTCATAAGGAAAACAATGACATCAAATATTCAGTCTAGTAGCTAGATGTCTAACACCCATAATATAATCAACAAAAGCGACTGTGTATGGTCTGTAATCATTTAACACGAGGATCTATTTGTCGCAGCATTCAGCCGGATTATACTGGCACATTTCTACAAAACAAATTATTTTGAGTTTAGTCTATGCGATGAAATGGGTATTTCAAAAGGTATGGTATCGAATCTTGCTTTTTAAAGAAAACGCGAAGCGCGCGTAAAACCGTACCTAGAATACTAACATATCTCTCAAGTGTTGTGGCTGTGCCTGACACATCAACACGAATCGTGCAGCAGACTCGAGTTATACCCAGCTCAGACAGCTCTCTGCTGTGCATATACACACACAAATACCAAATTATACAAAAAGCAACTCTTAAAAGAGGTAACATACCATTTCTGGCACCAATGGCGAAAGCAACACAGTCCAACACGAGGAAAGAGAAGAACTGTTTCCACGAACACCCAGAAACCAGTGTAGCCATCATGGCGGACCGTCTTTCACTGAACATTTCCCACTTCTACAACAGTGAACGTGGAAACATCGACGAAATGGATTACTCCCCTTTAAACCCACCAGGGGAGTAGAAGTTGCTTCCCATCAAATCTCTCAGAATAAAGAATAAATCTGACTTCCCAAAGAAGCGAAAGCAGACAAATCTCTCAACAACAACGGTGGCGACGATTTCTTATTCGTGACAATTTTCTCTACTATACATTGCTTCAAATAGCACAAAGGTACCTAAACTGCATGAGCAGCAATAGCCATGTTCTGATCCTAAGTCATTTAACCAATACCACTTGCCATTCCAATAGAAATACCAATAATCAGTGTTCAATTCATAAACAAATAAACCGCGCGCGCACACACACACACACACACACACACACACACACACACAGAGGGAGAGAGAGAGTCTCGAACAAATCGCCTAAATCGCAGTCTGAGAGCTCAAGCTCAAGAAATTAAAGGAATATGAATTTGAAAAATTCCAAGGCTACTTACTCTTTCGATGTACAACGATAGACCAAGAGTACATCTGCGCATGTCCATTTTCGAGAAAACTGGTTACATTACATCCTAGCCTCGTCGACTGCCCGTCCTCTAAGTCAGCCACCAACGTTCTCACAAGCGACCTTCGAGTGTCACCAACATTTATTTCACACGAAGAAAACTCGCTGAAAGTCTTACACGTGTTTTTCAACGGGTTAATAATGCCCAAAACAGAATTGTCAGACATTCTGAACAACGTGAGCGACAACAAGTCAACATCCGTTCTGAGACTTCCGCCTGAACACTCCACTTCCTGTAAACTGGGAAAACCAAGAAAATCCCGCACTGTCATTCCTGCAAAAGGGAATGGATGTATCAGACATGAGTGTTTCTGCCAGACCCCTCCCCCTCCCCACTACTAACTCTCTTTTTACGATTGACACACAATATCTGCATGTTAAACCAACAACAGCCAAAAAATGCTATATAGCTCAATATGTAGCTGTTGCACTAACTACAGCCTAGATTCTGCGTCACTTTCAGACAAACCCACATTCTTTGGTATGAACAAAGATGATCCACAGTGAATAATGGAACACATTCTGTTTCAATTTATACAAATAGTGTGACTGATGTGCCTACCAGATGTACCTCATTTCGACTGGGAACAATCCTGAAACAAGCAGAACACAAACGCTAGCCTCCTCACACTATCGACAATCTGTGTGCTGCGAGCGAGGCACACACTGCGTCAGCCTAGCACGTACTAGCTAATGTGTGGACCCAAAACTGGTCACTGGGTCCAACAAGTACACACAAATATGCATAGCATACAAGCAAAAACAATTAGAATCTCAAACATACCATTCCTAGCACCCATAGCGAAGAAGAAAGAGTCCAGAACGAGGAAGGAGAAGAGCCGTTTCCACACACACCCAGACACCAGTGTAGCCATCATGGCGGACCGTCTTTCACTGAACATTTCCCACTTCTACAACACTGAACGTGGAAACACTGACAGCCTGGATTGCTTCCCTTGGACCACAAGAGAAGAAGAGGTTGCCTCCCATCAAACCTTCAATTCATGCAGACCGTTACATCGTGTCTTTTCGCTTGCGGATCATATTTTTAGAAATGCAACTTTTAATCATTTTCGGCTGGAAAACAAACGGAAATGTCTGTCGGTCATACTGGTTACGCGACGATCGAGAGGGCGGATGCACGCAACAAAGGCAATGATATGCCGATAACACTGGGAAAACCATTTCATGAAACCAGCAGAAAAACTACAAGCATCCTCGATTCATTTCAAAACACAACAGTGTTAGTTACTTCTCAGATTTTAACGTCTCGTCAACCGCATAATTATGGTCAAATCAGAATGAACACGGCAGAGTATCTATCCTCCATGGCTTAACACTAAGAAAAGAAAAAACTAAGCAAAAAGCGTGTCATGTATGACTGTCCAGTAAGGAGAAAGCGAGTCCACTCACTGTGGTTGGTCACTGTGATGGACCAAGTGGAAGTCTTGGTAATTCCCGAAGGCTTCACTCCAACGACTGTGCACTTATACTTTCTGCTTTCCCCTTCATGTAAATCGTGCACCAGTAGGCGGAGCCGAGACTTGTGGGCATCCACAGGATTTATGACACAGGAAGAAAAGTCGCCGTATGTCATGCAGTTCTTAGTATACAAGTTCAGCGAAGCTAATACAGCCGAGTCTGAAAACTTGTACATCTGAAGAGACATAAGTTTCAAGTCAGAGTCCAAATTGCCTCCCCAGCATTCCACTTCCTGTATACTGGGAAATCCCCGGAAGTGACGTGTTGTCATTCCTGCAAAGAAATCCCATACAACTATCTGGTACTGAAAACGATACTGTTTGAAGTCAGCTCCCGAAAATTGAGGACACAAAATTCTAAGTTTCATATACAAAGATGTTTGAACATTACTGAGCATCTCTCTCTCTCTCTCTCTCTCTCTCTCTCTCTCTCTCTCTCCTTTTTCTTCTCTCCCCCTTTTCTAGAAGTACTATTGCGACAGTGTCAACATAAAACGAACCCACAGCTGATGATCAAGCACAGCTTCTTCAGTCCCAACAGTGGGCGCACTGCGTGTAGCCTAACCACACTAACTCCAGTAGCTGTCTAGCACGGCTGCTTGTGGCCGATACAATCCAAAATGGAGAGAAATATCACATTAATGCCAAAAAAAATACTTTAAGACTCGGTACCACACGAGAAATTCATAACTTCAAACAAATACATACCACTTTCCGACGAACCAGGAACAACAAAGCTGAGAAAAATCAAAAACATGACTTGAGAATTCCACAGCACGTCAGAACCTTGTGCAGCCATCATGGCGAACGGCCTTCCTTCTACACTCTCCGTCTAGCTAGTTTTACTGCAAAACGTTGTGGATACAACACAGCAAGTTGCCTCCCCTGACCGAATGCAAACTATCACGATTTGCTTCCCTTCTGCCGCCAGAGAAGGAAGACGGCTTCCAACAACTCCTCTGGTGAAGTGACACTGTGTAGTGTGCATGATATCCATATATCAAGTCTGAGAAAAACAAAAACAAGAAAACAATCGAAGTAATCAGAATAACAAAATCAACATACACGCAAGAAATGAACAAAACTAAGTCAATGGACCAGCATGCATCCCGCTCCATCTTCAAACCAAACAAAACGGAACAAACAAATAACTGCACAGAAACACCTAAACACCGGCTTATAGTCAGCCAACAGTTAACTACACAGCAGTCAACGTGAACACTTACGGTGCCTCCTTACGTAAAGTTTCCAAGTAAACACAACTGGGTGTCCCAATGCGTTCAGTGCATTAGCTGTGCATCCGTATTGCCTCCCACTGCCTTCTTCTAAATCATGTACTAGTATTCGTACTTTCGATTTCTGGGTATCCGTCGGATGAATCCTACAGGACGAATATTCTCCGAAGGTAATGCAATTGTTTGTATACACATTCAAAGACGCAAGTGCTGCAGAATCTGGTAGTGTGTAGATATGCAGTGACAACAGCTTAACGTCAGTATTCAACGTTCCTCCCCCGCATTCTACTTCCTGCAAACTGGGGAACCCACGGAAATCACGTGATGTCAGTCCTGCAAAAAATACCGAACTTATTCGGACACTGAATGGTAGAATTTGTGAATAATACTATTATTTATATGTTTCACTGAAATACAGACTTTGTAATACAGCTGTTTCACCACAAAGATAAACGACAGAGGTTTCTTATAAATCAAACACCTACATTTTGGAAGGGAAAAGGTGGAAATATCGGCCACTCGGCGCGGCCTGTAGCAACGTCAATAATGGCGGTTGTGCTGCCTTCTCAGCTCAACACGCATTAAGCACACAGCCACAATCAAGAAAACCGACAGTATAGTTATTCTGCAGACAATTCCTGAGTGAAATCTTTCATACGGCAAGTCGGTATCTGAAGTATATTCAAAATATACATACCATTGTTAGAGCCAGAATCAACAAAGTGGAGAAAAATCACAGAAAGAAACAGGCTATTCCACAGCCCGTCTGAGCCGTGTGCAGCCATCATGGCGAACTGCCTTCCTTCTACACTCTCTCTGCTACACGTTCTGATGTCAAAAGCAGTAGACGCACAAAGCAGGAGTGTTGCTTCCCTTGAGTCGCTCAGTACGATGGAGGTTTGCCTCCCTTGCACCAGATATTGTGGAGTACAGGGATTTCTACGTTTGTACAACTCGCTGAATTTTTGCAAGTGACCGATTACACACGACAAAAATGAATGAGGACAACAGACGATGACAAATGATGGCAAGTTTACAGAAAAAAAGGTGATGATGAGGATGAGGATGACGAACAGTACGATGGCAGTTGGGGGTGTCGTACCGGAACATTAATGGCCCACTTACTCTTTCTTACAAGCAACAGTTTCCAATTCCTGTAAATGGAGTTTCCTAGGGGGTTGACCGTGTTAGCTGTGCAGCCATACTCTCTTGTCTCCCCTTCTTTCAAATCGTGCACTAAAACGCGAACACGCGATTTATGATTATCGGTTCGATTCACCACACACGAAGAAAAATCACCAAAGGTCATGCAGTTACTGGTCAGCACATTCAAAGATGCCAGAATCGTCGTCTCCGGGAGCCTGAAAATCTGCAGAGAGATGAGCTTTACGTCTGAGTTCAGATAACCTCCCCAGCATTCAACTTCCAGAATACTTGGAATTCCTCGAAATTCTCGCGACGTCATTCCTGAAAAGAAATTCCAGAGACGTTGTTATACCGACAGATGCGGCGATCATATGTATTTCCTAATTCATGAAATCAACACTGCTTGCAACTGAGGCTTATTTTGTAATTCAGCGAACAACATACTTTGTTTATGAAAAAAGAAGAAGAAAAAAGAAGGAAAAACGACAAAGGGAACTGGAAATCCAGGCAAAAAAGTGATCTCAACAGACGCCCGCCATTCTCACACACGTTGCTAAGCCAAAGGACATCAATACTATTTCAGTCGCTGCCTCGCCAGTTAAACTGCACAACGGCAAAAACTACCAAAGCTAAAAGATATCCAGACTATACCCCTAACTGGCCACACAGCATACAACATCGGAAATAAACTGACAGCAGTCACAGTACATACCATTTCTGGAATCAGAAATGACGAAACTGAGACTCATCACAGTCAGTATCAGAAGAAACCACAGCTTCACTAAACCCGGTGCCGCCATCATGGCGAACTGTCTTCCTTTCATGCACTCTTTCTCCCTCGTTCCTGCTGCAGAGTGGTGTGGATAGGAAGCAGCAGAGTTGTTTCTCTTGGATGCTGAACACTACCATGAGTTGTTCCCCATTAACCGTGCCTTGGGTAGCGGTTCATAGAGGCCTGTATTCAGATGTCGCCGCACACCTCACCACAAATACAGACACAGAAACAAAACCGGTCCAAAGCAATAACAAAGAGAATGTTGATAAAGAGAACTCAGAGTTGGGAAAGTATGGGGGGCGGGGAGGGGGGTCCACTAGTTTCTCCCCCCCTCCGTTTACTAACCTTTCCTTCGGACAAGAAGTGTCCATGTTGTAGTTTTGGCATTCCCCAAAGCATTGAGAATGGTGGCGGTACATCCATACCGTCTAAATTCACCATCGCCTAAGTCGTGCACCAGTAGCCGAACTTTTGATTTGTGGCTGTCCGTTGGATGAATGGCACACGATGCAAAATCCCCAAAAGTCATGCAGTTGTTTGTGTAAACATTTAAGGACGCCAAAACAGTGGATTCTGGAAGTGTAAATATTTGGAGCGACATGAGCTTAATGTCGGTGTTCAAAGTCCCTCCCCAGCATTCAACTTCCTGTATACTAGGAAATCCCCGGAAATCGCGTGACGTCATTCCTGCAATTAAAGACATTTCAGACTTCTGTAATCCCTACTACTTCACAAAAGTGACAACAACCGACAATTTTTAACAACTGTAAAACTCTGAAACGCTTGTCCAAACTATTGCTTCAGTTATCCAACAAAGCACTGACACCAAACGTCGCAACTAGTTCTTCTATGTATTCTACATCAGCCCAAAATACTCTGTTATTCCTAATTATTCTAAGCTGATGCACGCTGAACAGACAGAAACCTGTTAACGCTACTGTAGTATTCGCGCAGCAGCGTCGCTCCGCTCGAAGCTCGCTAATCGAAGCAAACATAACCGTTAACTTTCAAGATAGAGGATCGAATACCGATCACCGAGTGAATAATCCATCAGAATTACGTACCATTTCTTGACCCGGTAACGACGAAATCGAGGAACACCAACGAAACAGCCCAAAAGCACAACACGTCAAATCCTTGCGCAGCCATCATGGCGAACTGCCTTCCTTCTACAAGCGCCGTCTCTGTACCACTTTTGCAGCAAAATGTTGTGGATATTAAACAGTCGGTTGCTTCCCTTGACTTGTCGAAACCTAGCAGAGTTTGTCTCCCTTATACCATGCTTTTCCTTGGTATATATGCACACTTGCAATTCTCTTCGGTTTTAGCGGTCTCCGACTAGATTAAACAATATTAGCGCCCAGTCAACCGCAGTGGGTCATTTCGTGGTGAAACACGAGTCATTATCAATTCAAAATGAACCAAGGTTGATTTGAATGGTCAGTCTTATATAATTAAAACAAGCATCGAAACCCCCGTTAACAGGAAGGGAGGCGGATTCAAGATCCACACAACGATACTGCTATATCTGCGTAAAACAAACAAACCGCATAGTGAACACCACAACAGCAAAATGCAACAGCAAAAAGAAGGAGGAAAGAGGGTATAACTATTCACTTACTGTTTCTTATGAGTACAATCTTCCAGTTCCTGTACAGAGAGTTTCCCAGAGGATTTATAGTGTTGGCTGTACAGCCATATTCTCTTTTCTCGCCTTCTTCCAAGTCGTGAACTAGAAGCCTCAGATGCGACTGGTGGATGTCAGCTGGGCGAATGGCACAGGAAGAAAACTCGCTGAACGTCATACAATTGTCCGTATACACATTTAAAGAAGCTAGCACGGATGTCTCTGGGAGTCTGAACAGTTGTAGCGATATCAGTTTAACGTCTGAGTTTAAATTTTGCCCTGAACACTCCACTTCCTGTATGCTGGGAATTCCCCGGAAAACACGTGACGTCATTTCTGAAAATAAATTCCACCTGCCTTAGTGTAAGTTATGTATCCGGCACTGAAGTGCTCAGTGCACTCTCACAGATGTAGATACAACAAACATACGTTCAGTGTTTGACAATCGCTGCATGTTTACATGCCGCTGTACTGTGCATTACAATTTTCATAAAACATCCCACACATTTCAGAACAAAGGCAACTATTTCACGAAAAGCTTACGCGCCAGACGCGCTGAGAACACCGTGTCCCCAACATCCATCAATAGCTGGAACCTGCTTTGCCCAGTAAGCTGTCGCTGAAATGTTGCCAATATTGAAAAATCATCGAAACATTACTCCCTTAATAAGACTTTATAGTTATAGTATTGAAAAGTATGTCGAAAACGTTTGGATACATACCCGACTTAGATCCAGTAACGACGATTTTGAAGAAAACCAGGAGTGCAAACCACGCACTGAAAAACATGTCTGAACCTTGCGCAGCCATCATGGCGAACTGCCTTTCTTCTACACTCTCACTACTTCTGCTGTAAAATGCTACGGATCCACAAAGCGGGCAAGTTGCCTCCCCTGAATCGTGCGGAACAGTCAGAATTAGTCTCCCTTATACCATGGAGGACTAAGACGAGGGAAAAGAACGGTGGACCCTAGCTAAATCGGATGTGTCCAACGCGTCCTTCGATGAAAAACCCTCAACGTCAATTAAAAACAACAAATAAATGTTAAGTATAATAAGTAAACAAACAACACACACACACACACACACACACACACACACACACACACACACACACACACACACACACACATACACACAGTGTAACATATTCGCGCAATTGTCTACGTAGTCAAATAATTATTACAAGAACCCTCCCCCCCCCCCCCCCCCCCCCCCCCCACACACACACACACAGAGAAATGGAAAGGAAAACAACAACAACTAAACACAATTTCATTTACACACAGGCTCATGTCCAATACTCACTACTTCTTTTGACAGTAAGTTTCCAGTTTCGAAAGATAGCGTTTCCCAGCGGGTTGACTGTGTTTGCTGTACAACCATATTCTCTGTTTTCCCCTTCCTCCAGATCATGCACTAAAATACGCAGTCTCGACTTGTGCGTATCAGCAGGGTGGATCCTACACGAAGAAAACTCTCCGAAAGTCATGCAGTTGTTTGAGATAGCATTCAAAGAAGCTAACACTGACGACTCTGGTAATTTAAACAATTGCAAAGAAATTAATTTCACGTCCGAGCCCAAATTTCCGCCCCAGCATTCCACTTCCTGTATACTCGGGATTCCCCGGAAGTCACGTGCTAACATTCCTGAAAAGAAAACCCGAAGCTCACGTCAAACGATTGATACTTGCAACAATAATGATGCTATTTGACTTCAGAGGCGGAAAGAGCACTGTCAAATTTCAGTGCCCTTCAAAAATGCGGAAAATGCATACTTTCCAAAACCTCCCGTTTGACTTAACTCCGCACTATCATTTGGATACATAGAAACTCACGACAGCATTTCAAACTCAGTGCCACAAGAGCTAAACGCACGCATGCAGCGAACGTATAGGATACATCAATAGTCCAGCACAGCTACAAGCGGTCTGGCCGACAACAGATTCAGCAGAATGTATAGCTTGAAAAAATAAACTACGCTTTATATTCAAAATTCTGTACTCACACTAACCACTATGTTAATCTATACAACTCGGGTACATACCGTTATCTGCCTCAGAAAGGACAAAAGCGACGAAAGTCAAAGAACAGATCCACACAGCTAACATCGTGTCTACGCCTTGTGCAGCCATCATGGCGAACTGCCTTCCTTCTACACTCTGTCTCGGCACTATTTCTGTTGTGAATCACAAACAGCAAGTTGTTTCCCTTTAGCTGCACAGAACCAGCAGTTCTAGTCTCCCCTGCACCACGTCGTGGATGGAGGAAACACCCTCAGAAATCACACATAAGGCAGCAGGTTGACGTCCGTTCCAGTGTCAATGATGTGGCATGGTGTGGTCAGTCCTGATGTCAGTGGTGTGACGTAATGTGCTTAGTTCTGGTGTCAATGGTTTTCGAGTCTCAGAGATTGAATAAGGAACAAATAATCTGTTCAATGAACGGATTAGTGACTTGACACTAACAGCCAGAAAAGCGCGAAAGCGAGATCAGGCAACACCCAAATCAGCAAAACCACAAGCAAACGTCGGAACGACATTTTCCAAAAATGGCGACCAGAAAGTGGAATTCCTAGCAGCAGGCGAACCATGCGTGGGTATACCTGATCTACTCCAGGCTTTAGATAATGAACCTTAACTCGAGATTTTCAGCACAGGTGTCTTCAATCGGTGTGTTGCACCCTACGCGTGGACCACTGAACACAAACTATGAACACGTATAAAGCTAGACTATAATTTATGTAACAGGAAAAGAAAGCATACAGTCGTGTTTTTATGTCTTTATTCTTTTGACCACCTGATTCAGGGAGAGACAAAACGTATGTCTCCTTTCGCATTCACTGTCTACCCATTTACTGTCTACCACCTACCCAGCCCCTCTTTCAAGTCGTGCACTAAAATTCTCATACACGATCTGTTTCTATCGGATGAGCGAATCGAACACGGAGACAAATCACTGTATGCCATGCATTGTCTGCATACGCACTAGTTGACTCTGGAACTCTAACAGTTCATGAAGCGAGTTCTCCGTCCGGTTTGCATTTCCTCTGCAGCATTCAACTTCCTGCATACCAGGAATTTACCGGAATTACGAACAGCCGTACTTAATATAAAACATTCATCCATGACCGATAGCTGTACGGAGTAAAATTTACTAAGCAAATTATTTTGTTCGAAGTGCGTGTGCCTGTTCAATGGTTTGTACATGGTGGGGTGGGGTGGGGGGCCAGACATATAAACAAACTCGTAGACACAAGCTGAGAGAGAGAGAGAGAGAGGAGAGAGAGAGAGAGAGAGAGAGAGAGAGAGAGAGATGAAATTTTGATGTA
The DNA here is from genome assembly GCA_018857735.1 of Alviniconcha marisindica. NCBI lineage: Eukaryota > Metazoa > Mollusca > Gastropoda > Provannidae > Alviniconcha > Alviniconcha marisindica. The sequence continues at coordinate 31,355 of JABMCL010002020.1, forward strand.
AATAAATAATGTTTGAATGTCACAATACTTTCCACTTACTGACTCTGATAATGCGGAGTTTCCAGTTCCTAATGACCGAGTTACCCAAGGAGTTCAGCGTATTGGCGGAACAACCATACTCTCTACTTTCCCCTTCCTCCAAATCGTGCACCAAGATACGAATCCGTGACCGGTGTTTGTCTGATGGATGAATGACACAGGAGGAATAATCACCGAAAGTCATACAATTGTTGGTGTACACGTTCAAAGATGCCAGCACCGTCGATTCCGGGAGTTTGTACATTTGAAGTGACATAAGTTTAACATCAGAATTTATATTTCCACCCCAGCATTCCACTTCCTGTATACTGGAAATCCCCCGGAAGTCTCGTGACGTCATTCCTGGAAAGAAACCCGGTGCAACTGATAGTGTGAAACGAACACGTTCTGATGCTACATGCATGTGACGGCAACATTGCTTTGATAAAAATAGCGCTGATAAAATTGTCACCTGAATTATCTACTAAGCAGGTCAAAATGTTTACTGTAACTAACGAATCATTTCCATACAGACACATGCCTCTCTGATACCAATACACTACGAGCTATAACAATACACTAGGAGCTACTTCAGAACAGCAGCACTTTCCGTCTGCCGTCTGAGAGTTGTTTGCAGCCAGCACATCAATAGTAGCTCGGATCACAACTCGCCACGCGACAATGTAAGTTCCCACAAAATACCCGAAAAGGTTTAATTATCAAGCAGTAATAAAACACTTTCGCGAGCTTTACTTACCGTTGTCTGAGCCATAAACGCAGAAATTCAGAAATATCACGGAAAGAACGAGAATACTCCACAGCAAGTCTAAACCTTGTGCCGCCATCATGGCGAACTGTCTTCCTTCTGCACTCTCTGCTCGCTCGTTCTGCTGAAAAATGTTGTGGATACAAAGCAGGATAGTTGCTTCCCTTGAGTTGCTGAGGGCTACCAGTATTTCTCTCCCTTAGACCGACACGCCGATACTCCGAAAAAAAAAACAAGAACACCAAACGCCAGTCGGCAACTTCTCTTATTAAAATAATGAATAGGTCAGGCGAACAGCCGCATAAAAAATAAAAAATAAAAACAGAAAATATGAACGTTATCGAAACAGCAAGTCGCACTGAAAACAAACAGGCAACAAACAAGTGTTTCACAACACTGACCGCGAAACTGTATTTTGCTGGAACAGCTTTACACTTACTATTTCTTCTCAGAAGAAGCTTCCAGTTTTCATATATGGAGTTCCCTAGCTGATTAACTGTATTTGCTGTGCAGCCATATTCTCTGCTGTCCCCTTCCTCCAAATCATGCACCAGCATCCTCAGCAACGACCTATGAGTACTGGTAGAATAAATCCGACACGAAGAAAACTCACTGAAGGTCAAACAACTGTTTGTTATCACATTCAGGGATGCTAATACTGTCGACTCGGGAAGTTTGAACAATTGCAAAGAAATGAGTTTAACTTCAGAGTTTAAATTTCCTCCCCAGCATTCAACTTCCTGTATACTTGGAATCCCGCGGAAATCACGTGACGTCATGCCTGAAATGGAAAGCAGTCTCTTTCAGTCCTGCGGTGTGCACATCATTTCTCGTTTTCTCTCATCAATAAACCGGCAGCATAAGATCAGTGTTTACCTCTATTTATCACGAGTTATTTTGCTCTTAAAAAAATGCAATGTTTACCTCTATTTATTACAAGCTATTTTGCTACTTAGAAATGTTCTTTATCTGTGCGACTTTTACGTTCATAGAAAGAAAAAGCCCAAACGCAAGCGGTTATAATGCCAGAGACAGTAGCTGGTCCCCGCACAAAGAACGCTACGCAGAGACACACAGCGATAGTTTCCAATAGCTCTATCGTCAAAGCACAGACACCTTTGCGTGTAACGATAACGTACCAGAAGCTTTTTCGACAGAATTAAAACTGATTCTTGAAGTTATGGAACGAAAATAAACCAGGTACGCACCGCTTTTGGTCCCATGAACGACGACATTAAAGGAAACCAGGACAACGAGGCACACAGTGAACATCATGTCTAAACCTTGTGCCGCCATCATGGCGAACTGCCTTCCCGCTACACTCTGTCTCGCAAGCCTTGCTGCAAAACGTTGTGGATGCAAAGCAAGCCAGTTGCTTCCCTTGAGCTGCTCTGGGTGGTCACGGATGCTCTCCCTTATAAAACTTCATCGTTGTTTGGTAGGGGAATTCCAGTAAGCGAGCGTTTGTTCACTTCGTTTTCAACAACAAAAGTTGTATCAAGAAGAGGAAGAAAGAACAGTGCACTGAGTGCGGTAAGTGGAAAACAACAACGTCAACAACACTACATCAAAGAAGAAGAGTAAGACAGACCGGTCGGGTCAACATTGTTTCACCCGCACATGCTGAACTGACCACAGGACCAGCTCTAGCCACCCCACCCATCCACCCCCACCCCTGCCCATTAAAACAGCAGTAATATCATCATCAAGAACAACCACAAAAGTCGCAGAAAACAGGCACATGCTCATGTTAATCAAATGAACGAAACAGCTACGGATGGCATGCACATGAAGACGTAGAAACAATAACTACTTGTGAACCGTTAGCTTACTGTGACGCCTCACAAGAAGTTTCCAGTTCTGAAAAATAGCGTTTCCAAGCGGGTTCACCGTGTTAGCCGTACATCCATACTCTCTACTTTCCCCTTCCTCCAAATCGTGCACTAAGATGCGCAGCTTGGACTGGTGTGTATCCGCCGGATGAACTGTACACGAGGAATAGTCACTAAATGTCATGCAATTGTTTGTATACACATTCAAAGAGGCTAGGACCGTCGAATCTGGCAGTTCAAACAATTGTAGTGAAATCAGTTTGACGTCAGAATTTAAAGATCCACCAGAACATTCCACTTCCTGTATACTGGAAATCCCCCGAAAGTCGCGTGACGTCATTCCTGAAACGAAATCCCCGAAATGCCACGATGATACTATAATTATACTGAACAGATGTAGCAGTTCTACCTGATTGCATGGAAACACCTATACAACTGAAATTCAGCCCCCCCCCCCCCCCCCCCCCTCACCCCTTTATACAATATAATATATATATATATATATATATATATATATATATATATATATATATATATATATATATATCCACCTTGAATAGTTCATTTACTAATCTTTACATTTACACACTACTGTCTTTCACGTATCACAAATGCTTGAATGTATATCACAACTAATCGCTCACAATGAAAACCGCCGCTATGAAATGCACCCAGAAAAGTACCCACGCCAAAAACATCGATAGCTTTTCAGTCGTGCGCTCCAGGCTTCGTCGTCTACAGAAACGGATAATGCGAAGAAACATCTACATACACGGTAAATTTGGAACTTTGAAAAACACAGAAGTGACTACGATAACCAAATCAGTATGGACACGTACCGCTGTTAGATCCAGAGACGCTGAACTTCATGAAAATCGCCGCTATCAGTGAAACAGTGAACAACACGTCTGTACCTTGTGCAGCCATAATGGCGAACTGCCTCATCGCTACGCTTCCACCGCCTCACTTTCATACAAAATGTCGTGGATGTAAAGCAGGACGGTTGCTTCCCTTGAAAAGCACAGAACTACCAGCGTTTGTCTCCCTTCCATCATCTCTCTTAAGCAAAGTGAAGAGTCCAAGTTATGAGATCCAAGCTCTTTTTCGTGGCAAAAGAAGTAGGTATGGTTTATAAAATAAATCAACACAACACGTCATTAATCTTACGTATGCAAACACGTACAGATCAGCAACAAATAACAACAAATAATCAAACAAAGAAGAGAACAAAAATAACAACAACAACACACACACACACACACACACACACACACACACACACACACACACACACACACACAACAACACATAACAACACACAACACAAAAACGCACAGAAATAAATAAAAACAGCACAATCACTGGAACATGCTTCTGTTACTTACTTTTTCTTTTAATCAGAAGTTTCCAATTAAGAAAAATCACGTTCCCCTGTGGATTAACCGCATTTGCAGTGCATCCGTATTCTCTACTGTATCCTTCCTCCAAATCGTGTACTAAAATTCTCACGCGCGACTTGTGAGTGTCATTTGGCTGAACAAAGCATGATGAAAATTCAGTATATGTCATACAGTTATTTGCAATCACATTCAATGATGCTAACACCGTCGACTCGGGAAGTCTGAACAGTTGTAAGGAAATGAGTTTAACGTCTGAGTTTAATAATCCTCCCCAGCATTCAACTTCCTGTATACTAGGAATTCCCCGGAAATCACGTGACGTCATGCCTGAAAAACAATCCCAACAACTGTGTCATTCACGTGTACACTACCGTTTCAATGACTACCCAAACTGGGCATATACGCACATAATATGTTCAATCGGTGTTAAAGTCTAAGAAGAGACGGTTCTATACGAGGCCTTGTAGGATACAGTGTTATTATTCGCATCTGACAGTTCAGAAGAGAGGAAAGGGAACCGAGCACCTCAAACAAGTAAAAGCGCCACACGCCTAGTGCACAGAGAACACTGTCCGCCTGGCATCAATAGTTTTTGCTCGTCATTCCAGTGGTGCTCGGCTAAACGAACCATAATTTTACAAACTGCCTATCTGACCAAGGGCGTGACAACAAACTACTTTAGTCTAAAACAGGACTGTTGAAGTACGTACCATTTCCAGTTCCACAGACGACAAAGTTGAAGCAAACTGAGGCGAGAAACCACACAGTGAACAAGACGTCTGAACCTTGTGCAGCCATCATGGCGAACTGCGGCGTTCCTCGTTTCTACGCATGCTCTGTCTCGCAACTTCTACTGGGAAATACAGTGGATATGAACCAGCAAGTTGTTTCCCCTGAGTTACTCTAAGCTACCAGGAGTTCTTTCCCTTGCACTAGGTTTTCAGTTTGCAAAGAACGGAAACAAACGGATTTCAGGACCAGGACATGTTCAGAGAGAGAGAGAGAGAGAGAGAGAGAGAGAGAGAGAGAGAGAGAGAGAGAGAGAGAGAAAAAAAGACAGTTGGTTTTACCAAGACACTTATTTTTTATTTTATTTTTTAACAAATTGAGTGCATGCATATATTTTGCCAAAACGAGTTGCATGATAACAACGAATGCCGCAAGCTTACTGCTTCTTTTGAGAAAAAGCTTCCAATCCTGAGTAACAGCATTGCCAAGGGGAGTAACTGCAGTAGCTGTGCAGCCATATTCTCTTCCCTCTCCTTCCTCTAAATCGTGCACTAACACTCTGACACGAGACTTGTGTGTGTCAGCAGGATGTAGCCTACACGAAGAATAATCGCCGAAAGTCATGCAGTTATTCGAGATCACGTTTAGCGATGCTAACACTGTCGACTCTGGGAGTCTGAACAACTGAAGTGAAATCAGTTTCAAATCTACGTCCAATGTTTCTCCAAAGCATTCCACTTCCTGTATGCTGGAGATTCCCCTGAAATCACGTGACGTCATTCCTGAAAATAAATCCGGGCAGACCCTCATGAATTCCTTAAAAACAGGGGCACTTATTTCGAGCAAGCAAAAAAGCGCTGTCTCGGTAAACTGAAAGGCCGACTTCGTTTAAATCCTTGTCAAGTTACATTCAATCGTTTAATACCCTACTTTTCTTTTATCATATGCATCATTCAGTGCCGAATTAAAGCAAACAAATACACTCAAAAAACGAACGCGATGTCAGCGAAAACGACATGCAGACCACGCAGTGGGTGTTTCAAGCTGAGCGCACTGAAAGAGGCTGTGGAACATCAATAGTTGCTCAAAGCCCTAGCGCCTTATGCCACAACAAAAACTGTCAAACGACAGAGAAAAGGTTGACGATATCCTCTAGAGAAACCGACGTTATCAAGGAGGAGATTGAAAACAGTGCGGTACATACCGTTACTGGACCTAGAGACGACGACTCGGAAGGAAATCCAGAAAACAAACCCCACAGAAAACAACACGTCCAAACCATGCGCAGCCATCATGGCGAACCGCCTTCCGTCTGCTCTACCTCTCCCTCTCTCAGTACTTCTGCTGCAAACCAACACGAGCACAGGAAGGTGGTATTGCCTCCCCTGAGTTGCAGAAAGCAACCACGATTACTCTCCCTTGCACTAAGCCAGCCGAAAATACGGCCATGTATCAGGTTATATTGTGATTGATTTTGTTTGATCAAAGACGAACAAATGTTTAGGTACAGTGCTGTAGGATACTCAACAATCAACAGGAACAATGCAATATCAAACCAGCAGTAAAACAAAATGGAAAAGATAAACAGAGCAGCACTTTATTCGGCGGAATATTTTGTTGTAGTTGATTTTCTCTTCTGCTTTCTTAACTACACTTTACTCCAGCGAATTCAAAACAATGTGATAAAACCATCACCAAGTATTACTCACTTATTGTGTTGACAATAATTTTCCAGTTGGAAACAATGGCGTTTCCCTGTGCAGTGACTGTAGTTGCCGTACAGCCATATTCTCTCTCTTCCCCTTCTTCTAAATCGTGCACCAACACACGAACACGGGATCTGTGAACTTGCTGCTGATCAATCACGCATGAAGAGAAGTCACCGTACGTCATGCAGCTGTTGGTGTACACGTTTAAAGAAGCTAGCACTGCTGATTCTGGAAGCCTGAATATTTGTAACGATATAAGTTTAACTTCCGAATTTAAACTCCCGCCCCAACAGTCCACTTCCTGTATACTTGGGATTCCACGGAAGTCACGTGACGTCATTCCTGTAATAAAACCCAACAGGCCGTGAACAAACGGGATCTCGTCCATCTATACCTCCACAAATCTACGGGCTACTTCGTTCGAAAAACACTTCGCCCTTAAGCAAGTGCGTAAATATAGCAGAAAGTAAGACAAGTCTACCATTGCCAGTACTTTATTGAGAAATGTACCCATCACGAAAATCCCACCAAGAAACAGATGGAAATATAAAACCCTACCCGACACGGTTGGCAGAACCGGCTGCTAAAGGCAGCGGACAAGTGACACCGTGCACACTAATGGTTTCCCACCGCTCTACTGGCCAGCCCCCCGACTAAAAAACATTTCTCCGCGAAAAATGCGTGAATGCATTTACTCTATGAGATATACTCCATCAATTCAAGATAAAAACACGAAGCAAATCCGATACATACCGTTTCTCGACCCGGAAACAACGAAGTTGAAGAAATGCAAGAAAAGAATACACAGACACCATCGCCCGTCTAAACCTTGTTCAGCCATCATGGCGACCTGCCTTCCTTCTACTCTCTTTTTCTCTCTCTCTCTCTCTCTCCGGTTCTGCTCTAAAATGCCGTGGATACAAAGCAAGCCAGTTGCTCCCCTTGATTTGTTCAAAGCGGCACCATTTGTCTCCCTTATACCATGTCGCATACGGAAGAGTGAACTGCCAAAAGCGAAGCATGTAAAATCGGGCAAATAGCAGCCAAACAAACCACACCGTGGTCGGGGGAGGAAGGTGTGATGCTGACTGATTCGTGACATTCAACGCCAAATGAACCGCGACGGCCATATTTATCAGAACGAAACACATGACAAGTCTAAAATCCCAAGTAAAACTTGGACTTACAGTTCAAGACAAACACTGCTCTGGGAGCGGGCACAGGGGAGAGACACACAAAAATAGAGAAACGGATAAACAGTCCATACATGCAATACCTTAACTACAATGATGTCATCCCGAGCACCGTGCACGGAGACTGACAAAGACACCGCCAAAGAACAACCAACCAACCCTCACAAGGGCACTTACTATTTCTCCTGAGAAGTATTTCCCATTTCCTAAAAATGGAGTCGCCTTGTGGGTTTATTGTGTTCGCCGTACAGCCATACTCTCTACTCTCGTCTTCTTCCAAATCGTGTACCAAGAGACGCAAGCGGGACTGATGGACGGAAGCAGGATGTATGACACAAGAAGCATAATCGCCATATGTCATACAGTTGTTCGTGTACACATTCAAGGAAGCCACCACTGTCGACTCTGGGAGTCTGTACATCTTTAAAGAGATAAGTTTGACCTCTGAATTTAAATTGTCCCCAAAGCATTCCACTTCTTGCAAACTGTGAATCCCCCGGAAGTCACGTGACGTCATTCCTGTAAAGAATGTGTTCGTTAGTTAGCGCTTTGAGCTCAGTCCTATAAACAAAAGTATGGTAATACTAAGTGCCTGTGTGATTAATGCACAGTATGTTTCCATTTTTATCATATCGAAAATGTGAAGCACACACCTACAAAAAGACATACTAAAGACCGCGAGCCTTATATAAACGTATTCTGCAAAGCGCGCGCTCACCACTACCCAAGCTGACACATCAATAGTAGCCATCTTCCTGCTGTACCGACCATGGCAGTGAAAAGCGAAAAACGTTCAAAACAGCTTCAAACAAGCTTATTTTAATATTCCGATCAAAGTGATTTAGTTCTAAACAGAATCATAAGTCTGCTACATACCCTTTCTGGACCCGGAATAGACGCAATCCAGAAAGAAGAGAAGAAGAGAAAACAGAATCCACAGCACGTCTAAACCTTGTGCAGCCATCATGGCGAACTGCCTTCCTTCTACACACTCTGTCTCACTTGTTCTGTTGTAAAATGCTGCCAATAAAAGCATGCAAGTTGCCTCCCTTGAGCTGCTCAAAATCGTCAGCGTTTGTCTCCCATATTCCGGGGGTTCGTTTTAACACAAAATTCAAAGACCATATGTAAAGAGTAATTTCAACATAAATTGTTTGAGAACAGGAATGCTAACATTTGATGACGGTTGCTGATTATTATCGCAATACAGACGATGGGTGTAACCACAAGTAAGCAAAGACGTAGAACAACATTTTGCGTCCAATGCAAAACCACAAAAACTGATTTTGGAAGAAACTCGTCACATGAACGAAACGCAGACAAAAAACGAACACACTTACGTATTTAATCACTTACTGTCTCTCTTGAGCAGAATTTTCCAGTTCTTGTAAATTGAGTTTCCCTGCGGATTAACTGTGTTAGCAGTGCAACCGTACTCTCTGCTCTCGCCTTCTTCCAAATCGTGCACCAAGACTCGGAGTCTTGATCTATGACTCTCAGACGGGTGAATCACACACGAAGAATACTCTCCGTAAGTCATACAGTTGTTCGTAAACACGTTCAAAGAAGCTAACACATGTGATTGCGGTAGTTCAAACAGTTGTAACGAAATGAGTTTAACGTCTGTATCTAAGTCCGCTCCCCAGCATTCCACTTCCTGTATGCTGTGAATCCCCCGGAAGTCCTGTGACGTCATTCCTGTAAAGAAACCCCAATATCTTCACACAGAGAATGTCTAAAATAATGCCAATGAACCTGCACTGTAATTGGTATCAAGTATTTAAGCTGTTTCCTTACAACCCGTCTTCTGGTCTCTTTGCTTCTTATTTGTAGCCAGTATCCAAACCACCAAGCACGATTAGTGTATGCAGATGAGACGAAAAGGGACGGAATAAAATGTTCAAAGTCGAAACGCATTCTGCAGCCTCACGCACTCAGACCTCTGGCTAGCAGACACGTCAATAGTATCTCACTGCAGTTACAGCCATGCTTGCCACAACGCTAACAGCTACAGAAATCAACTTCCAACACGGACGTATCTTTACATCCAACCTCTAAACCACAAGCATTGAAACGTAACCCCAGAACAAATCGGTTACATACCATTCTTCGAGCCAGAAACGAAGTGGTTGAAGAAAATCAACGAAAGAGAACAAAGAATCCGCAGCAAGTCTAAACCCTGTGCCGCCATCATGGCGAACTGCCTTCCTTCTACACTCTGTCTTCCTCTCACTGGTTCGGTGAAAACGGCTGTGGATACAAAACAGGACAGTTGCTTCCCTTTAGTTGCTTCAATCCGACAGCATTTGCCTCCCATATACTACGTCCTTTATTAAACAGAAACACGCTTCTGAGGTCCGGCATGAATTTAACGGCAACCTTTTTACTGAGCGTGTATGCAGGGGGTGGGGGTGGGGGGGGGTGGGGGTGGTGGAGTTGAAACTGAATGCAATAAATAGCATCCAGCCAATGAAAAAGACATACAAAACAAAGAGTCTTATGTTCTTACCATAACCTCGATAAAATCAGTTTCATGATAGTAATAAACAGAAAAATAGCGAAGCGGAAGGAACTGGTTCTAAAGCCCAGTCAACCATGATGACGAGAAAAACGACGATCAAAAACCACACTCACGACACGTTATTAGTATTACTTACTCTTTCTCTTGAGCAGAATTGTCCAGTTCTTGAAAATAGCATTTCCCTGTGGATTAACTGTGTTAGCTGTGCAACCGTACTCTCTGCTCTCGCCTTCTTCCAAATCGTGCACCAAGACTCGGAGTCTTGATCTGTGACTCTCAGACGGGTGAATCACACACGAAGAATACTCTCCGTAAGTCATACAGTTGTTCGTAAACACGTTCAAAGAAGCTAACACATGTGAATGCGGTAGTTCAAACAGTTGTAACGAAATGAGTTTAACGTCTGTATCTAAGTCCGCTCCCCGGCATTCCACTTCCTGTATGCTGTGAAACCCCCGGAAGTCCCGTGACGTCATTCCTGTAAAGAAACCCAAAAATGTCGGCGGGAACACATCTCAATCGGACCGCTCAAAGCACTCATCTTCCTGTATTGAGCTTCCCTCTCGACCAACAACATTCTACCAAAACTGGCTTTTCTAATCCCTTCAGTTGTGGTACTTAATTCCAGAAGACCCTCTGTTTTTTCTTCAGCAAAGAATCAAACATCCGTCAGTTAAGGCGAAACACAAGACTCGGCTGATCAAACCCAAAACGCACCCTGCTGCCTCACACAGTCAGAGCTTAGCTACGACACACATCGATAGCATCTCACTGCAGTGACGGACAAACCTGCCTCAACAACACTAACTACACAGATCAACCTCCGACAAGCGTGCTTTTTTCAACTTCTAAATCAAAGGCATAAAACCTATCCCAAGGACAAACCGGTACGTACCATTCGGTGAGCCAGCGACGAAGTAGTCGAAGGAAATCAAGGGAAAAAAGCAAAGAGTCCACAGCATGTCTAAACCCCGTACCGCCATCATGGCGAACAGCCTTCCTCCCACATTCTCTCTCTCTGTCTCGCTTTCGGTTACGCCGCAGAATGGACTGAATATAGAACAGGAAGTTACTTCCCTTGAGTCGAAGAAGGCCATACAGATTTGCTTCCCTTCAGCAACCGAGTGAACTAAGCGACGGTGTCAGAGACCCGCCGCCATACTGAGTTTACAACACATTTTCTATGCACAAAATGGTCAAAACATTTTATGTTTTAAAATAAAGACGACAATGATGATTTTAATAACAGTGTCAAATGGAACAAGAGTGCTAACCGATGAGGCACTTAAGCGACATAATTATTAGTTAAATTCATACCCGCTACTCAAACAACAAACTACGTAAAGTTATTGCAAAATATCTGTGGAGTCGGAATAAACTGATGACTATTGAAGAAGAAAGAAGAAGAAGAAGAAGAAGAAGAAGAAGAAGAAGAAGAAGAAGAAGAAGAAGAAGAAGAGCCATTCAGGAATGAATACTTACAAGCAATGACAACACAGAGCATAAACAAAAACAGAAAATTAAAATATCCACAGTGTGTGATGCACGAACGAAACAACGCCACACGTTTCAAGGTGACTAACAGATTGCACTTACTATTTCTCGTCACAACAATGGTCCAGGACACAGTTTTCGTGCTGCCTGACGGCGCCATGCCAACAGCCGTACACCTATACTGCCTGCTTTCTCCCTCAGCCAAATCGTGCACCAACAGCCTCAGTCGGGAATTGTGTACATCCCTCAAGTCAATCACACACGACGAGAACTCACCGTAAGTCATGCAACTGTTTGTGTACAAATTTAAGGAGGCTAAAACCGATGACTCTGATCTTTTAAACATTTGCAACGAAATTAACTTTGCGTCAGGAGCCACATAACCTCCCCAGCATTCCACTTCCTGTATACTGGGAATGCCCCGGAAGTGACGAGCTGTCATCCCTGAAAGACAAATAAAACCTGAATGTGCTGTTCGAATTTATAAGTCGAACGTCGACAAAATATGACACTGTCTATAGTAACTGAGTAAGTTATCAAGTATTTCTGTCCACTAAATGGTCCAGAATTAAAAACAACAACACACTATTAAATGCAAGGCAGTCTGCCATTTGATTAGTCGTAGCCGCCCTAAGCTTGAAACACGCCTAGCGACAATGGTTAGCTTTGCACTGCAACTCGTGAGAACCATGAAATGCTGTACACTGTCGACTGGCTGCTGTGCTATACTGCCAGTGAACCAGATCGAACTCGCTTACGCATTGAAACACTGAAACTCTTTCTATCAGACGTGATACAGTCTCCTCAAACATACAATCTGGAGTAAAACACTGCATAAGACAGGTTACATACCATTTTTGGAACCCGAAACGACGAGATTGAGAAAAATCACAGAAACAAACAGCAGAATCCACAGCACATCTAAACCTTGTGCAGCCATCATGGCGAACGGCCTTCCTTCTGCACTCTCTGTCTCACTGGTCTGCTGTAAAACGGTGTGGGTATAGACCGGGAAGTTGTGTCCCTTGAACGTCTGTATGAATGCAAGTGTTGTTTCCCTTGTGCTGTAGCTTGAAGGAGCTTCTTGGCTCAGCTCGTCGACTGTGGTGTTGGTATTTAAACACGAGTCGGATACGATTTAAAGTACTTCGGCGATATGCTGCAGCATAAAAGCATACCAAACAAGGTGTGTGTGTGTGTGTGGGGGTGGCGGGGGGGGGGGGGGGGGGGGGGGTGGGGGGGGGGGGGGGGGTAGAGAAACAAAAATGTGCACATGGACAGAAACATTGAATCGTTAATGTACTACTGAGGAATAGCTGGGAAGTAGACAATTCCTGCACGCATATTTAACTCACTGTTTCGTTTCACTAACAAGCTCCATGTCGACGTTTTCGTCTTTCCCGAGGGCATCATGCTGATGGCAATGCAGCCAAACCTCCTTCCCTCTCCTTCGTCCAGGTCATGCACCAACACCCTTAGCTTAGACCTGTGGGGGTCGTTTCTGTCAATCGCACACGACGAAAAGTCTCCGTACGTCATGCAATTGGTTGTGTATAAGTTCAAGGACGCCACAACGGAAGACTCAAAATTTCTGTACATTTGCAATGACATAAGCTTTGCGTCAGAGTCCAGCTTTCCTCCCCAGCATTCCACTTCCTGTATACTAGGAATTCCACGGAAGTGGCGTGTGGCCATACCTGAAAGAAATCGCCATGTAAGTGGGACGTATAGTAAGTTCCCTTCTCCTGATTTATTTACGTTTCTTTTCATAACAAGTTCCCTTCTTCTAATAGATTTGCACTTCTCTTCATAAGTGTTACTTGGATTAATCAGATTTAAGCGAGTTATTCCATTAGGTTCATTCGACAGTCCCGTGTGCAGCAGAGCGCTGCTATCCGAGCCTAGCTAGAAACTGAACTCAGTGCAAGCAGCACAGAGTATGTGCCGCAATGGCTCTCTACAACAGTAAAAACTGAATATCGACGCCTGCCCTCTCTCCGTCTCGTCGGCCAACCGGTAAAAATATAAAAATGGAAGACTTCTACTGTCTACTTACCATGAACTGAGCTTACTGAAAATAAAACGTTCCTTACACATACCGTTGTCACTCTCAGCTGCGACGAATCGGCGAAGAAACAAGGAAGTAAGGCAGAGAATCCACAACACGTCTAAACCTTGTGCAGCCATCATGGCGAACGGCCTTCCTACTACACACTCTGTCTCGCTATACTGCTGCAAAATGGTACGGACACGAAACAGGCAAGTTGCTCCCCTTGAGTCGATGAAGCATCCAAAATTTGTCTCCCCTTCACCGTGCAACATCGTCAATCCGCTGACTTGTTAGAACCAGTGCTAACCATGGAAATTCTACGTAATATAGTGTTGCCACCACTGATAAAAATCCAAGAATATATGGCGGAAAACAACAACAACAAACAAACGTGGTGTACAATTCAACTACGTGTTGACAGCGCGTGATATCAACACAAAGCGCAAAACCGAGAGCGCGTGCGCGAATGCGTGTATGTGTGTGGTTAGCGCGTGTACATGCGAGAGAGAGAGAGAGAGAGAGAGAGAGAGAGAGAGAGAGAGAGAGAGAGAGAGAGAGAGAGAGAGAGAGAGAGAGAGAGAGTAAGTAATTTGGTGTTTTACGCCCAGTCAACCATTGCGGTTATATCAGGGCGAAGAGAGAGAGAGAGAGAGAGAGAGAGAGAGAGAGAGAGAGAGAAGGAGGGCGAGAACGAACAAACTTTTTACTAACGAGGGTAATGGAATAAGTACAATACTTTTTTTTTTTACATCGAGCCCTCAGAGAGAGAGAGAGAGAGAGAGAGAGAGAGAGAGAGAGAGAGAGAGAGAGAGAGAGAGAGAGACGGGAGGTGTGTGTGGGGGTGGGCGGAAAGGTGGCGGTGAGGGGGAGCGGGGGTGGGAGGTGGGGGGGGGGGGGGGGCTTTGGACTGGAAGACATAGACTACCATGCACTTACTGATTCTCCTGACAACAATATTCCAAGTGATAATGTTGGACAATCCGTATGAATCCACTGTATTGGCAGTACACTTGTACCGCCTGCTCTCTCCTTCCGCTAAATCCGCCACGAGTATGCGAAGTCTGGACTTATGAGTATCGGTGGAGTCAACAACACAAGAGGAATACTCTCCAAGTGTCACACAATTGTTGGAATAACCATTCAAAGACGCCAGCAGTTCGTGGTCCGGTAACCTATAAAGCTGAAGAGCCAATAACTTCACTTCCGGTTTCAAACTCCTGCCCGTGCACTCTACCTCCTGAAGACTGGGGATACCTTTAAAAATCCGCGAAGTCATCCCTGAAATAGGAGCATAGGCGGTTAACGACCAGCGATAGCATACAACCTGTTCAGCAGTCATTTCATCCAACACCACATTATTGAGAGGGCCCAGCACTAACACGGAACCTATTCAGCAGAGTTACATCAGCCCAGCCCAAACTACCGAGTTATAATCACTGTCTATCAATCCTACTTGCATTCCCGCAGACTGACAAAAGTAAAGGCAATGATGCGCCTCTGTATTAACGCCATCATCATTCTCCTTGAACATTACACACTGCAGCTAGAAGTGTTCCTAAAACATTACACATTGCATCTTGAAGTGTTCCTAGAACATTACACATTGCAGCTAGAAGTGTTCCTAGAACACTACACATAGCAGCTTGAAATGTTCCTAGAACATTATATATAGCAGATAAAAGTGTTATTAGAATATTACACAGTGCTGCTAGACGTGTTCCTAATAATCTCATTTATTCATAGTTTATTCCTTGTTGGTTTATTCTATTTTGAAACAGCATCAAACCATTCTACGAACCACACTCGACACAGCGCGAATGCTACTGTTCTAGCTGCCTTGAAACATCGATACAGCCACGACACTGTACCGTAGCAGCACTGCCAGGCTTCACCTAAACCTGTGCACATTTTCAACTCCAAACATCAGACCGTCTCCTTCACATGGGCTACTTCACCGATATTTACTAATAATAATGGCGGAGTCAGACTTCAGACATACCGTTTTCAGATCCAGAAACGAGGACTCTGTGGAAAGACGACGAAAAAATCCAGAGAAAGCACAACACGTCTAAACCCCGTGCGGCCATCATGGCGAACCGCCTTCCTTCTACACTCTCTGTTTCACAACAGTTCTGCAGTAAAACAGTGTTCATGAAACGATTTGCTTCCCTTGCGCTCCCTGGAATATTCCACGATTTCCCCTCCCTTTAACCATCATGGGAAACACTGCATGAGCATGCAAATAAACATTCTTTAACAATTTATCTGTTGGAAACTCTAACTGGTACGATAGCAGATAATCCTGGAAAGCAAGAACAAAAGACAGAAAAAAAGAAAGAAAAAAAATCAAGTGATGAGGAGAATGGGGGGGGGGGGGGGGTGGGGGGGGGGGGACTTTAAAACTACACAGTTAACTACAAATGAACACAATTAGCGGAGATTAACAGTCACAGAATTTCTGGAATTAAAGCATGCACTAAACGGCCACTTACTATAACTTGTAACAAGAATTTCCCACGTTACGGTGTCCGTCAAGCCGTAGGAATCGAGCGTGTTTCCTGTGCACTTATACTGCCTGCTCTCTCCCTCCTTTAAATCGGACACTAAAATACGGAGTTTCGACTTGTGGGAGTCCGTCTTGTTCACAACGCACGATGACATCTCTCCCAAAGTGACGCACGTGTTGGAAATAACGTTCAACGTGGCAAGTAGCACGTGATCCGGAAGTGTGTACATTTGAAGAGCCAGCAACTTCACTTCCGGTTTTAAGTTTCGTCCCGTGCACTCTACTTCGTGAAGACTCGGGATTCCTTTAAATACGTGTGACGTCAGCCCTGTAAAGTAACAGCACACTTATTTTATCTTTAAAAGCTGTTCGGAAAAAAAAGAACAGTCCATTTACAAGGCTGATTAACGTTACCTGTGTGAAAGGCTGAATAATACTACCTGGGTGAAAGGCTGATTAACACTACCTGGGTGAACGGCTGATTAACACTACCTGGGTGAAAGGTTGATTAACACTACCTGGGTGAACGGCTGATTAAAACTACCTAGGTGAAAGGCTGATTAACACTACCTGGATGAGAAAGTAACGGCTAGCAGTCACAACCCTATTCATCGTATAACACTTATTAGCAGAAAGCAATTATCTCAAATAAAACTATAATTGAAGTGAGGTCGTGTCAACACTAAATAAACCTGTCTTGTGCTGTGTTTTTTCCCAGAGCAGCGGGATCTACCGAGCACTCTGCACCAAGCGATGTTGTAGCGGCACCAGGAGCTAACATCAATACAGCCACACCGGCTTCGCTTCCTCATGGTACACCCAGCGCTGTTGCAGCCTAGTTTAACCTCTACATGAAACTTCACTAGGTAATTGTGTCGGTTCTTTCCCCCATACATTTACCAAGAGTCGAATGGCGGTGTGAAACGTACCGTTGTCGTAGTCAGAAGCGACGACATGGCGCGAACACAAAGGCAAAATCCAGAGACACCACAGCCAGCCTTTGCACCGTGCAGCCATCATGGCGAACCGCCTTCCTTCTACACTCTCCGCCTCGATCACTACACTTCTGCTCTGTACTGTCCTGGACACAGCACCAGCCAGTTCCTTCCCTTGACTTGCCGTCAGGCTCCACTGTTTGTCTCCCTTCCATCGTAACTTGCACAGTATGTCAGTTCACTTTTCAAGTGAAACCTTCGTGTCTTCTCGTCTTCTGATGACCTTCGGGGTTGACTGGGTGTTGGATGTCAGTAATAATTCTTCATTCCGAACGAAATGCGGGTTATTGTTAAAGAAAATGACACGTAAAGTATTGCACAATACGCAGGGACAGACAGATAGCCTCTTGCGCCAAGTGACCAACACAAACCAATTACACAAAATAAACATTATACTCACGGAGCTGTTTGACGACAATCGTCCAGGTAAAAACCTTCGAAAATCCGTACGAGTCGTAGGTGTTTGCTGTGCATTTGTATTCTCTGCTCTCGCCGTCGAGCAAATCGGCCACTAATATTTTAATCTTCGACTTGTGGGTGTCAGTTTTGTTTACTCTGCACAACGAGTAGTCTCCCCATGTAACGCATTCGTTGGATATGACGTTCATTGAAGCCAATAGCCTGTTACTAGGAAGACTATACAACTGCAACGCTATTAACTTCACTTCCGGTTTCAGACTTCTCCCAGTACACTCTACTTCCTGTAGACTTGGAAATCCTTTGAAATCACGCGATGTCATACCTGAAATGTGCAATATACTATCTTCATCAGTATCATAGCAATGCGATTAGTCAATTTGGAGGAATCCTATATTTACTGTTAATATCCGTACAACTTGCAGCACTGAACTCGTTAACCAATAGCATGAATACACTACACAACAGCATCCCGTTTCAGGTACATTCGGCGTAAAACCAGAATAAACCAAACTAGTAACTATACCCCATCTCATGCTAAAATCAAACACCTATTACTGCTGAATCCAAACGTGTTGTGAGACAACTGTTAGTACTTCCATTTTACAAATCACAAGAACACTGCGAAAACAACTGTTCTATGCCAGCGGTCGGCACGGTACGAGCAGACTACCGAATATCAATACGCTGAGCTTGCCTTGTTCAACTAGCGCTGAAAAAACCCAACATCCTTTTCTAAGGTAAAACACCCTCCAACTCGCCGTTTAGTTAACTGACAATATCACCATGCAGACATAAGCAACTGTGAACATACCGTTGTCGGCTCCAGAAGTGAAAAGGACAAGGAAAACCAGCGAGAAAGACGACTGAATCCACAGCACGTCCAAACCCTGTGCAGCCATCATGGCGAACGGCCTTCCTTCTGCACTCTCTGTCTCACTACTCCTGCAGCAAAATGCTGTGGATACGAAGCACCAAGTTGCCTCCCTTGAACTGGCAAGAAGCTTCAGGATTTGCTTCCCTTCTACCACATCCAGCAATACGACCCTATGTGAAATATTTCGCATTTCTGCCTTCATTCTTTGCAAGATCAATATGAAGCGTTGAAACAATGTTTAGCCATAAAGCAAGTTAGTTAGTTTGTGCTGTGAGCCCATTCAGCCACCATAACACAACAACAATTTGTGCATCACGATAACCACCAGAACAAAGCAGGTACCAGTATACGAGCAGGACTAGAAAGTGTTCCTCCTGTTGCTTCTCTGGCCTAATCCTGGAAGGGCGGTCTTAGCTTCCCGCGTGGGTTCAAAACACGCTTTAAAAAGATGCCTGGAGCTTCATAAAAGTGAAACCAAACTAAACCGAGAAAAACCAGGGATGTTTTGGAGAAGTAGAGAATTTTTATATATTTTTTAAACAGAACGAAAGAGAATGGAAGAAGAGAGGAAAGAGGCAGAATGTACTTTAAATGTCAGTTGAGTCAGGAATTTAAAAAAAAGAAGAAGTAAAATGCGGATGTGTTATTTGATTTGTTCGCCATTTTGTTATTTATTTATTTTATTTTTTGAGAGAGAAAAAAGACAAAAGAAAAAAAGAGCACCCGTACAAACAGCTATTATCATGATTTTAGTAACACATACCGACGGTCAGATGCACACACACACACACACACACACACACACACACACACACACACACACACACACACACACACACACACTTACTGATACGTTTCACCAGAATTGTCCAGGAGAAAACCTTTGACAGCCCATGAGAGTCGTATGTGTTGGCTGTACATTTAAACTCGCTGCTTTCGCCTTCATTTAGATCGGCCACCAACACTTTAAGCTTCGATGTTTTGGTGTCTGTCCTCTCGACTACACACGATGCAAAATCTCCCAGTGTCACACACTCCTTTGTCATCACATTCATGGAGGCCAACAGCCTTTGCTCTGGAAGTCTGTACATTTGTAAAGCTAGCAGTTTTACTTCCGGTTTCAAAGCCCTTCCTGTACATTCTACTTCCTGTAGGCTTGGGAATCCTTTAAAGTCACGCGATGTTAGACCTGCAATCCAGTGGAAAGTTATTTCTAACGTGTGACATGGAACATTACATACTAGCATTTGGCCCCTATTAGAATAAAATCTTTAAAGGCTATTAATGTGTTAAATTCGGGGAATACAAGATCAAGCGGGAGAATCAGGTGACAGCAGAATTAGTGAAGTAGCATATCAATGAAACAGAGAGATCAGCAAGCTAGATATCGGCAAGTTACAGCTGATATACTATTATCAAGTAAGAACTATCAATCACACATTTAAGCGCATTCTAGTGCGTACGTATCTGACTGTGCAATGCACTGTATTCCTTGTGCTGTAGTCATCGTTCAGCCACAGCGCTGACTCCAACCCTTGCTACAGGCAAAGAACATCGATACAGGAACACTGTGTTAGCAGCAACGCAGCTACACCACTGTTTCATCGCAGTGGAGAGCAGCTAAGTCCAACACAATCAGCGACAATATATTATCAACAAAACCACTTGTCATACAGTAACAGTATAATACTTTCTTCAACATACCGTCGCTGTTCGCAGAAGCAGCCAGCACCAGGAAAGTCAGAGAGAAAATATGGTGATTCCACAACACGTCTGAACCCTGTGCAGCCATCATGGCGAACCGGCTTCCTTCTGCGCTGTCTCACTGGTTGTACTGTGAAATGCAGGACTGAGGCACAGGGTTCGAGTTACCTCCCCTACACTGCCGAGGACTTGCAAGATTTGTCTCCCATCAAGTTGTTCTTCGTCACCACCATTTCACAAAAAATGGACGGAGAATGCCGTTTTCTTAAGTCGGTTCAGATACTGGATTTCAATTGATAGAGCGAGCTATATGGAAAAACAATAATAAGATAGCTTCTAATCAAGACGAAGAACAACAAACAAGGGAAAAAAGAAGAAGAGGAAAGAAAGAAGCTCCCCCCCCCCCCCCCCCCCCCCAAAAAAAAAAAAAAGACAAAGAAAGAAAGAAAAGAAGATACAACTGAAACAGCAACGACAATGAAAAGTAAAGACTGGCGTCCAGTTTATGTGCGTGGTGTTGCAAACAAAGTTAGGATAAAAGCGTACTTACTGACTCGTGTGACGCGAATCTGCCAGGAAAATGTTTTGGAAGTTCCGAATGAATTCAATGTATTCGCCGTGCATTTGAACTGACGGCTCTCTCCCTCTTCCAAATCAAAAACTAGAATCCTCAGTTTGGATCGATGCGTGTCTGCATTACTTATCTCACACGACGCAAAATCGCCTAAAGTGACACAGGTATTTGAGATTATGTTTAATGACGCTAAGGGCAAGTTTTCTGGAAATTTGAACATCTGAAGCGCTAGCAATTTTACTTCCGGTTTCAAACTTCTTCCTGTGCACTCCACTTCCTGTAGACTGGCAATCCCTTTAAAATCACGTGATGTCAGTCCTGGAAGACAAGCGAGGAGTACATAAAAAATATTAAAAAAGGTAATTTGGTGTTTTATGCCCAGTCAACCATTACGGTTGTATCAGGGACAGACATATTCTGTTATCACACAGTAAATGTTAAAAATATGTACGCACTCAAACTGGCGTGTATACAGATTTTAATAAGAGAAATAAAAGTGGTACGACGTCTACGAAACCAACCAACCAGATTCTTCGAGACAATATCTCATACCAACTTCTTCGGGTTCACTGTAAAATTTCTTTTAACAAAAGCATGCTTTGAGCATTAAAGTTTACACGCTAGCACATTCTCTTTCACTCGTATTGAGTAACACCATGTAGGTAGGTAGGTAGTGTTGCTTAATGTCCCCAGATGTCAGTTGACATATTAGGGACAAGCTGAGACCAATGCCGAAGCATGGTTCAATATAACTTTACGTCCACGGAAACCAGAAGGTTCGTTAGGACGGACAGCCCAGGACGGCCACCTCGACTCTCAAACCGCGGACCGTTCTGTGAACGCAGAAAGTCTAACAACACTCTTTGCCTTTGCACCACACGTTCACTGCAGCACATCAATACAGTTAGCCGATCACAGAAATCTTTCCAGCAAACCCTCCTACAGATCGTTTCCTAACCTACAGATAAACCCCATTATTCAAGCAACCCACACCTTACAGAACGTATAGAAAACCTACCAGTGTCAGAATCAGATGCTGAGAGGGGCACGACAATCGCCGAAAAACACCAAAGGATCCACATCACTCCGAAACCTTCTGCAGCCATCATGGCGAACCGCTTCCCTTCTGCTACTCTGTCTCGCAACTACTGCTGTAAAAATGGCTAAATACAGAACAGGCGAGTTGCTTCCCATGAATGGAAGAAGGCCACCAAGATTTGTTTCCCTTCCTTCGCAAATCTGAGTTTCTTGACTCCGATCAGCGCAACATGTTAGATATTAAAGAAACACAAAAATGTTGCGAATTTGCACAAAGGGAAAACAGGATACAAAAATATACCAAAAAACAAATCTAAAATAACGAAAAGACAGATGGATACTTAGTTTTGAACGCCCAGTCAACCATGGCAGTTATATAATTATGGGCGAGAAATAAAGAGGAAGAAAAAAAAAAGGCTTAATGAAACACTACACACAACAATCAAACGAGCACACAATGAAACGTCATAGAAAGTCTCACATCCATCACCACCGCGTTCTTCTCTGTAAGACGTTGAAAACTTTTTTTTCATTATCTATTTTTTTATCTTTCTGTTTTTTAACATGGCAAATGCTCGCTATTTTTCATCGCCAGTACAGACTTACTGTTTCTGGTGACCACGATAGTCCAATCAAACGCGTTTGGCTTCCCACGTGGTGTGACGGTGTACACGGTGCACCTGTACTCTCTGCTCTGGCCCTCGTCTAGATCATGCACCAAGGTTCTCAGCCTCGACTTGTGCGAGTCGCTGGTGTCGATGACGCACGAAGAATAATCGACTGCAGTTACACACGAGTTCGAAAACACATTCAGAGAAGACAGTTCTTTGTCATCGTACAGTCTGCGTATTTGCAATGACAGTAATTTCACTTCCGGCTCCAAAATTCCACCCGAACATTCTACTTCCTGCAGACTCGGTATGCCTTTA
Organism: Alviniconcha marisindica; assembly: GCA_018857735.1. Taxonomy (NCBI): domain Eukaryota; kingdom Metazoa; phylum Mollusca; class Gastropoda; family Provannidae; genus Alviniconcha; species Alviniconcha marisindica. Next base: position 54,107 of record JABMCL010002020.1, read on the forward strand.
AAATCCCGTGACGTCATCCCTGCAATATGTCGCAAGGGCAAGGTCAGCTGACAATAATTAAACCAACTGTGTACATACTGGCCTGAGAAACAAAAAGTAATTGGGCGAATATATAATGAAAAATATACAACATAAGCATCTTCCATTGCGATCTATCCAATACTGATAGCGACAGTTCGCCTCAAGCACGTACAGTGCATTAATATAATAACTGCATTTCAGAAATAATCAAGCCTCTTTGGCATATCCATTCTTTTCAAAGAAAAATAACCCCAAATCTAAAGGTAATATATGAAAATGAAACAAGCACAGAAAGCGTGGAGCAAAAATCCTGCGGTCTACTCTCACAAGCTCACCCTGCGAAGCCGAGACCTAAACGCATCAATAGCTCACATCATCTCGCCGCTGTGCGGTCGCTTGCAGGGACTCACAAAACCATTGCTAGCTCACAGTTTCTCTCTACATCGGTTATATTTAGAATAAATACACATGGAACCAAACTCATACAGTGCTATGACAATCGCAGCGTACCATTTCTTAATGTCGTCGCAGCAGCGAAGAAGTCAACCAGGGAAACAAACGCCAGCATCCACAACACGTCCAAACCTTGTGCAGCCATCATGGCGAACTGCCTTCTTCTTCCCCCCCTCTCTCCTGCAAACTACTGCCGTAAACACAGGACAGGCAAGTTGCTTCCCTTTAGCAAGACAAGCGATCACGGTTTGCTTCCCTTCCAGCAAAACGACCAGATTCAAAGCTTTGGTCCATTTTCTTCTCTGCATGACAGACACGTACTGGGGAAGGAACTGTTCCCATTTCCACCCCCCACCCCCCACTCCTCCTCCCCTGCTCACACACACAGACACACAATGGACAAAATAAGCTAACGGCAGTAACACCAAGCGCACAAAGTCCAAGCACACAAGGCATTTTAGCGGGAGAGACAGTAACAACAACAAAAAATGTTGCTGCTGCATCCACACTTACTGTTCCTTCGAATATGAATTGTCCAGTTCAAGGTGACAGGGTTGCCAACAGACTTGACCGTGTTTACCGTGCACCCGTAGCCTCTGCTCTCTCCTTCAGCGAGGTCGTCAACTAACACCCTCAACCGTGACTTGTGCGTGTCGCCACTGTCGATCACACACGACGAGTAGCTACTCAGTGTAACGCACGTATTTAAAAATACGTTAAGAGAAGCCAAAGTTTTGCTGTCCGAAAGTCTATGCATTTGCAGGGACAACAGCGTAACTTCCGGTTTCAAACTTCCGCCCGAGCATTCTACTTCCTGTAGACTAGAAATGTCCTTGAAAATACGAGACGTCATTCCTGAAAAAGGTACCGGAAGCTATTCAGTACAGATGCAACGAAATGCAAATAACTCACGTAGCCCTGTTAAACGGTGACGACTGTCTTAACTATACACCCCCAAAACGTCCGACAGAATCGATGACTAAATATGTGGGGGCAAAACATGGGCTGGTGTGTTAGCCATCCAAATCTCTTCTTCTACTTCTTCTTCGTTTTTATTTAAAAAAACTTTTCATTTTTACATTTTATTACAGAATGGTATTGTAACAAAATAAACCTGTGTGCAAAATTTGCACACGGTCTGCATAGAGTAATGATACATTTCCTGGTCTGTTTATCACAGATTCAATACTGGATACGGTCCCCTTACCGACAAGCGTGCGGCACATCAATAGCACACGACCGAGCTCCCATACATTATCAGCTAACCTGAAAACCTTCACTATTTCTCAGCTAACCGCACGAAATAACCATGCTTTGAAGAATCTTTCAAACAGCAATAGTCGAATTACTCAATAATCACAGAAAGCATACCCCTGCTGGACCCCGAAGTAGCGAAGCAATCACAGAAACTCGCCAACACAAAGCACACGATCCACAGCAGGTCCAAACCCTGTGCAGCCATCATGGCGAACTGCCTTCCTTCTGCGCTCTCTGCCTTAGTAATACTGCTGCTAAAATGGTGCGGATTCCGAGCAAGTTGCCTCCCTTGAGCAGCCACGAGGTATGCACGATTTGTTTCCCTTCAACCAAATCATGACCGAAGGTGCGCGCAGGAGGTATTAATTTTCCGAAAACAATTCCTGCTATCGTAGTTGTTTGAATTTTTAATCGTCTCCACAGTGTCCACCACATAATAAGTGACAACAAGTTGTGAAAGTGTGCATGTTTTTGACACAGTACAAACACACTAAAAAATAAATAAACAAACAAACAACAGCAAAAAGACATGCATAAGAAGAAAACGGGGAGAGGGAGGACTAGCGCACTAACAAAATCGTTGCCTCTTACAAAATATTAATGCTCAGAAAAGTTCGAGTCTTTGCGGTAATAGCAATCACCGCTGCACACTCAATATCGGCAAAAACACAATAAAAAATACACTGAACATTAACAACACAAGCACATACAGAAGATTTATACATATAACGATATGTGTAACAGCCTACAGGAAATTGCCACAAGAAAAAGAGACCCGCACAAGGGAGAACAGAATTTCTTTTAGCATGCTTACTGTTTCTTTGAACGAATCGCGTCCACGTGGAAGTCGTAGGATTTCCAAAGGAATCCACCGTGTGCACTTTACAGCCATACTTCCTCGATTCACCTTCCTCAAGGTCGAAGACTAATATTCTTAATTTCGATCTGTGCGTATTGACTGTATCAACGACACACGATGAAAAGTCTCCGAGAGTAACGCAAGTGTTTGAGAACACGTTCAGGGAAGCTATGACTTTATCGTCAGCAAACCTAATCATTATCAAAGACAGCAATTTCACTTCCGGTCCCAGACTTCTGCCAGAACATTCCACTTCCTGAAGACTCGGAAAGCCTTTGAAATCACGGGACGTCAGCCCTGCATAGAAAGTGCAGAAGTGGAAACAATACTCAAACACAAGCTTTCAACAGGGAGCTTTGCTAAAATCATTCTCAAGCATCACAGCAGAATATATAAGGCGGTGAACGTACACCATTCCCATCAAACTGCCGTACGCAGCATGCGTTACACCACTGTATCATGGTGGTAAGCGGCCACACCGAAACGGCCGGAGCACGACAGCGCATCAATACCCTAGACTTTACACTGTGCAGCAAAACCCATTTCAGTGTCGAAAGATCTCCGCTATCTCAACGAATATCATCAAAAGCAACTTTTCAATTTGTATAAGAAGCTGAACATATTGTGAACGTACCATTTTTGGAACCAGAAGCTGCGCCAATGGAGAGCAATGCAGAAAAGAGATGCAGAATCCGCACAGCATCCAAACCCGGTGCAGCCATAATGGCGAACTGCCTTCTTCTACTCTCTGTGTCACTGTGCTGCTGGAAAATGCTGTGGCTAAAGATCGACAGTTGTTTCCCTTTAACCGCAACTAGCTACCAAGATTTGCGTCCCTTATGTCAGCATTGCGGGGGAAACTGTACAATGAGTAACACCGTGTGAATGCGGGAACAGACCACGAAAATATTACAGAAAAAGGTGTGTAGGAAGTCGAACAATCTGCAAGAAACGAAGTACCAAATATGAATTTGACAACTGACGGAGCGCACCCCCACCCCAAAGTCACACGCACAAGAGTTATTAATTGGATATAAAGTCCTGTCAATCTCTGCACACTCCAGGGCGAAGAACGTCTGTCAGAAAAGTCAAGTAAAGGGTTAAAACACGTTAATTTTGAGCAATCACTAGTAAAGGCTGCATTTGCAGTTGTTCTACGGAGACACTCGTGGCTATTCCTCGGTCTCTACATGGGAGTGAGTGTCAATCGCTTTTGGCGATGGGGACGGTGTCTTGTTATATTCCGCGGATCAAGACGGGAAACTGTGGGAAGACGCATATGAAAGAGAGAGAGACAGAGACAGAGACAAACAGACAGACAGACAGACAGGCAGACAGGAAGAGACAGACAGACAGACAGACCGAAAGCCGTCAGAGAGAGAGAGACAGAGACAGAGACAGAGACAGAGAGAAACACAGAGGGGGGGGGGGGGGGGGGGGGGAGGGGGGGGGAACAACAAATTAACTAGAGCCAACTGTTCAAAATAATCGCAAGTAAGGAGTATCGTTTTCTGTCCAGTTTGACACTTACAGTGAGTTAGCACCAAGATCAACAACAAACAAGTTAATGTAGCTAACAATTTAAGCAGCCATGTAAAAACGTACTCACTTTTCCTTCGAACGCGGTATTTCCACTTCGTAAGTTTGGTAACTCCAAAAGAGTTCATCGTATTTACATTGCATCCATATTCTCTGCTCTCCCCATCCTCCAAATCAAAAACTAAAACTCGAAGTCGTGACTTATGAGTGTCTACATTATCAATCGCACACGAGGCAAAGTCTCCCAGCGTAACACACGTGTTGGAAAACACATTGAGGGAAGCTAGCGCCTTGTTGTCCGATAGCCTATGCATTTGCAGTGACAGAAGCTTCACTTCCGGTTCCAGACTGCCACCTGAACATTCTAATTCTTGTAGACTTGGGAAGCCTTTAAAATCCCGTGACATCATTCCTGAAAGAATAGCGTGCAAATAAAATAAAACACAGACTTCGTCATCAACGGCAATACTGTTTCAAGCGTATTGATGAAAACCAATTTCATCTCATGCGTTTGGTCCAAAGCTAGTACACGCAGACGCTATCCCCGTATTATCCCTATGCTACTGAATGTGCTGTTCAACCTGTCTCAGCGGTAAGAATACACTGATCCAAAACATACAATTAATTCGCTCCAGAATGACAATCAAATATTACAATATACACAATTATGTACTCATTTATAAAAACAATTATAAAAAATTATAAAAGAACGCCACTAACAGCATTTGCCACCCTAAATTCTGCCGTACCCGCGTTACAATGTTGAAATCGCATGCAAGAGAATCCGTACCGAAAACACGGTACACGGCTGTGAGAAGGGAACGTCGATACAACGGTTTGAGCAATGGAGGACAGAACTCGACCTAACCTGCTTCCACTCATACTGCACATCAAAGCACCTATACACTGTCCACTAACCCACATAGCAGAATCAAACACTGAAAGCGCAGAACGCAACGTACCATTGTTGGATCCAGAAGCAGCAACCACAAAGAAAATGACTGGAAAAGAGAAGCGAGTCCACAGCACGTCTAAACCTTGCGCAGCCATCATGGCGAACAGCCTTCCTTCTACACACTCCGTCTCGCTAGTTCTGTTGTAAAATGCTGCCGATACGGAACAAGCGAGTTGCCTCCCTTGCAATGCTCAGAGGAGGACGATTTGTCTCCCATATTTCAGATTTCAAAAACGGACGCAATATAGGTAATTCTGTGTAAAGCTGTACAGAGATTGTTGTACCACACAGCATCATTTTACAAGCAACACACACAAAACACACACACACGCACACACACACACACACACACACACACACACACACACACACACACACACACACATGCACTAAATAAACACGACATAAATAACACCAACAAACAAATTGCAGTCCGCCCACTAAATAATATGTACCACTTACTGGGTCTTTTTACTGTGATTTTCCACTGCGAAGATTTCGGAATCCCAAAAGAGTCGATCGTATGGACATCACAGGTATATACTCTGCTTTCTTCTTCCATCAGATCAACTACTAATATTCGAAGTTTCGACCGACGAGAGTCATCGCTGTCAATGAAACAGGAAGAGTAATCTCCCAAAGTAACGCAACTACTCGAAAACACATTCAACGAAGCCAAAGCTTTGTTATCTGGAAGTCTGTGCATTTGCAAAGACAACAGTTTCACTTCCGGTTCCAATTTTGTGCCGGAACACACCACTTCCTGTAGACTGGGAATTCCCTTAAAAATCTGCGATGTCATTCCTGCAATAATTTGAGACAAAATATTTTACAACCATCTCTACAATCAGAGCACGATGCCGAAAAGACTACGTTTACAATATAATTTTGAAAACTCCCTCTCTAGTCCTAAATTCATCCTCGCAAATGCCGTTCTCTTTTAAGTTGTCACTGCCTAACAACGACGACGTTGGTCCGCTCTGTAGCAGACTGTATAGCAAGCCCAATGTCGGAACAGAAAACATCAATACACAAGCTGTGTAGACGGCTAGCTACGCCAGCTACCTCCCCACTTTCCACCCATACTTTCTTAGAAGCAAATATAAAATACCGTAAATTATCCATATGAAACATCACCAAAACATATTTTCACAGCTGGCATACCATTCTTGGCACCAGAAGTCGCCACGACGAAGAAAATCAGTGAAACACACGAACAAATCCACAGCACGTCTAAACCTTGCGCAGCCATCATGGCGAACGGCCTTCCTTCTACACACTCTGTCTCGGTTGTTCTGCTGAAACTGGTAGGGTTATAGCGAGCAGTTTGTTACGTCCCTTGAACTGTAGGGAAGTCACCAAGATTTCCTTCCCTTGAACCAGAGCAACATCCGAGGTTCTTTTAGAAACCATCGACGGTGACATAATTATAGGACGAAAACGTCGGCAAAGTCCGGGTCAAAAAGTTAAAAGCTTGTGTTTCGAACAAAACAAGCGAAGTTCGCACACCGAGTAAACAAAATGCAGTACTCACATTCAACAAACAAGCAACGCACTCACACTGAATAAACAGAGCAATAAATAAATAAATCAATAAATAAATAAACATAACAATTCAATTTCTTCCCTGAAACTAGACAACACACACCAGGCTACTCACTCTCCCTCGTCACGGCTAATCTCCAGTTTGACGTTTTGGGATTTCCGTAAGAGTCCATCGTGTTTACTGTACATCCGTAGTGCCTACTTTCACCCTCATCTAAATCAAACACCAGAATCCTCAACTTGGATCTGTGAGCATTAATCGGGTCAATGAAGCAGGAAGAATAATCGCCGAACGTCATACAGTTGTTCGTGTAAGTGTTGAGAAATGCCAGAGCTGTGTTGTCCGACAGTCGATGTAGCTGCAAAGACAGCAACTTCACTTCCGGGTTTAAGGTTGCGCCTGAACACTCTACTTCCTGTAGGCTGGGTATGCCTTTAAAGTCACGTGCTGTCATACCTGTAAGGAGAGCCAAACACGGTTGTACATGTACGTAAACTAAACGGCCACCGTCAGCTTGTGCAAGAATGACGATTCAAACGTAATCTCCTCCAAAACATTTTTTTAATTTCTTTTTTCAATCGCTTCGGGACATCACCGTTGTTTCCAGAATAGCGCACGGACTAGTTCCGCCCGTGACGACCAGGCAATCATTATGCGTTCATTAACAAAGCTTCGTGCTATACAGTGCACCTATACTATGCTGCAGTAATGTTCAACATCTCTGTGAAGTACAATGCATGCAGGAAGCCTACAGTGCGCGGCAATACTATTCGAACAGCTACTGATCATACCCAGACTGCTGCAGTGAACAGCGATTGAGTGAGCAGCAGGAACAGAATAGCCAAGCATCGATAACTGACTCTATGCAGCCAATGGAATCTAGCATGAAACAGACGAGGCAGCGAACTGTTTCCTAACAGCGAACTGTTTTCACTGTGCATTCAATGTAACCGCATTAAAACAACTCGATGAAGTGACCAACATACCATTCTTGGCACCACAGGCAGCGATGACGAAGAAAACCAGAGAAAAGGACGAACGATTCACCAGCACGTCTAAACGTTGTGCAGCCATCATGGCGAACTGCCTTCCTTCTTCGCCCTCTGTCTCGCTACTGTGCCGTTGTAAAATGGTTGGAGTCGGTCGTACAAGGGTTTCTTCCCTTGACGTCAGCAGGAGGAGCAAGATTTGCTTCCCTTAAACACAACACTGATATTCGGCTTCCAATGATTAAGAGCTATTCACAATCCCAATTCTTAATGCTGTCATTAAGCTTATACTTTTGGAAGGATTCCAATCGAAATATTTTGTTTTGTTTTGCTGGAAGCCATTTACTGATAATCCAAAGTTTAGGTGTTGTTGATGATGTTGCTGCTGTTGTTGTTTTTGTTTTTCCTTTCCTTACGTAAACCATAGCGTAATACAGCCCGCTTATCATTTCCCACTGTTCTCATTTCCGTGCTATCGAGTACACACACACACACACACACACACACACCACACACACACACACACACACACACACACACACACACACACACAATAAGCCAGCACCAATACAAGGATGTGAACATCACACGTGGAGGAAGTAGAATGGTTAACCACAGACGCATTCACTGTACATCAGTACTGTCACTCTTCTGCAATGAAATAAACGGAACGGAGTCTTGCTGGTGGTGGTCGTATTGTGGACTAAGTCGCCAAATCGGCACTTGTCTACGAGGGAGAAGGGGAGAGGTGGAACAAAATCAGTATTGCATGTTTGAAGTTAAAATGCACCGCTTCTTCGCTAGCAGAAACACATCGCACCCCCCCCCCCCCCCCCCCCCCCACCCCGCCCCCCACCCACCCCTGCCCCCCTCCATCCCCACCCCCACGGAAATAAAGAAGAAAAAGAAAGAAAGAAAGAAAGAAAGAAAGAGAACAGAAATAACAAGAAAACAAAAGACATTCAATTCCCCATCACAAGGGAGACAACTCTGCACGGTCATGCAGCAAACACCGGCGGTAGCCACAAAGGATTCTGGCAGCCGCCAGACGAGGCACCAGCACCGGCTGTTGTTCCATTTGATCACAGTACCCCACTTACTTCTTCTGTTCACAAGAACTTTCCAGTCTGCTGCCATGGCGTCACCAAGGGAGTTTACTGTAGTCACCGTGCATCCGTACTTCCTGCTCTCCCCTTCTTCAAGATCAAACACTAGAATTCTCAGTCTGGACCTGTGTGTGTTGTTTACATTCAAATAGCATGATGCGTAGTCACCAAAAGTCACGCAGTTGTTCATCAGCACGTTTAAGGAAGCGAGCACCTGCTGGTCTAACTCCCTGTACAGTTTCAGTGATATCAGTTTCACTTCCGGTTGTAGGAGTTCACCAGAACATACGACTTCCTTCAAACTGGGAATGCCCTTGAAATCTCGAAATGTCAACCCTGTAAGAGAACGAGTAACACGTCGCGTCACAATGATCGGAGTAAAGTAACGCTATTTAAGCCTGTATGCAGTCAAAATTGAGTTCAAACTACACTGAACGTAACTCAATCTATGACGAATAGCAGAATCAATTAAGCTGTTGTTGTCAGCCATGTTTCTTTTCCTGTCTATCATATAAATATTACGCGATTCGTACAAGGTTCGATGAGTAGCAGTACAGGCAAGATGTAGCACGTAACCTTAGCTGTACGTTAAGCCATGTAGTGCTGCCAGTGGTTGACATACACATTTACTAGCTGATGTTATTAAGCATTCTCAAGCTTTGCTTGTGGCTCGCCAAAACCAAGTTTTGCGCTGCAGCGCGGAGCTATTAGACGACTGAAGTAACAGCGAAACGCGTCGATATTTCTGGGTCCGTAAACCGGCCCCAAATACACTTAATCTTTCACAGAAAAGTACTGTAATGTTCTACCTATGTAGCATCATCGCTTAGAAGAGAGGTCAGTATTGTTGCTACATACCATTGTTGGCGCCGGAGGAAACGACGACAAATAAAACCAGAGAAAAAGACGAACGAATCCACAGCACGTCTGCACCTTGTGCAGCCATCATGGCGAACTGCCTTCCTTCTACACACCCGGTCTCACTCTTTCTGCTGTAGACTGAGCTACTGCTTAGTGTGTATAACCATTGGTTGCTTCCCTTGCTTCCTCGAGGACACTGGAAAATTGGATTTGTCTCCCTCTAACAGCTTTCAGAGCAAGACGTGATTTTCAATGAAATCACCGCGAGGTGTTGGAGAACAGCAGCCCGTGACAATATTTATCACCATAATCGTTTTGATCCGGCAACAGACCAAGCAATAATACACTGTAAGCAAATAAACAAGCACACGACAGCTCTAGAACAATCATTAGAAGAAAGGGGACGTCACTCACACCACACACCACATACAGCAGATTAAACACGTAAATAAACACAGGCCTGCAGAAAATATTCAGATGGCGAAAACTGCAATCAACAAAGAGCTTACGTCTTCTGCTGACTAAAATCTTCCAGTTCATCACCTCGGCATTTCCGAAAGTGCTGACTGCAGTGACAACACAACCGTACTCGCGACTCTCGCCTTCCTCCAAATCATCCAAGAGAATTTTAAGTCGTGACTTGTTGGCGTCTGCTGTGTCCATAGTACACGACGAAAAGTCGCCTAATGTGATGCAGTTGTGTGTGTGCACATTCAAGGAGGCTATGGCGGTGCTGTCCACAAGTCTATGAATCTGAAGAGAAATTAACTTCATTTCCGGTTTCAACGTTTCTCCTGAGCACGCTACTTCCTGTAGACTCGGGAAACCTTTAAATTCGTTCGACGTCATTCCTGCAAATCATTGAAACGGTTCTTAGATGACTGCTTACGTTAGATACGCAAAAACTCGACGTCATTCCTGCAAATCATTGAAACGGCTCTTACATGACTGCTTACATTGTAAACATGAAACCCGACAGTCGAAAAACAAAGCAGAAATGAGTAAAAAATGGTATGCAAAATCCGATTTTTTTAATTAGATCAGCAGTAATAGCTCCTTCTTTTTTTTTCCTCTGTTTTTTTTCTTTCTTTCCAGTACACGTCTGTTACAAGCAGACTAAAAAGGAGAGAAAACGTCCCGGAGCAGTACATCACAGCGGTTGAACACAACCGAACGACTGCATTGCAGCGCCATGTTTCAGCAAGCACACAACGCTGCTACTTGACGTCAATATTTCTCACACACTCAGTTCAGAACAAAACGTGTGAACATGAACATCGCCTATTTCCCCGTGAATTTACCACGCTGACTAACCCCAAAACATAACCTAACGAAGACAACTACGCATGGAATAAACGAACATACCATTTTCGGTTTCAGCAGCAGTGATGACGAAGAAAACCAGAGAAAACCACGAACGAATCCACAGCACATCTGAACCTTGCACCGCCATCATGGCGAACTGTCTTCTTTCTGCACTCTCCGTCTCTCGTTCTGCAGTGAAAAGCTGTGGATACCAAGCAGGGAGGTTGCTTCCCTTGATTCGGTCAGAACTGCACGATTTCTCTCCCTTCAACCGCTCGCCGGTCGGCTGTATTCTATTATATATTATGTTTAAGTTGCTTTTCAATATATATTTATATTTCACCTTTAAATTAGCACGTTCACTAACTTCCATCATATTTACTGATCCTAGGCTGAATACGTGGATTTTAACCAGCCAACGAAATTATATAGGCAATCCAAGGGGGGAGGGGGGGGGGGGGGGGGAAACAAAAACAAAACAAATGTAAAGCCCCAGTATACACAGAAATAACTATGCACAGTGAACGAATATGTAGACTTTGATGTTTCTGGTGTCGATAATAGATTTAATCAAAAATATTTAATAACTTACAAAAACTATAGAAATGTACACGCACAACTGACGAATTTATGGGAACAAAGCAAACTACTGGACCACAATAGCACAGCAGCACGCTTCATGACACACAATTCCACGCACACTCTTTCATAGATCACTTACTCCTGCGGTGAACAGAAATTTCCCATTTATCCGTGTCTGTGTTTCCAAAGGACTGGACAGAAATCACAGTGCACCCATATCGCCTTGCCTCGCCTTCATCTAAGTCATCCACCAACACTTTCAGCTTGGATCTATGCGTGTGCTTTGGATCTATGACGCACGACGAAAAGTCGCCCAGAGTGATGCAACTGTTCATCATCACGTTCAGCGAAGCTACTGCTGTGTTGTCTGAAAGTCTGTGCATCTGCAGCGATATCAACTTCACTTCCGGTTTGAGCGTTTCCCCCGAGCACACGATTTCTTTGAGGCTGGGGATGTCCTTAAAGTTTCTGGAGTAGAGCCCTGGAAATAACGTGCTCAAAGACGTAAGCAATCACACGGCGAGATGAAAGGCTGATTATTCACTGTAGCAAATGAAATAAGTATTGTTCGTGGCGAAGCTACGCTACCATTAAATGCAATTATGCCCTGATCTTTAGTCAAATTAAACAATGAAGTCGTCCTTCGGCACAGAGTATTGAAGAGTTTTTTTTAACACATTCTCTGTTAAGTCTATATTCTATCATATCCGTTTGTACCAATGGTGACCTCGCCTATTGTAACACCAACAGCAGCAACCAAACTGCACGAATATACACGGTAGTGGAGTAAACGCAAGAACGGTGCTGCACAGAAACTGGTTTCTCCCTGAAACAGCGTAGTTTGAAGCATGGCTGCTGCGAGTCAATATTCCCCACACTGTACAAGAATAAACCGGCCGCTACTATCCCACCATATCCCTCACTGTATGCCCCTAACATAGGCAGAATCCACTAAAATGTTTAACAACAGATGTACCAAGGCAATCTACATACCATTGCGTGATCCATAAACAGCCATGACGACGAAAATCAGAGAAAAGGACAAACGAATCCAGAGCACGTCTAAACCTTGTGCAGCCATCATGGCGAACGGCCTTCCTTCTGCACTCTCTGTCTCACTAGCTGTGCTCTAAAATGTAGACAGGGCACAAAAAGCGAAGTTGCTTCCCTTGAATTCCTTAACACAGCAGGGGTTGCTTCCCTTGAACCACATTTGCCTCACTGGTACTTCGAGTATCAGTCAGCAAGATTCGGCTATGTATCACCTTGGAAAGGAAGTAAATTATTACGTAAAACAAGGAATTGTGAGTAAAAAGCCAGTTTTAAAATGATTTATTGTGGCAGTTTTCCCATTTGTTTTGTAAATGTTACAGTGGGTACGGTGACAGGGTGATAGGGGAGAGCGAGCGATCACATATTTCTCAATACTCACTATTTCTCTTGACGACAATATTCCAGTTTGACGTCTCGGGTTTTCCAAACGAGTTTAGAACGTGGACGGTACAACCGTATTCCCTGCTGTCTCCTTCATCTAAATCATACGCTAGCACTCGCAGTCGAGACATTCGCGGGTCGTCTTCGTCCAACACGCAGGACGAAAGTTGTCCAAACGTCATACAGCTGCTGGTCAGCACGTTCAGCAACGACAACACTGTGTTGTCACGGAGGTCCAGCATTTCAAGCGACAATAGCTTCACTTCCGGAGCCAGGTATCCACCCCAACACTCCACCTCTTGCAGACTGGGCATTCCTTTAAAATCACGCCACGACATTCCTGTAATGAAACACAACTGCTCTACTGCCGAACACAAAGGAGGTAACAGAAGTAGTGGTAACTGAATGGGGAAAACAGTACTCTTTCAGTTGAAAGGCAGTCGTGACAGTGACAATAGTTACATTCGTACATTTGATTGCAGTTATTCTGCTGGTAAGACCCGCACTGTGACGTGCCCGGAAAACATGCGACGAAACGTTTCAACGGCACAGCCTACAAGCATCGATAATTCCACCACTGCAGAGAAACTAGCAGAGAAAGCTGATTACCTTATTCACATCGACGATTTCAAGACACCAAAAAGACTTAGAGCCCTAATTTCCACTGCTATGGTTGCATTAAAGACAGACATCTCAACAAACATACCGGTTTGGGATGCAGAAGCAGCGACGGCGTACACAATGAGAGAAAGAGACGAGCGGACCCACGGCACGTCTAAACCCTGTGCAGCCATCATGGCGAACGGCCTTCCCTCTCCAGTCACTACCGCAGCAATCCACAGCTCAATTCGCAGTCAAACAGTTGCCTCCCTTGCAGTGACTTAGACTACACCAGGGTTGCTTCCCTTCAACTTGGTCCGAAGTAGGGTTTACCTTTTGTCTTGCAATATCAAATTCATAGAACTTTGCCAGGCAAAATATACGACAAAACAATAATGACAGGAACACACACACACACACACACCACCACGCACACAGGCCACACACACACACACACACACACACACACACACACACACACACACACACACACACACACACACACACTGTGTACTATACCCACTCACTTTTTCTTGTCACACGAATGCTCCAGTTCAACGTTTTTGTATTTCCAAGTGACTTTAAACTAATTGCCGTGCATCCAAACTCCTTGCCTTCACCTTCAACTAAATCATGCACTAAAATTCGCAGTCTAGATTTGTGCGTGTCATCCGAGTTTATAACACACGAAGAATAATTTGCCAAAAGTCACACAGTTCTTTGTTATCACGTTCAAAGAAGCTAAAACAGTTCTTTCCGGAAGTGAGTACAACTGTAAAGACAATAATTTCACTTCCGGTTCCAAACTTCCACCCCAGCATTCAACTTCCTTCAAACTAGGAAAGCCTTTGAAGTCGCGTGACATCATGCCTGGAAGAAAGAATAACAGGTACTAACAAACACCACCAATGTATGCGAAATCTGGCACTCTATGGCCTTTTGTTTGCTTGTAATGCTTGTTTTCTTCTCTCTTTTTTTCTTCTTCCCCCTCGCCCACCCCCCGCCCCCACCTTCTTTTACAAAAAATTATTTCAAACGATGTGTTTGCATGCAAACTCGGTCAGTATATTCTTCTCTCTTCCTCTCTAGTATGCGAATCCCAAAGAATTGTTTTCGGCAATGCTGTACGTATGAATCGTACATGAGGATTAATACGAACGAAGTTCCATGCAACTACTTCTCATATTTTCAAATACTGTTTCAAGGTGCAAGTAGAAACCACCGTGCGCCTTCCCAGTCTATCAGTGTAGCGCAACGAACCTAGGACCTGAATACATCAATATTCCATCCCTTGGCAGAAACGCTGAATCGCAGCGAACCTAGAAAACGTACCCCATTTTGCAACCCAAACAGCCACTGCATAGGCAATTTAGCAAAACTAAAAGACGGTTGACACAAAGGAGAAGAAAAAACGTACCATTTCTGGTCCCGGATGCAGCAACGGCGAAGAAAATCAGAGAGAAAGACGAACGAATCCACAGCACGTCTAAACATCGTGTGGCCATCATGGCGATCGGCCTTCCTTCTACACTCGCTGCCTCGCTACACTTCTGCTGTACAATGTTGTTTTCGAGATTTCCCAGTTCTTTCCCCTGAACTAGCGGCAAAGTGGTACGAGTTAGCTCCCATATTGCTCACAGCAGAGATAAAAGTCTGATGCACCCCGTGCACATGGACTGATCAGTTATGGAACCGTATAAATGCAGCTCTGTACAAACCTTTGTTGACAAGCGTTTTCTGCAACATATGTCTCTACGTCTATGCATCTTATACATAAATATCCATTTGCCATCACAGACCCAATGCCCCCTACCCCCCGCCCCCCTCCCCCAACCCCCTCTCTCTCTCGGCAGAATGGTGTCAAGGTAAAAGAAGAAAGATGTGTGTGATCTAGGCGTCACTGGTCCAAAAACAATTCGAGCCACGATTAGAAACCTCCAACAAAATGGCGAACAGTTCGGGCAAAAAGAAAAAGAAAAGAAAATGGAAAACAGACGCAAGTTTTGGGATTGAAAACGTTATATGACAGTTCATGTCAGTTAGGTTTCTCTTCCAGCACAATACCCGCTAATAATAATGATTAGGTAAACATGGAAAGCGACACACAAACAGCCCTCGTATACTTTAGCAATAGTAATAATAGTGAGGTCTTAGGGAGCCCTTGCTCAAATGAGTCCTAGACGCCTGATTTACTCACTCACGTGAAAAAAAGAAACTACATTAAAACACACAATATTAATATGTATATAAAATTATACACAAATGTGTCATCAAACATCGGCAATGGTCATACTTACCTTTCCGCCTTACGAGGATTGACCAAGTGTCAGTCTCTGGCTGACCAATGGCATTGACGGTACTCGCCAGGCACCCATACCTCCTACTTTCCCCTTCCTCTAAATCGAACACCAACACGCGCACTCTGGAATTGTGGGTATCACTGGAATCTATCACACACGAGGAGTAATCGCCAAACGTCACGCAGTTATTCGTTAGAATGTTCAGCGACGCTAAAACAAATTTGTCCGACTCTCTGAAAAGCCTCAAAGACAGCAGTTTGACTTCCGCTTCTAGAAATCCTGCCCAACATTCCACTTCCTGTAAACTTGGAAACCCTTTGAAATCTCGCGAAGTCATTCCTGAAAGAAATCCAAAATTACAGACGTCAACAACAAAACCTAATGCACACGGTGAAAAAGGACGTGCACATTGTCAGCCCGATAAATCATAAAAGATAAATACAAAGTAAAAAATAGCCCCTCCCCCTCATCTGTTTTTTTCCTCCTCCCCCCACAGCAAAAGTGCACTACAACATTGTGACGGCACTGACGAAAAGATGGCCTTATTGCATAAAATCAGCGGGAAACAGTGATCTCTGTTTCGTTTCGTTGTTAATCGATTAGATAATAATTCTCCAAAGGCAAACTGCAACAGTATGCACCTGACTGTTTACGCTAAGAGTGACCCAGTAAACAGTCCATCCTAAAATGCTTTCTTCAACAAAGAAGCACAAAAGGACACGACCGAGGTCGTTTTCTCTCAACCACAACTACAGCAGCAGACTGTAACTCAGCACAGAGAACATCAATACCATTTCTACTCCAACAGAACTAACCTGGTCGCAAACCGAGAATACAGCCCCGAAAACCCTTGTACTTCCCGCTTTTGTCTGTAACATGTTTCCATAATGTACAACAAATGGTTTGACGTACCATTTCTGGTCCCGGATGCAGCGATGACGAAGAAAACCAGAGAAAAAGACGAACGAATCCACAGCACGTCTAAACCTTGTGCAGCCATCATGGCGAACTGCCTTTCTCCTACACTCTCCGTCTCACTACAGTTCTGTTGTAAAATGCGGCCGCGAAAGAGTAATGCGTTGCTTCCCTTGGACCGGCACGAGACTCGATAAGTTGCTTCCCTTTAACCGCAGTGAAAAGCTACCTTGCCAAGCAATACTACTAAATTTCTGCAGGTGTAATACCCGACGGACAAAAATACTATAATTAAACTGATATCTCGTTTTCCCTAAAGAAAAACAAACAAATAAACAAAGAACAACAAAAAAGCGATCAAGGAAAGAATGTTAAATGGAGGCATAAGTGCATAAAATATGGCATAGCTTGAATGAATGAATGAACGAATAAAGGACATGCACCATTATCCCCACCCCTAAACCGATAAATAAATAAATAAAACCAAGGATGCATTGAGTAATTACAAAAAATATAAAGAATACATAAAATATTTGAAGAGGATGGCGGCATCTGTGAAACAGGCGATAATCAATAGGTGTAGAAAACGCTACTCACTTGGTCGCATCACCATGATGGACCAGACAACCTCCTCGCCATCCCCAGAAGGTCCCAACGCAAGAGCTTTGCACTCGTACTCCCTGTTTTCTTCTTCTTTCAAATCAGGAACCAAAACTCGCAAACGGGATTTGTGCGTGTCGCTGGAATTCACGTAACACGAAGAGTATTCACTGTGGGTCAAACAGTTTTTGGTCAGAATATTCAAAGAACCCAGTTCGTAGCTGTCCGAAACTCTGTAAAGTTTCAAAGACAGCAACTTCACTTCCGGTTTCAAGCCTTCTCCCCAGCATTCTACTTCCTGTATACTGGGTATGCCCTTAAAGTCTTGGGTCTTCATTCCTGAAAAATTAGAGTACGATTCTCCGGAGTTGGTGTGAATGCCATTACAGTCTATTCAAACAATTACATATACCATAAAATATATTTTAAAAAAAGAAAAAGAAATGCAAATATTACACGATCGCATGAAAACGTTGCTTGTTCAGTGATCAGAAATCGTAACAGATCAGTCAAGGCATTTAGCAAGACAAGCATTATTGACTGATCCTATTTTGGTCTTCGGATGCTTGTTCTTGGTTCACTCAATCATACAAACATCGATGCCTTATATTTGACCGACGGAGAAGTGCAGACTGATGTCCATATAGTTACAGAAGGGAGAAAAAAAGAAGCTAGAGCATTGTAACAGCTCACGATCTGCAGCTCCTGGGTTCTACCACAGAGATGGAAAAACCGCCGGTTGCAGCTAGAATATCAATACAACACTGACTGAGGAAAAGTGTTAGCGTTACACCACTGTGAGTTTCAACCCTCTCGGATGCCATCTTAATACTGCTGACCAAATATACAATACAATACAACTGTGCTTCTAAAGTGATAGCAGCTTCAACGTACCATTTTTGGTCATCCTAGCAGCAACAGCATCGACGAAGAAGCACAACAACACAGACTTCCAAGTGGCTCCTGCAGCCATCATGGCGAACTGAGCTCGCTGCTGAAATTGTTAATGCAAGAAGGACAGGGAGGTTCTCTCCCTTTCCTACAGATAAGACATTCACAAGTTGCTTCCCTTAAACCATCCGTTTATTTCCATTTTCTCTCGCGATGTAAATCAGTGTCTGATACCGTATTGGATACGAAATAATTTAACGAGGAAGGTAAAGGAAGGAAAGGACGGAAGAAAAGAAGAATAGGAGAAAGTGGCTTTATCTAACTCGTACATAAGTATCTGCGGCAATGAATCAGCACGTTCGTTTGTTAGGATCATGCGAAATTTTACGATTTGTGGAAGTGGAATGAATACCTGAGTGTCCTGATGCAAGCCCTTACCGATAACGGATGCAATCTTAACAGGTTTCGGTCTATAGAGAACATCTGCACACTAAATGCGTATAGAGCGTAATGATCATCACTCACTTTTTCTTCTAACAACAATTGACCAGGTAGTCGTGTGTGGATCTCCAAGCGAGTTCACAGTGCTGGCTTTGCAGCCAAATTCCCTGCTCTCTCCTTCTTCCAGATCCGCCACCAACACACGTAATCGTGATTTGTGAGTGTCGACCGTTTCAATAAAGCACGAAGACATTGCCCCGAATGTGATGCAGCTGTCGGCGAACACATTGAGAGACGCCAACACAGAATTATCGGAAGTAGTGTACATCTTAAGCGACAGTAGCTTCACTTCCGCTTCCAACTTTCCGCCCCAGCATTCCACTTCCTGTATACTGGGTATCCCTTTGAAATCACGTGATAGCATCCCTGTAAACAAACACGATAACAGTTTGCGATACGCCAGTTCACTTAGTTTAGCAATACAACATACAAATACGGATCTTTAACAAGTAAAGAAGCATACTTTTATCCACTTTTTTTTTTTTTTTTTTAAATAATGTTTTTCTCTCCAAATTTATTATCTGAAAGCTCTGTCAGAGTAGCAGCAAGTATGGATATATTGCTTTTGATCAACAATAAACTTCAGCATAACAATCGTGTTAATCTTTCCAGAAATCATTATTCCCGTTCCTGCTACGTTAGCGTTTATCTTTTACATGTTTTTATATTTATTTATTTTTACATAAGTGAACAAAAGGTGTGAGAAACCAAGCGCCGAACGAAGAGCAGCTCGCTAAACATGGCGCTGTGACTGTCGGCCAGAACATCAATAACCAACCTTGCGACTGCGCCCGACACGCTCAAACGACCAAATTTCCCCTCCAACAACCCTTCCATACCACACCGATACCTTTAAAATTCTATGTCAACCTAAAAGCTAAGTCTGTAAGAAAACTTTTACCGTCACCGTTGTTTGCACCGGACACAGTCGTTCCAGAGGAAACCAAGAGAAAGACGCTCGCTAGCACCAAGCCTTGCAGAAGTGCAGCCATCATGGCGAACTGCATACCGACAACAGTCTGCCTGACCCCTTTCCTCCAACAGGGAATGTAACAGTAGTGTCCCTTGTAACAGCACGGAGCCGAAGGGGTTGCTTCCCCTCGACTGAGACTCAACTGGCATCATTTCAACGCTCCCAATCACAATCGGGTGGAAAACGGGTGGAAAACCGAGTTGAAAATTAAATGTTAAATGCCCCCCCTCCCCTCCCCCCTCTCTTTCTCTTTAGCACGCACGTGCGCACACACAGAGACACGCAGAACTCACACACACACACACACACACACACACACACACACACACACACACACACACACACACACACACACACGAAAGAACGTGCCGCTGATACGAATCAATTCCATAATTCCGTTCTTGCTCTTCCCGTCCAAGACCGGAAAATTAAAAAAAGTGGACAGGACGTGCGACACTTGAGTTCACAGCTACATCAGTGTGGTCAAGTTCACCCATACTCACTCCTGTGGGACACCAGGGCAGACCACGTGAATTCACTGACATCACCAGTAGTCCTTAGCGCCAGTGCAGTGCAGCCGTACTCCCTACTCTCCCCTTCCTCCAAATCAGACACAAGAACTCGCAGACGAGACCTGTGCGAGTCACGGGTATCCACAAAGCACGAGGAGAACTCGGTGTACGTCAAGCAGGTGTTGGAAATCACGTTTACAGAAGCCAGCACAGCTCTGTCCACGTTTGTGAATAACTTCAGCGACATCAGTTTCAGTTCCGGTTTCAACCCCGCACCCCAGCACTCTACTTCCTGTATACTTGGTATGCCTTTGAACTCCTTCGTAGACATTCCTGTAAAGAGACGCAGGACAGACAGGGACTAGTTGTTATGTATCATACTGGCACGGGGTCCTTCTGTTCGAAATTCTTGGTTCTCTTCTGCACTTTCTGATTACCCTCTTAAACCAATCTCTAGCTTTAATGAATCTTCGTCTGACTATTCCTGATTATTGACTGCACTCAGACAACATGTAACAAGAGCTATGCAGAAATTTATTTTCATCATGTTTATAATGTACCATACTGGCTTAGCTGGTGTATGAGTATATAAATGAAACCATGCCTGAATAGACTACAACTAGAAGACAAGAGCCATGCAAATGGCACAACCGCGTACCAAGCCTTCTCTATGGCAATGGCGCACGTTACATTCTAGCAAGAACGTCAATACTCGAGGCCCAGCAACACTAGATACTGTGAATCGCAGCCAGACTTCATTCGCCTAAAACTGGACCTATCCGTGCATATTCTTCACCAAATCCACATCACGCAGTCAGTCTGTGCCAAACGCCATCCACCACCTACCGTTGTTAGCCCAGGCAGCAGTGATGACGAAGAAAACCAGAGAAAAAGACGAACGAATCCAAAACACATCTAAACACTGTGCAGCCATCATGGCGAACGGCCTTCCTTCCTCTCCCTCTGTCTCACTCGTTCTGTTGCAAAATACTGAAGCTGTGGGAAAAGGCAGTTCCCTCCCTTGTTTCGTTCAAGAGTTCAAGATTTGTTTCCCTTCCACTGCGCGGAGACTGAAAAAGACGTCGGATCCGGGAACGAATGTGAACTGCACCATTCGCCCTTACCACACCAAGAGACTGATCACCCACACAAATTCTGGAGAGCATCACACAGACACTCTCAGGGACACAGATGAGAAAAGGGGCGACAGAGACAGACAGGGAGACATAAACGCAGAGAGAGAGAAAGAGAGGGGGGGGGGGGGGAGAGTGACAGACAGACAGACAGACAGAGAGGGAGGCGGAGACAGACATACAGTTGCAGACATAGTCATTCAGCACAAACAATAAACACAAAAGCAATGCAACAAAACTAAGGCATATTATCACCTCACAGCAACGACTCGTCCGACATTCTGACTGTCAAAAACCTCACGCTACATATTTACTCACTTTTTCGTGTGACCAGAACGGACCAGGTAAGTTCACTCTCGTCACCGGTATTCTGCAAAGCCAGTGCCCTGCACCCATACTCCCGACTTTCGCCTTCCTCCAGGTCATACACCAGAACCCGCAGGCGGGACCTGTGAGTGTCGGCAGTGTCCACAAAACACGAGGAATAGTCGGCGTAAGTCAAACAGTTGTTGGCGAAAACATTCAGTGAGGCCTGCACCTTGTTGTCCGGAATAGTGTACACTTTCAATGACAGCAGTTTCGTTTCCGGTTTGAGGCCCTGTCCCCAACATTCCACTTCCTGTATACTTGGTATGCCCTTGAAATGTCTGGTGAACAATCCTGTGAACAGCATGGATTGCACAGAGGGTTCTGTCACAGTGACTTACTAATTCCTAGTAAATGGCAATAATTATATATCTCAGAATGCTTATTAATATTATCACTTTAATAAGCTCACTGTTTTCATTTCTATCCTTTATCAGCATTCAAATCAGTTTGATTCAATTAGCGATTGCGCAGGCCTAAATCTCGCTACTGCAGGCTTTAGCAAACGATCATGAAATCGATAATTATGCTACCGAAAAACGGCATAAAAATCAGGTACAAGTTATTTTACTGAACAGTAGCTATGTACGGTATATTATACATCAATGTATCAAAATAATGCAACAACTGTCTTGGACGCCACCATTACAGAGCATGAGAGAAAAACATGGCGTACGCCATTTTTCACGAGAACATCAATAGTCTAGCCACTGGCAGTGAAACGCTAGCAAGAGGAGACAGTGCAACTCCTGGTTTCAACCTGAAAATGCACCCTTATTTTGAAATTTCTGCCGTAAACGGATAATTATTGTAATTGCAAAAAGTGTCAGATGGCGGGTCACGTACCATGTTTGGTTCCAGAAGCAAAGATGCCAAGGAAAATGAGAGAGAAGGACGAACGAGTCCACAGCACGTCTAAACCTTCTGCAGCCATCATGGCGAACTGCCTTCACTCTGAGTATTTCTCTTCCGAAGTATTCCAGCCAAGGGAAGACAAGTTACTTCCCTTCAGCCCCTGAGTAAACCAGGATTTGCTTCCCTTCTACCATTCAGTGAATAGGTATGACAATGTTCGCAAACTACAGGGAAAATGAAACGTTTCCACGATTATTTCTGATTCCCACAAATGTATCCAACTCTGCCTGGTATACGTGTACAATGCAGAAACTCCAAACTTATAATAAATGTGCGAGGAGAAGAATTGCGGCGCTTATAACAGTATTTTTAAAAAGTGCAATTTAATGCCCGATGTGCACACGGTAACAAAACAAACGACTAAAGCAACAAAAAAGCCATCCCTTAATCCTTCAAAGGTAAAGAGGGTGGGAAACAGAGGATGATGAGAGACTGACTCTTGATAGCCTCTGATCAACCGATGGGGGTCATGAAAAGGCAAATAAGAAGTAACCTTTTTTTTCCTTTTTCTTTTCAGAATAATGTAGATCCCTGATCAACAAAGAATTGGGTCCAACCAAATCACCGGTAAAAATACTTAAATATTGATTGTACAACTACGGATGTCAGATCAATACGTAAAATGTATCACACGGTACTCCCTCCTCCTCTACTACTACTACTACTACTACTACTACTACTACTACTACTACTACTACTACTACTACTACGAAGAAGAAGAAGAAGAAGAAGAAGAAGAAGAAGAGAAGAAGAAGGAGACGCATTATAAAGTAATTACTACGGCCGATATAAAAGCAAAGCAAACAAAAACGTAGCACAAAACACAGCAGAAAGAATATAGCGCCATTCAACAATTCATACAATGTACAGTGACGTAGGTACTCACTTATCCTTGTAACGACAATGGACCACTTCAAGTCACTTGCATCTCCTTCTGAATCGAGGATAGTTAGCTTACATCCATATCTTCTGCTATCCCCTTCTTCTAAATCGTGCACGAGTATTTTCAACCTCGATTTATGTGTATCAATGTTATTCACAACACACGACGAAAAATCACTGTAGGTTAAGCACGTGTTTGTGTAAATATTCAGGGAAGCCAAAACAGAATTATCAAAACTGTTGAACAATTTCAATGACATTAGTTTCACTTCCGGTTTTAGCCCGTGTCCCCAACACTCCACTTCCTGTATGCTGGGTATTCCTTTGAAATCTCTTGCTGTCATTCCTGCAAACAACAGTTGCCATGAAGTCATACCCTACTCAACTATTCTCAGTCACCAACTCAAAAACAATAATCATACCGGGGCAAATATCTTAACAACCGCCTCTCTCTCTCTCTCTCTCTCTCTCTCTCTCTCTCTCTCTCTCTCTCTCTCTCTCTCTCTCTCTCTCTCTCCAGCTGTTGTACACTTCTCCTTCAAAGCAAGATCAAAACTGGAGCAGTTTATGAATTTCACAGTTCAACTGCGTTAGTACAAAGTAACCAACTGCAATTACGAAATACTAGATTTTTACAATAAAATATACAAACGTATTGTTTCAACAGCAAATGCGACAGAAATGCCGAAACACTTCCAAGGCTACACCTTGCGCACAGCAGGCGCAAAGCATTCTGGAGGCAAGAACGTCAATAGTGCACTCGTCCAGCACTCGGTCCGCAGAAAGCTACAACTCGCTTCGTGCAGCCATGAACTACACACTAAAACAGCATAATTCAAAACAATATCAGTACAAAATTGCAGCTTAAGTGCACGAAAGACTGTTTACGTACCAGTTTTGGACCCTGAAGCAGTGACGACAAAGAAAATCAGGGACAAACGGCAGCAATGCCACAACACGTCTAAATCTCGTGCAGCCATCATGGCGAACTGTCTCCACTCTGAATCTGTCTTGTATAAAATGTTGAGGCTGTGGAAGTGCACGTTGCCTCCCTTGAACCATGGAGTCAACCACAGTTTGCTTCCCTTGAACTGTCGAGGACCAGCGGTTTCACAAAACAACAGTACCTCCGCAATGATACTATTGAATTAATTATTTGCATCTACAGGAATTGAGATTTGGTTATAATTATACTATCTCTGACTCTGCCTGTCTGCCTGTCTGTCTGCCTGTCTCTCTCTCTCTCTCTCTCTCTCTCTCTCTCTCTCTCTCTCTCTCTCTCTTCTCTGTGCGTGTTTAGCTGCTACCCTAATCATGTAGAAGGTACTTTCAATTTGTGTCTGAATTCGGCCATCCCGAAAGCATAAACCTTCGTCGCGACTGCAGTAACCATTGCTACTTTTTACTTTCAGATTTGCGTCTCCGGTCTATTCGTCTCGATTGATTTCAGTTACTCTGGGGTTTTGTGGATTAGCTGTGCGGTTGTTGTGCGTGATGACGATGATTTTGTTGATGTCCCTGTTCGTGATATATAGTTTTCTCTTGGAAACAACTCTGTAATGTAAAGGTACGCACAACTGGGATCTGAAATGGAGATGTGTGTGTGTGTGTGTGTGTGTGTGTGTGTGTGTGTGTGTGTGTGTGTGTGTGTGTGTGTGTGTGTGTGTGTGTTGTGTGAGTGGGTTGTGTGTTGTGTGTGTGTGTGGTGTGGTGTGTGTGTGTGGTGTGTGTGTGTGTGTGTGTGTGTGTGTGTGTGTGTGTGTGTTTGCATGCGTTGCGTGTGTGCGTGTGTGCGTGTGTGTGCGTGGTGTGCGTGTGTGTGTGGTGTGTGTGTGTGTGTGTGGTGTGTGTGTGTGTGTGTGTGTGGGTGAAGAGAGAGAGAGAGAGAGAGAGAGAGAGACAGAGAGACAGACAGACAGACAGACAGACAGACAGACAGACAGACAGACAGAGACAGACAGACAGAGACAGAGAGACAGAGAGACAGAGAGACAATAAGTAAATAAGTTGGTGTTTTACGCCCAGTCAACCGGTACGGTTATATCAGGGCGAACAGAGAGACAGACAGACTGACAAAGAGAGACATAGAGACAGACAGACAGACAGAGACGTACATGCATCTAAAAATAGTTTAAGTCATGAAAGGAAAAGAAACGAAAACTCCATAAGCGAAAGGAGACGTCCTGACTGTCAATTCATGTACTCACTTTGTCTCGTAACGACAATGGACCACTTCAGTTCGCTGGCATCCCCTTCTGACTGCACAACCGTTACCTTGCACCCGTACCGTCTACTCTCTCCCTCTTCCAAATCATGCACAAGAACCCTTAGCAGTGATTGGTGCATATCAGCTGTGCTGAGGTGACAGGAGGAAAAATCCGAGTACGTCAGGCACGTATTTGCCAAAACATTTAGAGAAGCTAGCACGAAACTATCCGACATCCTGTACAACTTCAACGACAACAGTTTCACTTCCGGCCTCAACCCAGTTCCCCGGCATTCCACTTCCTGTATGCTCGGAATTCCTTTGAAATCTTTTGACGTCATCCCTGAAAACAATATGAAGTTTCAAAGTATTTTTCTCGATTTTTTCTTCTTCTTCTTAACTACTTTGATGTCCCACAACGTTATGTGCCTCTAGCGCTAAAAACAAAGCCTGCTATATGGCACATGTCAACTCAGTCTTAAATTGTTCTGCAATACAATGGGAAACTGCAAATTACAAATTACTACCATTTTGATTGATTAAGAAGCATTATCTCACAAATCAAAGTAAATGAATTCCCTACAAATTCGAATTAAGCAATGCACGACCGAAGCCAACGACAAGCAGCAGCTTTCAAAACTACCACCGCAAACCTGGCAACGAGAACATCAATACAGTGCTGCATTATACCAGTCAACCAGCAGGCAGTCTCAGCCAAAACACGAACAGCTTCACCCACCATTTACACTCTAAAAACCGCTCTATTGCGGCGTTTTCTATTTAATTCGACCGCCACAAGGAATCGCATAGAAGAATGTCCACGTACCATTATCAGAACGACAAGCAACGACGAGGAAAACGAGAGAAAAAGACGAACGAATCCACAGCACAGCCAAACCTTGCGCAGCCATCATGGCGAACTGCCTACCGTCTCGCTGCTACAGAATATTGCAGCTTCGTGAAAACATGCGAGTTGCTTCCCTTGAAACAGTAAAGGAAGCTCGATTTGCTTCCCATTTACGACATTTCGTTTCTTTTTTTCTTCGGAAAAACCGTATAACACGCTCTGGGCCTATTACAGTGTCATCCGAGAAAATGAATCTATCATACATGTCAACAATATAAAGTGATAACTACAGGAACAACAACACTACAACTATTAACAATAATAATAATAGTAATAACAATAACACAAGGTTCGCGTTAACCGGTAGTTTCCATTACTTTACAGGTTAAGATCAGCATATACCTAAAACAAAATTACCAATCGACCAAGCGCATCGACTGTTATTTTACTTTGCCGGTTCTCAAACAACTATTAAACAAAAAGCAAAAAGAGAGAGAGAGAGAGAGAGAGAGAGAGAGAGAGAGAGAGAGAGAGAGAGAGAGAGAGAGAGAGAGAGAGAGAGAGTGAGATGTGTGTGTGTGTGTGTGTGTGTGTGTGTGTGTGTGTGTGTGTGTGTGTGTGTGTTTTCTAAGCGTAGAAGGGAACAGGGTGTTTGCTAGTAGAGCTCTGGTAGTATGGATGGCAGTGCATCTGACCGATTATGGATTCCACGCCGGTTTTAAGTATGTATCGCGCGATCACTGATAATAATAATAATAATAATAATAATAATAATAATAATAATACATTGAAGAGTAAATCATAAATGCAATAAAAACGACCTTTAACACACCGACAAATAGCTGTATAAATAGCTATGTATTTGCGCGGACACTCACATGCACGCACACACGCACACGCACACACACTGAAACTGGACATTTCTATTCACGTAGCGTATCAATAAAGCGCTTACTTCTGTTGACCACCGTCGACCACACGATTTTACTTGGTTCTCCATCTGAACTGACAACGTTCGCTTTGCATCCGTACCTTCGGCTCTCTCCTTCCTCCAAATCATACACAAGAACCCGGACTCTGGACCTGTGAGTGTCACTAGTGTCGATAACACACGAGGAATAGTCTGTGTAGGTCAAACAGTTATCGGCAAACACATTCAGAGAGGCCAACACGAAATTGTCTGAGGCTCTGTACAGCCTCAGAGACAGCAGTTTCACTTCCGGTTTTAATCCATGTCCCCAGCATTCCACTTCCTGTATGCTGGGGAATCCTTTGAAATCTCTGGTGATCATTCCTGAAAATATAATCGCGGGAAGTCTCATTAACTTTCCACTGGTTTAATGGAATGGCTCAGCACTTCTGTGTGTGTTCCTGATGCACCGATATATTTGGCATAATCACAACAGAATCTGAAAACATTTAATTGCAACTGCAATTTTCTCTTTTCTTTTCAAAATAGGAGCCGTTCGGTATCAGAACCAAAACCAGCTCACATTTGCGCAAGGCGTACTGGTGCAGAGAACATCAATACTGTACTCTGCCACTTGTGCTGTAAGCTGAAGCAGCCAGCGAAAACTTCAAACTACGATGGCAGAAAACACAGCTACATTCCATTTACAATTTGTACCTAAATTGTTACACTACGATACAAGAAAGACTGCAGACATACCGGTTTTGTTTGCACAAGCAGCGATGACGAGGAAAAACAGCGAAAAAGACGAGCGAATCCACAGCACGTCCAAACCCGGTGCAGCCATCATGGCGAACGGCCCTCCTTCTACTCTCTCTGTCTCACATTTTTGCTGTTGTATCCGTGGACGGTTGCTTCCCCTGAACTACCAACGACGGCAAGACTTGTCTCCCATTTTCGAGACTTCAGTTTCTCCGTTGGAAAAACAGTGCGTACATGAAAAAAACTTAGATTTGTTCCTGGATAGCTCAGTATGTTGTTGATTATTATTACAAGAGGATACACTCATTGAAAAGGTACCAGAACGAGAGAAAATGGAAAATAAAGTGGTAAAAGGTACACAAAGAACAACAAAAAACAAGGACAGAAAAGGGGGGAAAAAACTACAATAATAATGAACAATAAACAAAACAACAACAGCACCCCCCCCCCCCCCCCCTTTTTGTTGTTGTTGTTGTTGTTATGTGTATATAAATATACTAACATGGCGTCGTTTCGTGTGAACCATAATAATACGGATAATAACAAGTAAAGAATAGCACATTGCCAGTGTAACACGCGACCGACACTATCTAGACAGGGAGGAAATCATTGCATACAAATGACGACCGATGTAAGGATCACATTTCGTCCGCGTACGAAATGTAACGTGACAGAGGTACACAGCACATAGTGCTGAAATCACAATGGCAAGCATCAGCAGGTGTCTGTGTATAATTTTATATACTCACTCTTTCTGAACACCAACACAGACCAGTTCAATTCCCGTGCCACTCCTTCGGATCCCACGACGGTGGCGGTACAGCCGTACTCCCTGCTGCCACCCTCCTCCAAGTCAGGCACCAGGACTCGAGCACGAGACTTGTGCGTGTCGGTGGTGTTCACGATGCAGGAAGAGTAGGCAGTGTAGGTCAGACAGTTATTTGCAAACACGTTCAGGGAAGCCAAGACGAAACCGTCTGACGACCTGAACAGTCTCAGAGACAACAGTTTTACTTCCGGTTTTAGCCCACGTCCCATGCACTCCACTTCCTGTATACTGGGAAATCCTTTAAAGTTCCTTGTTACCATTCCTGGAAATACACATGCGTAACCTAATCAACGGGAAGATATACAATTTGATTGTAAACGAGATACCGCATAAGCCAGCGGAACAGCACAGATCCGCGGAGTCAAACACAATACTACTGACTCATTGTCACTAAATATTGACCACAAGGCAATTCATATGGCGTTATCCTATGTTTCTACGGAAACATGCACATCCAGTTTTACATACTCTACACGTCGTAGACTAGCCTATCATTTAGATAAACTATAGTACCGTAAAGATACGACGAGGACTCCTTGCAAGCTACAGTTAAACACTGCCAGCCCAGAACTGGCGCAACGTATTCTCAATGCAGAAACATCAATAATGTTCGGAAGAAGAAAGCTACGATTGGGCTTTCCTCACGTTTAATGCCATTGTTTAAACCTACACCTGAAAATACATACACTAAACTTGCTCTAAAACAAGTTACAGGCGATTCACATACCGTTCTTAGATCCAAAAGCTGTGATGGTGAAGAAAACCAGAGACAAACACCAACGAATCCACAGCAAGCCGAAACCTCGCACCGCCATCATGGCGAACTGCCTTCCTTCTACACTCTCTGTCTCGTTGGTTCTGCTGCAAAATGTTGTCGGTCAGAAAGGAAGAGGTTGCTTCCCTTGAACTGCTGAGTAAGTCAAGGCTTGTTTCCCTTTAACCAGGCAACAGTTTTCACCGTTTTCATGCAAAACAGCTCCAGTTCCGTTTGTCGGTCGCAAGACGAAGAGGTGCAAAATATCTTGTAAAGTGTTTTCTTTGTTCGTTATAAACAAAAGCGATCATTTCTTAACCTTTTAGGCCTGTTTTGATTATTCTACCAACTGTTACGGTGTCCACTTTGCGCGAGACACACCATCAGCGTCACAGAACACTTTAAATACATGCTTCCTGTATATCCTGTACTATGATATACCCTTGCTGTTCAATTTTAAACACTCAAGCAATACTAGGCCTTCATTCATCCAACCAGTCAGGCCAAGCTGAAAGTATCCACGCCTACTTTTGCCAAGAGTAACGCAGCGAGAAACACTTCGTTTCCTTTCGTTTTGAAGAGGCCAAGGTCAAACATGCAGCCAGTATGACAACTGGGATGCAAGCCTCAGATCATGACAACAAAAAAGTGTGTGTGTGTTGTGGGGGGAGATCTTGATCCTGAAGCGCCAAAAGCCACAAGACGTGGCAAAAGTGCAACAAGTCACGTAGAAACCATGATGACCCCCCCACCCCCCGGCCACCCAAAGCTCCACTGATTCCGGTAAAAATGGTAAAAGCGGATTGTAAGTGTGATATCTGCCTCATTCAAATGAGGGTGAAGCTGACGCGCTTGAAACCTTAAATCGTTGACAACGCAAGCGACGTCTCCGTGGAGCAAATAATAACCAGAAATGTTTGCAAAATGAGCACGCACACCCCCCCCCCCCCGCCCCCTCCACCCCCACCCCACCCCTCCCGGCAATGATAGGATCGTAGCATACATCCAATGGAAGATTAGTCACTAAAGCTACATCATATAGTATGTGTAATTAAAATTTACTTGCTTATTTATTATTTAAAAAGGAAACAACAAACAGATAAATGACCAGATGGAGAAATCAAAAATATCACAGACATTTGTGAAACCGGAGAAGAATTGATTGAGTATCCATGACAAAATGCCCTGGAATTTCAACTCCATCCCAAGAAAACGATCACTGAAATCAACGTCTACCTGAAACACTCACTCTTTCTCGTGACGGGCAACGTCCAAATCAAGGTCTCTGAGTCCCCCAAAGGCTTCAAAGTGTTTGCTTTGCAGCCATAGCGCCTGGTCTCCCCTTCCTCCAGATCTGGCACAAGAACTCGCAACCGTGATCTGTGCGTGTCCACGGTGTCGACAGCACAGGAGGAGAAGTCTCCAAACGTCACACAGCTATTGGTGAAAACGTTCAAGGACGCCAGAACCGAGCTGTCAGTCACTCTGTACAGCTTCAGAGACATAAGTTTAACATCCGGTTTCAGGTTCGCGCCCCAGCATTCCACTTCCTTTAAACTGGGAATGTCCTTGAAGTCACGGGAAATCATTCCTGCAAGAAAGTTCGACAATGTCAAATTTCCTCAGCTAAGCGTTGGCTCGTAGCTAGCCATGAGCTAGTACGATTCTAAAATACGTTTCAGTTAATCCGGCTCGCCTTGCTGGACGGCAACAGGCACAGTTTCTTGCAATGTGGCCGATTTCGCTAACAATCTACTATTCCAACACTTGTACTATAGTGACAGTGTTATTCAAAAGATGCAGATGTTTGTTTACTGTTATAACAGCGACCTAAGGGCTACAGGCGCTACCAACATTTACACCAGACATTTTAAGAACGTCAGCCAGAAGAGCGTTACTGTGCACAACGCTTTAGCAACAAGAACGTCAATACTACACGATATGGCGGCTGACTCAGCCTACGACTGCTACAATATCCAAACGCCTCACAACAAATTCCCTCAGATAAGACAACGACTACCATCTGGACTGTCTACTAACATACTTGAAAGTAACATAATAATCGTCCCCACATACCATTTTTAGATCCAGCGGCAGCAAAGGAGAGAAAGACAAACCAAACTGTGGAGCACGTATTCATTATGTCTGCACAGTGCGCAGCCATCATGGCGAACTGTCTTTCACTTCCACTGCTGTAGCACTCTGACAGTAAGTCTAGGCAAGAGTGCAGGTTCTTTCCCTTGAACTGCAAGCACAGCGGGTTTGTTTCCCTTGGACTGCATGTTTCTGCGCTGCTTCTGTTGATGCAGTTAGCTCGGGAAAATGCATAAGTAGAATTGCCATTGTGTGATAGAATGTGTGTGTGTGTGTGTGTCGTGTGTGTGTGTGTGTGTGTGTGTGTGTGTGTGTGTGTGTGTGTGTGTGTGTGCGTAGAATTGCCAGTGCGTGTGTGCGCGCGTGAGTGCGTGCGTGCTTGGTGCGTGCGTGCGTGCGTGCGTGCGTGCGCGCGATGTGTGTGTGTGTGTGTGGTGTGTGTGTGTGTGTGTGTGTGTGTGTGTGTGTGTGTGTGTGTGTGTGTGTGGCGAGAAAAAGAGTAGGAGGGGGTGGGGGGAGAGAGAGAAGAAGAGAGAGAGAGAGAGAGAGAGAGACAGAGACAGAGACAGAGACAGAGACAGACAGACAGACAGACAGACAGACAGACAGACGAGACAGAGAGAGGGGGGGAGGGAGAGAGAGAGAGGTGCGAGTGCACATGCACACGCACACGGATACACTTATGCCTGTCTGTGATTAGCATGCTTGATTGAAACATTACTGAATAATGACAACCCTTTATAATAAAATCCACAATGACAAAGAATGTTTAGGAGTTGGATATGTAACGAAATAATACATTACATGCCCACACAGAATGATCAGTGATGAACCAAGGGGAAGCCAAACGAAAGTCATCCTCTAACAGACTCCAGTGTGCAGAATACAGAATCTGTAGTGTCTATGAGCAACACTGAAATTTTCTTTTCGACTGCACAGGAAATTAGAGCATAATACGTGCATAATTATACACATAATTATATGGAATGAGTGAACTGCTGATGAGATTGACAAAATAGAACAGCTCTAGAGAAATGTACTCACCTATACGACGAAACACAAGGAACAATTAAACACAAGTGCTTTTGACACAGAAAGACAGAGCTCTCTGTCGAAATTAAGCGCTTGTGTTTAATTGTTCCCTGTGTCTCGTCGTATCGGTGAGTACATTTCTCTAGAGCTGTTCTATTCTATACATATAGAGTCAAACAGGGTTCCCTTTAACGACAGTCGGTGGGTCACGCATGAATGGAATAGACGCTAAAGAAACTTACGCCTCCTCGTTAGAAGAATCGTCCAAGTAACGGTCCGCGTATATCCGAGAGAATCTAACGTGCTGGCATTGCATCCATACGCCTTACTTTCTCCCTCCTCCATGTCCACGACCAGAGTGCGCACACTGGACTTGTGCGTGTCAACAGTGTCCACGAGACATGAAGCATAGTCTCCAAACGTCACACAGCTGTTTCTAAACACGTTCAGCGAAGCGAGAAGGGAGCTGTCGGGAATTCTGAACAACTTAAGCGACAGCAGTTGCACATCCGGTGTCAGGTACTTTCCCACGCATTCTACTTCCTGTAAACTTGGAATGCCTTTGAAATCGCGGGTGGTCATTCCTGGAATTCAATGCAAAAATACCGATAGTGTGAATTATGCAACTGTTCAGACTACTGTTAGTGCAATGTCTGTGTAAACCACTCCCAATCAGCATTCAGCCCTGAAAATTAGTTGCCTCCAAAATAATAATAAATTTTTTTTTTTTTGATGTGCGCTTCCTACTCGAACATTATTCTGTTCAAGCACGTTGTGCTACTCGCGGTATCATTCAGATAAACAATATAGCTCCTAATAACGACCGTTACATTTAACACTGAAGTAAGGAACAATTCGTGAGAATCAGATAAAATACTAGCAATAAATTACAGGAGAAAAAAGCCACAGTCAACCGCAACCCCCATCTACACGCTGTAGTTCCCTGGGCTGCACCAAGCCACAAACAGCGAACCACAGTGGAAGCTAGAACATCGATACTGCCGACACTGACTACAAACCTTTCTACACTACACACCAGCATTTTCTTCTAAATATCCCGCACAATGGCCAGTAACTTTCAGCTAAGTCCTCAAAATATGCTTTGCAAGATGACAAACTTATGCAACACGTACCATTTTTAGATCCACAAACGAGAAACAGGGCGAAAGTCAGGAAAATGAAACAGCCAAACAGTCATGGTGTACGCGTAGTTTCTGCCCGTTTCTGTGCAGGCAGAGAAGTAGCAGGTTGCTTCCCTTGAATGAAGCAAGCACAGGATGGTTTGTTTCCCTTGGACTGTCACATGCATTTGCTTCGACGATGAAGCGTGACGAAGAAGAGGGATGGGGGGAGGGAGGAGGGGGAGGGGGAAGATGAAGAAAGAGGAAATACGGATGATGGCAGTGGTGATGCTGAAGGAAATTATTATAATAATGGAGTAATGAAGTCTGCAAAGCTAACGATTATCGAGAAATCCTCGCGGGTTGAAGAAGAAGAAGAAGAAGAAGAAGAAGAAGAAGAAGAAAACAGATTTAAAACCTAGGTACGTATGCCGCACTCACTTCTTCTGGTGACGAAAATGGACCAAGTGGACACCTTGGTGTCTCCTTCCGAATTGATGGCGCTGACTCTGCACCCATACTCCCTGCTCTCCCCTTCACCCAAATCTGGGACTAGAACCCGCAACCGCGACCTGTGTGTGTCGGCCCCGTGCACGTAGCAGGAGGAAAAGTCTCCGTACGTCAGGCACGTGTTGGTTATAGCATTCAGAGAACCGAGGACCACGTTCTTTCTTGTCGTGTATATCTTAAGCGACAGTAGTTTTAGTTCCGGTTTCAAACTTCCGCCTGAGCATTCCACTTCCTGCAGACTTGGTATGCCCTTAAAATCCCGTGATGTCATCCCTGAAATCACAATGAGAATTTTCACTAGGTCTATAAATGTGCTGCAAAATGTCGTGGAAGATACTCTACGGTGGCTTGCTGGACGGAACCCCCCCCCCCCCCCCCCCCCCCCCGCCTATTATTATTTTTATAAAATCTAAATAGTTAAAATGTTTCTTTAACAGCAATCATATTCTCAAGCAAAGCTGATAAGTTCACGCACATCTACCACAGTACGCAATTTATCTCTTACTTATATTTCACATCTTCTAATATGTCCAGCTTCAGTTTTCAATTTACCTCACAGAGACAAACGCGTAGCAGTAGTCATAATACTTGCTTCACTCCTTATTTTGCTCTCTACGCTGTATGCAAGGGAGAAAACTCCAACGCTGCAACCAGACGTTCTTTGCCATGCCAGTGAGCGTAGAATATCAATACCTGAGCCAACGCTGGATGAGCTAAAACCACAACTGTCTAAACCGGCCACATATTCAACCCCCATTCCATAAACTAGACAATATAGCACAAGAACTGAGTAAAATCACTGAAACAGTCATTACCGCAAAACTATGAACGTACCATTTTGACTTCCGGAAGCTTGGACAGTGAAGAGAAACAGCGAGAAAACGGAGTACATCCACACACAGTCAGCCGGACTGGCGGCCATCATGGCGAACTGTCTTCTAGAGAGACTGCCTGTCTCTCTCTTTCTCTCAGTGTTTCTGCCTCCTGTTGTGCTCAACTACAAATGCAGAGTTTCTTCCCCTGAACGGAAATAGTTCGGCTACGGTTTGCTCCCCTTAGGCGTATCATCAAACACCAGACTAAGAAGAAAAAGTACGACATGACAAGAATTTCCAGTACTGCAAAACAAATCGAAAAGAAATGCTGGATATTACACAAACGGATGAATAAACATAGAGATTGCTATAAAGGCGAACAGACTGAACGATCAACATTAAAAAGAACCGAACAGCAAAATAATCAGAAACAGTATACATCAGTATACATTACTGATGAATCTGCATCATACACTGGAGCTCAAAGTTTTAGCATAAAAAAATGGGCGGGCGAGGGGTTGGGGGTATGAACTATAATATTATTATCACGTCCAACTTTTGCTCTGCCTCGTTGGGATGTTTTTTCTCTCTAAGTTACAGAGTTGCCCAGCTTGTCATCCGTCCATTGTTTGCAATGGCTTCATACTTCTCACTCGTACCGAGACAGACCTGCTAGACTGTCAAAATTCCGTTATATAAGACGCCTTCGTACATGTGGTTTGTTTGTTTGTTTGTGCATACGTGTGTGTGTGTGTGTGTGTGTGTGTGTGTGTGTGTGTGTGTGTGTGTGTGTGTGTGTGTGTGTGTGTGTGTGTGTGTGTGTGTGTGTGTGCGTGCGTGCGTGCGTGCGTGCGTGCGTGCGTGCGTGCGTGCGTGCGTGCGTGCGTGCGTGTGTGTGTGTGTGTGTGTTTCTATCTTACAGATATAGACTACTTTATTCTGTCCATTATTGTAATGTATATGCACTCACTTCTTCCTCATAAAGACATAGGCCAAACAAGCTTGTTATACGTCTAGTACCTGCACTGCTTTCCAACTTACGTTTTGCAGTTACAGAGACAGACCAGGTTGTGCTTTTTGTCTTTTTCCGCGGGGGTTGACTGTGTTCACTTCACAGCCGTACTCCTTGCTCTCCCCTCCCACTAACTGATGCTCCAGCACACGCAGCCTGGACCCCCGCGTGTTGCCCGTGTCGATGAAACACGAGGAATACTCGGTGTGAGTGAGACACGTATTGGCCATGACATTCAAAGACGCTATGATCTGATTGTCAGGAACAGTAAACATCATCAGAGATATCAGTTTCACATCTGCTCCAAGATTTCTACCCAAACATTCCACTTCCTGAATACTTGGAATTCCCTGGAAATCGCGGACAGCCATTCCTGGAAAAGAGCAAAATGACCAACAGCTCTACATGCTCCTGGCTAAGTGTGTCATGAAACAAAAGGTCGACAGTTTTCACTTCTGTTTGTCTGAACCTAAACCAAGCAAAGCTGTTTGAATCAAACTACAACTGCGATTTTTGAATCGCCGATAGGTTGCAATACACTGTCATTCATAAGCAGTACGATTTTAACATCAAAACGACCTCCATTTGTCGCACGAGTTTCTCTAAGAAGACAAGCGAATGAGCGCCCAGCTACACGCTGTAGCCAACCGAACTAAATATCAATACTGTGGTCCCTTCCAGGCTATGCTACGACTGGCTAACTTGACAAAAGCAAGGACATTTCCACTCAAACTCTCACCCATTCTAAGCATGCTACTGTCCGAACTTGGCATGTAATCATTGTTTCAAAGCAAGGCAACTTTACGAACCATTTTCAGCTCCCACTGAGACGGAAATGAGGAGAAAGGACAAAATCGCACGGCTCCACATCGTGTCTGAACACACAGCTTCCATCATGGCGAGCAGCCTTCCCGTCACATCCTAGCTCGCCAACTGTACGATAAACACGCCTGGTGCTTGCCTCCCTTGGATAAGCTAAGCATACGCAGTTGTCTCCCATCTTACTGCGCAGACACCCGGGGGAAATAACAAAAGTATCACTATAACCATTCGTTAGATAATGGTGACCAGCTCCAGAGTTCAGGAGATGTGTGAAAGTGGAGGTGGCCGTCCTGGGCTCCCGTCCCTAATAAGCCTACGGTTTCTGTGGACGTAAAGCAACAGTCAACCAGGTGACCAGCTCAGAGCGCAGGAGCTGTGTGAAAGAGGAGGTGGCCGTCGAGGTGGCCGTCCCTAATAAGCCTTACGGTTTCTGTGGACGTAAAGCACCACAGAAGAAGAAGAAGTGACCAGCGACCACGCAAGTGAGACGGACGTAAAGGCAGGTTAAGGAGGAGAAGAAGAAGTGACCAGCGACTCTGTCACTAACTGTAGTTGGTCAGTGGTTATCCGCCTTCGGAAGCAATCGATTATTATCTTAAAGAATGGCGCATTATAATCAAGGGGAACGTCCGTCTTCTGTCCACAATTCTGTCAATATGCGATGTTTCAGCACTGACAGGCGATGGTTCCTACAGCCTTTGCTTTTCGTTAGCTCCAAGCCGCAGTAGAGGACAACTGAACTGCTCTGAAAACACTATGTCTTGACCTACAATCCTCCGTTCCGTTTCTGGAAACGCCAAACAAAGGAGGCACGGACCACTTTTCCCCCATTCTGCTCCTTCTATCTGCAATGTTCTGCCTCGTGAAATTAGATCAGTTTAATAAGGTGGGAGGAGGGGGGGGGGGGGGGGGGGGGGGGTGTGGGGTGTGTGTGTGTGTGTGTGTGTGTGTGTGTGTGTGTGTGTGTGTGTGTGTGTGTGGAGAGAGAGAGAGAGAGTGGTGTGTGTGTGTGTGTGTGTGTGTGTGTGTGTGTGTGTGTGTGTGTGTGTGTGTGTGTGTGTGTGTGTAGGTGTGTGTGTGTGTGTGTGTGTGTGTGTGTGTGTGGGGTGTAGGAGTGTGTGTGGTGTGTGTGTGTGTGTGTGTGTGTGTGTGTGTGGTGGTGATGGTGACGAGACCAGGACATAAGTCAGGTAGAGGAGAGTGTGTGTGAAGTGCGTGATAGTGTGTGTGTGTAAGGTGTGTGTGAGTGTGAAGTGAATATGTGCTGTGTGAGAGAGTGAGAGATGTGGCTGCGTGAATTGGACTGTCGGTCGTGTGAACTGGTGAGCGTGAACGTGGGGGTTCTGTTGACTTTGTTTTTTTTTTTGTGTTTACGGGAGAATGCGGAACGGACCGGAACACAGGACATAACGTCACGGTAACGAGGAGACTCGCGAACGACCGGAACCGGACATAACGTCACGGTAACGAGGAGAACTGACGTCGAGACGACCGAGAGAAGCAGGACATAACGTCACGGTAACGGTGGAATGTGAAGTCCGTGAACCGTGCTAACGTCACGTGTAAGAGGAGAACTCGCGAACGACCGGAACACAGGACATAACGTGGTAAGGGGAACTCGCGAACGACCGGAACACAGGACATAACGTCACGGTAACGAGGAGAACTACGCGAACGACCGGAACACAGGACATAACGTCACGGTAACGAGGAGAACTACGCGAACGACCGGAACACAGGACATAACGTCACGGTAACGAGGAGAACTACGCGAACGACCGGAACACAGGACATAACGTCACGGTAACGAGGAGAACTACGCGAACGACCGGAACACAGGACATAACGTCACGGTAACGAGGAGAACTACGCGAACGACCGGAACACAGGACATAACGTCACGGTAACGAGGAGAACTACGCGAACGACCGGAACACAGGACATAACGTCACGGTAACGAGGAGAACTACGCGAACGACCGGAACACAGGACATAACGTCACGGTAACGAGGAGAACTACGCGAACGACCGGAACACAGGACATAACGTCACGGTAACGAGGAGAACTACGCGAACGACCGGAACACAGGACATAACGTCACGGTAACGAGGAGAACTACGCGAACGACCGGAACACAGGACATAACGTCACGGTAACGAGGAGAACAGAGATGACAGCAGCAAGGGCTAACATCAAAGGAAGGTACGCGCAAAGCGAGTGTTAACACATGACAACTCACTCAGTCGCGTGACAACGATCGACTTCGTCGTTTTGGTTGTCTCCCCTCTAGAAGTAAAAGCCTTGACGTCACATCCGTACGTCCGGCTCTCCCCTTCCTCTAAATCAGCAACAAGCACGCGGACGTTAGAATTCCTTGGGTCACTTTTGTCAATGGCACAAGACGAATAGTCGCCGTGTGTTAGACAATTGTTTGTGTAGACATTCAAAAGAGCCAGGACTGATTTGTCTGAAAATCTGTATAAAGACAGTGATAACAACTTCAAGTCTGCTTCCATGTTTCCTGGCCAGCATTCCACTTCCTGTATTTCTGGGATATCCTTGAAGTTTCTCGATGTCAGTCCTGTAACAGTATGGTTAGGTTATGTATCTATCACAGAGTCCTGACCTA
The DNA here is from genome assembly GCA_018857735.1 of Alviniconcha marisindica. Classification (NCBI taxonomy): domain Eukaryota; kingdom Metazoa; phylum Mollusca; class Gastropoda; family Provannidae; genus Alviniconcha; species Alviniconcha marisindica. The sequence continues at coordinate 93,946 of JABMCL010002020.1, forward strand.
TCCATCACACAAATACAATTATCGTTACGCTAGCCTCGACTCATGCCAGTCATATTCTGCCATATTATATCCAAGTACCTAAACGCGTCTGAGATTGTTACCAATGTCAAAGAAAAGCCGAGTGAATTAAAAAAAAGAGCTGAACAGAACAAAGTATAGCGATTTTACGGGATTTAGTCAACGTGCACACTGAAAGCTGTACATGACTGCGCTTTCTTCAGCACTAAACTCTGTCGCCAAAGACGACCATGAACAAATGGCGGCCCCCACAGTGGAAGAGGATACGAGACGGGCTGCTCTCCCTTGCACTGACACTATGAAACGTCAATAACGCTCTCCACTCTGCAGCTAGCATATTTTCAGCGAAGCAAAATCCAAGTAACCGCAAATATCCTCACATTAAACGTACGAAACACACCATTTTCACCAAACGAATGACTTAAATGTGAAAGGACGTACCTTTACTGGTCCCAGAAGCGAAGTTTATCAGGAAAAGGACAAGAATCAGCAGACTATTCCAGAGCAAACCAACAGCACTTGCAGCCATCATGGCGAACTGCTTCCCTACTGCTGCAAACTCGGATTAATGCAACAAAAATCTTGCGGGTACAGTTACCTCCCCTGAACCCAACCAGAGTTTACACGGTTGCATCCCTTTATCCGACAGCCAAGTTGAATCAGAAGTCCTAAGATACAAAGCGAAGACAAAGCTGATTCGCGGTCTATAGAAAGTGATGCTGTGCACATAAGTATGCAACTACAATGTTCTGTGAATATTTTCGGTGCGGTGCAAGTAATTGGCGAACATGGACAGTTGTGAAAGGGCATAATTTGCGCGTTAGTTGTGTGTGTGTGTGTGTGTGTGTGTGTGTGTGTGTGTGTGTGTGTGTGTGTGTGTGTGTGTGTGTGTGTGTGTGTGTGTGTGTGTGTGTGTGTGTGTGTGTGTGTGTGTGTGTGTGTGTGTGTGTGTGTGTGTGTGTGTGTGTGTGTGTGTGAAAGACAGAGAGACGGAGACACGCAGAGAGACAAATACAGTATGTTCAGGCATTCAGATTAAATTTACCACAGGTGAAAAGGCCTAATGCACTCGCGTCTAATTCAGGCAAATAACGGGAAGTTGCATCATTGTCGAATATTCGTTTTTAGTTTAACAGTTGTTCGTGACTGCACTCAGACCGGTCAACATGGACTTGCTAAATACTGTAAGGGTAACTGTAAGCGACATTTTACCGCCGTTTGCGCTTCACCATTATTTAACTTCAACAGCAGACACATAAATAAAGCTGATGGATAAATCGACGGATAGCGAGTAGAATCACAAATAAAGATAGGCAGAAAGACGAAGAGATCAATAACTGATTGAATGACTGAACGCAAAAAAAAACTTCCCATGACATAAATTCAAGTAAACCGGTAAATAATACAATGGTATCAGGAAGTCTGGAATACAAACTCGTGTATGTCAATAGCTTTGTTTCTACTGGGTATATATCATTTTCTTGCGGATATCCTATTGATCGCTGAAATCAAGAACACATGAACGTAGACAACAATAAGCAGTGTTATTTTAAAATATTTACTCACTTGTTCGTGTAACAACAACGGTCCAGACAGAAGTATTTGTCCGTCCCTTAGCGTTGATTGCATTTGCTTCGCAACCATATTGTCGACTTTCACCTTCTTCAAGGTCAGACACCAAAATCCGCAGTTTCGACTGACGACTGTGAACGAGGTCAATGGAACAGGAGGAAAAGTCTGTGTGGGTGAAACAGCTGTTTTTGATCACGTGCAGGGTACCCAGGACGGCATTGTCAGATATTCTAAACATAGACAGTGACAGTAAATCCACTTCCGGCTTCAAGTCGCTCCCGGTACATTCTACTTCCTGTAGACTGTGCAATCCTTTAAAGTCACGCACTAAAAGCCCTGAAATAAATACCGAGATTTTACTCCATTTGACATTATTATTATTTCTATTTTTTGTATCAATCCTTTATTCAGAAACAGAAAACGACGAGTCTATATCGGAACATATAGCGAATAACATGTCTAAAGTGGTTTTACATTTCATAATTCTACAGTCTAAATAAATAGCCTTCCAGTTGAACTGAACAAGCTGTTTTGTTTACTGCCATTTACTATTGTTGTTGCTTGTTTTAGGAAACAGCTACAGCCCACCCCACCCCGTACTCCCCATTTGACAGTATCATCTGGCATTTCCTCTGTAAAAACAGATGAGGGGCCTACGTTTGAGGCAGACCTTGCAGGAACCTGTGCACAACACCCTGTCACACAGCAAATCACAAGTAACCGCTACGCAGCAGGCGCGCGCACCATCCTGTCTACAGGAATATCAATAGCTGGTCACAACTGGTTGTGAGCTAGCCTCGAAAACCCCAGGAAATTTCACTAAACCAGCGCCGTACATAACTCCAAGCTATGAAACTAGTTAGATCTGATGGCCAAAGTTCGCAAGCATACCGTTCTTGGATCCAGACGCGATGAAGTTCAGCAAAATCAGAGAAAGGATCGGACAGAGACGCAAAGCATTCCACATTCGTGCAGCCATCATGGCGAACCGTTTCTCTCTGCCGGCCTGCTGCAGAGTTCTGCTGAAATACAATGTCCTGGTTGCCCCCCTTGAGTGACATGAAGACTGAAAGAGTTGTCTCCCATCGACAAGAATCCAAGAGGAATAGTGTGTGTGTGTGTGTGTGTGTGTGTATGTGTGTGTGCTTGTGTGTGTGTGTGTGTGTGTGTGTGTGTGTGTGTGTGTGTGTGTGTGTGTGTGTGTGTGTGTGTGTGTGTGTGTGTGTGTGTGTGTGTGTGTGTGTGTGCGTGTGCGTGCGTGTGTGTGTGTGTGTGTGTGGCGCGCGCTCGCGCGTGTCTGTATGCGATTCACTGCTATGCTGTTTGTTTTAGTTTTATTTGTTGATTTATTTATATTTTTTAGAATGATCTGTAAAAAAAAAAAGTGGTCGATTGAAGGATTAGTGCATTTTGATCACATACCCATTTTAAACACAGAAGTACTGATTTTTGTATGTAGTCTTTTCATACATCTCATTTTTCATCGTTTTTCTCCGGTTAACTGTTAAGTTACCCCGAAAATTCGGATGCTGTGTTTTGTCCTTATAGCGTTCTTTTGAAACTTTTATGTGTTTGGGTTCTGTATGTAGTATTTTGGATTGGTGTAGTAGATACAACATACTGCGGTCGAACTTTTACAAAATGATGCGAACATTCTAAAGGGCACTACAGATGACGACGACAATGACAATGACGGATGTCGCGGCTGTAACAATCATAACAAAGGAATGCCAACGAAAAGCTAGTGGAATAATCAGAGATAAACACGAGAGAGAAAAGGGAAAAAAAGAAGTATCCTAGTGGCGATGAACGCACTCACTTCTCCTGGTGACGAAAATCGACCAAGTGGACACTTTGGTGTCCCCTTCAGAACTAAGGGCATTGACCTTGCACCCGTACTCTCTGCTCTCACCCTCTCGCAGGTCAGGTACCAGAACTCGCAGTCTCGACTTGTGCGTGTCGCTGGTGTTGACGTAACACGAGGAAAAGTCCGCGTAGGTCAGACACGCCCTCGTCAACACATTCAGAGACGCCAGGACAGCGCTGTCCGTGACTGTATAAATCTTAAGCGACAGCAATTTTAGTTCCGGTTTCAAACTACCGCCTAGACACTCCACTTCCTGCAGACTGGGTATGCCTTTAAAATCCCGTGACGTCATCCCTGAAAGTAAACGAGCCATTAAAACTTACCCGCTTGTGGTCCGGAAGGCATAGTTCTTTACAAACAAACAAAACCGGTCCATTTCTACCAACAACATTTTTACTACTCGCTGATAAACTTGATTTCACACTCTGATTAGCAGCGTTACTATAATTATTAATAGTTTGTGGCAAAGTACACCGCATCTGCCTTAATAAATGAATAAATCCTCAGCAGTTACATCATTAGTACTTTCTTTAACACATTTCCTAATGTAACTTGCAATGCATATTCCCCTGACATACGTACAACGCTTACAACGTTTCAACAAAGGGCGAAAACTCGCACACAGCCGCCTGTCGCTCTTTGCCATGTTGGAGAGACTAGAACATCAATAGCTGAACCAACGCTGAACGCGACAAAACCACAACACAGCCTAAACCGGCCACACATTCTACCTTCATTTCACAGTACTGGCAGAACAGTACATGGTTTCAGTAAAACCTTCGAAATACTCATTAATGCAAAACTATGAACGTACCATTTTTAGTTCCTGAGGCAAGGGCAATGGAGAAAAACAGGTGAAAAACGGAGTACATCCACACCGACTCGGCCGGACTGGTGGCCATCATGGCGAACTGTCTTCCTCTACATGCAGTCTCTCTCTCACTCTCAACGTTTCTGCATCCAGATAGGTCGCTGCTAAAAACGCAGAGTTGCCTCCCCTAAACTGAAATAGTCATGCTTGGGTTTCTCCCCTTTATCTGCAAGACGGAGACGCAGGCGGAATATTGTATTTCAGGCATTTTGTATAAAATAATAATATCAGATAAGAAAGAGTAGATGGACGGAAAGGATGTATTGTGGATGGATGAATAAAACGCTTGTCTCCAATTCAGGTAAACTTCTTTACGGCCAAAGTAATTGCTATGAATTCAACGGGGCTGTTTAAACAAACACGTATACATTGACACGACCGGAAAACATACTTGCACTGAACTGGAAAGAAAAAAAGGAAAAAAATACAGTGTATCACGGACATACGCTTTCTGAAGACGAGAGTGGACCAGGAGTGTTCGTAAGTGTCTCCAGATGTGGTCATTGTGCTGATTTGGCATCCGTACTCTCTGCTCTCTCCCGCTTCCAAATCATCCACGAGCACTCTCAGCTTAGACTGGTGCGTGTCGCGCGTGTCCACAAAACAGGAGGAAAAATCGTCTTCAGTCAGACAGCTGTTTTCGAACACATTGAGAGATGCCAGAACAGCGTTGTCCGATACCCTGTACATCTTCAGTGACAGCAGCTTCACGTCTGGTTTCAAATTCTCTCCCTTGCATTCAACCTCCTGCAGACTTGGTATTCCTTTAAAATCCCTTGATGTCATTCCTGAAAAGGCGATGTTCACTATAGACTGCTATCGTCCGGAGAAACATAGAAATACTGCCGAATAATCAAAGCAAATAACAATACCTCCATGTTCATTGAGCGGCTTGGTCGAAATGCAAGGTGCTTTATAAAAATATAAAAATGAAAAAAAAAATGGGGCAGCCTATAAATGTTATTCAACACCACTAGCTATGATGTCATTGTCTCTAGTTTTCATTGCTGGGACACCCCCGTTGGCTTTCCGCTTGTTAACAGGCACTCAATGGGGAAAAAAATACAGCACGTGTTTAGTTTCAGACGCTACAGTTTCAAATACTAAACCCTCACTGTTACACAAATACTGCCTTGCTCACACCCAGCACCAACCCGCATACTCTAGGGAGGGAGACAACCACGGACTGGCACAGGCCACCGCCTACAGAACGTCGATAGCGCAGCAACCGCTGCACTGTTTAGCATAGCAAGAAAGACGCCGTTTTAACAGGCAAAACCCCAGCTACCATCTTTTGGAACCAGTTTAAACTACTAAGACTTGACAGACCGGTAATCAGAGCATTCCAGACATACCATTCGTTGTCCTCGTGGCGGCTCCGGCGTTAGAAACCAGCCAGACGAGAGGCAAATGTTTCACAACAGCCCAAACGCGTGCAACCATCATGGCGAACAATTTCGTTCTGTCTCGTTCCGAGTGTTTCTGGTTGCACAGACAGACGGCCAATAGAGGTTGTTGCCCTTGAACTGTTCAGGAGACGCAGTTTGCCTCCCTTGGATCAGTTGTAACATAGTAACCCACTGAAATGTTAGTGCGATGGTGCGCAAAAGCATATGACTGAAACAATTTAATTTTTCAGCGGACATAAATGTAAGAGAGAGTGTGTGTGTGTGTGTGTGTGTGTGTGTGTGTGTGTGTGTGTGTGTGTGTGTGTGTGTGTGTGTGTGTGTGTTCGTTCAACAAACGAAAGGGTTAATTAGTACACGCCACACAGAAATAAAAACAAAAAACAAAAACCTGAGTCGCCTACGGTAAACCTCACCTGGGATTCAAGTAAATACAAGGTACATCAACTCTTCAGAAGTACATTACCATGGCGCTGTAACTATCTTCTGAACTCCTGGCTACGCGTGGCATGCTATGTTGCTGTTTGCTGTTGTCTTACGCAACGAGATTGTAACTCCAGCTCCCTTGGTTGTGACATAAAGACACGGTAACTATATCAAAGCATCATCTTACTGTGGTGTGTAACAAGGAGAGATGCGGTGGACGTTCTTGTCTTCCCTCTAGAGGTAAAAGCCGTGACTTCACAACCGAACGTCCGACTCTCGCCTTCCGCCAGATCAGCAACCAGCACGCGAACCTTCCACTCCCTCCAGTCCCTGGAGTCCATCACGCAGGAGGAAAACTCGCCGTGAGTGAGGCAACTATTCGTCAGGACATTGAGGAGAACCAGCACCGACTTGCCGGGCATACTGTACAACGAGACTGACAACAACTTCACATCGGTCTCTTTGACTGCTGGTAAGCACTCCACCTCCTGTAGTTGCGGTATATCCTTGAAGTTCCTCGACCGCATTCCTGGAAGGACATGCTCACAAATTAGCGACCTACTTACGGTCTAACGGGGCCCCTAGCGACCTACTTTCGGTCTAATAGGCCCCCACCCACTACTTTCGATCTAATGGGCCTCCAGCCACCCTAATCTACTTTCGGTCTAATGGGCCTCTACTTTCGTTCTAAGGGGCCCCCACCCACACCATCAACCACCACGGCCTACATTCGGTCCAATGCCGGTCTAATGTTCCCCTACCCACGGTCTTATGGGCCCCGTACTTTCGGTCTAATGGGACCCCACCCACAACGACCTACTTTCGGTCTAATGGGCCCCCACTCACGGTCTTATGGGCCCCGTACTTTCGGTCTAATGGGCCCCCATTCCCCCTGCCACTATTGTCCCCGGATATTCCTGCCCCGTTGCCGGTTCAAACATACTGCATCCCAAAAGGGCCAAACTGACCTTATATTTGTTCCCATATTACCACACATAAAGCTTGAGAAGTTGGTTACTATGAAATTTAAAAAAAAAAAAAAACGCTGAGTGATTTCCTTCTGAATATTTTTTTTTCTGGTATAAATAGAATAGTTCCCTGCACAAAATACGTTCGAATAGCAGCATTCTGCCCTAGCATATTTCACTGTTCGTCATAATTTTAACAAATAAAAATTAAGCTGCAACAAAAAGAACTGAAAGAACAGGATTCCTCGCTTGACAGCAAGCGAGGTTGGATTAATTCCCTCCCTTGTTCTGTTACTGAGAACATCAATAACACTTTCTCCCCTCTGCAGGCAGCCATTTCTAGACAGGGGAATACTCAAAGCCAAAACACCGCCTGTACCATCCACTCCAACTTATCTATTGTACCATACCCGTTGACAAGATGATTTTCAAACGACAGCACATACCTTTATCGAATCCAGACACGAAACTGATCACGAAAATGAAGAAAAATAGCAGAATATTCCAGAGCACGCTCAGAGCACTTGCAGCCAACATGGCGAACAGCCTTCTTTCTGCTACACACTCGGAATAATTCTGCCAAACCTTACAGGTGCAGTTGCTTCCCTTGACACGATCAGGCGTTGACATGATTGCGTCCCTTTAACCACCGCAGCTACGAGGGTCAAGTTGTGTAAATTCCCGACGTAAATATTTATTGCCAGCAAAGCTCTTCCATCAGTTACAATACTGTCAAATCTTTTGTTCAAATGTGTGAATTAATTAACATGAAACATGAAACTGTAATAAGCGGCCGAAACGAGTGAAGTACTGCGAAGATCAAACAATGCAAGCAGTAGTACCGATAGGCGACAGAGACAAGCGAAAAACTGCCACATCAAACAATGAAAGGAAGCCTAGTGCTGGCAGAAAGACGGAAAAGGAAGAGAGTAAAAATCTGACTGACCAAATATTGACACAATGTACTATGCGTGTGTAGACCTCAATATTGAACACAATGTACTATGCGTGTGTAGACCTCAATATTTAACACAATGTACTATGCGTGTGTAGACCTCAATATTTAACACAATGTACTATGCGTGTGTAGACCTATTATCATTATTTTCATTGAGCGCTCGACAGCACGTGTGCGCATGTAACTGCGTGTGCACAACTGTGTTCTGGAATGCGCAAGCACGACTGTGCGTGTGTATGGGGTCGGGGGGTCGGACGGTCTGTGTGTGGAGGCTGTTTCTCAAACTGGTTGGTTAAATGACAGCCAGTTGTCTACTAGCAGGGCGCGCCTGTTGGGTACATGATAACTGTATTTGCAGGTTGCATGTATGCGTTCCTTGCATATCCCCAAAGTTAATATCCAACACTTAATTTCCTTCTTCCTTTTTTGTTGAAAGTCTTTTCACATAAGTGATATTAGAATGATCTTACAATTTTCACTCTAGCAACACGGATCAGCAAGCTGTATCCAATTCAAACACTTGAGGGCGTAGACAAAGTCAACCCCTAAGACGAAAGCATGACAAAACTACAACAGACGAACAGACAGACAAACAACGCTTACCTATTCGCCGCGATCAAAGATAAAGACAGCTCCGCACCTAGATCTTGTGAAACGACTTATACTCACTTTTCCTTGTCACAACACGTGTCCAGGTGGACGCATCTGTCTCTCCCTTTGAATTGATAATGTTAGCTTTGCATCCGTACTCCCTACTTTCGCCTTCCGTCAGATCAGACACCAAAATCCGCAGCTTGGAATTCTGACTATTGTTCGAGTCAATGAAGCACGATGAGAAGTCAGTCTGAGTAAAACAGCTGTTTTTGATCACGTGTAGAGTACCCAGGACACGCCTATCTGAAGTCCTGAACATAGACAATGATAATAAATCTACTTCCGGTTTCAGTTCCCTTCCACTGCACTCCACTTCCTGGAGACTGGGGAATCCCTTAAAGTCACGAACTATCAGCCCTGAAAGAAACAGGAACAAATTACTTCTTTATGACATGCTAACTTCTGACCTTATCGCTTTCCTTACACAGAATCGCACAGCAGCGATATGCTTCAATTATTCCCGCAAATTTGTTTGATCATGCATAGTCTAGGTTGCCTTTTTCTTTCTCTGTCTCTACCTTTACTAGGCCACAATCTGCCGCATAAACCTGCAATATTTCGACTTTTTCACCTGAAAAGATCCCACTACTGTCATGTAGCACTAAAATGTTGACATTGCCGCACAAACCTGCAACATTTCGACTTGTTTTTCTTCTCACTTCCAATAACCCCGCCGTTGTCACGCAGTACTAAACTATAGACACTGCCGCACAAACCTGCAACATGTTTACCCTTTTTTCACTTCCAAAGATTCAACTACTGTTACGTTGTACTGAACTGTAGACAGGTGTAAGTGCTATTCTGCATTGCGTGCAGCTCTGCTTTGTTTTATGCATGTACGGATATGAACATGACGCTCAGTCCGAACACAACGGCTGGGTGCGAAAAGCAAGGCTGGCCGCTTTACAGCTTTCTATGCCTCCGCGCACTATTCCGTCTACAGAACATCAATAGCTGATCACAACCGACCTCCAAACAGCCTAACTAAACGTAGAAAATATTCAAACAACCAACGACGTACAAACTGCCTGACACTGGAAATAGTTAGATCTGAAGGCCAAAGTTCGCAAGCATACCGTTCTTGGATCCAGAAGCGATGAAATTCAGTAAAAGCAGAGAAAGGAGCGGACAGAGTCGGAAAGCATTCCACATTCGTGCAGCCATCATGGCGAACCGCTTCTCTCTGCCAGCCTGCTGCAGATTTCTGCTGAAATACAATGTCCTGGTTGCCCCCCTTGAATAACGCCAAGATCGAAAGAGTTGCTTCCCATTCACCAGAGCTCACGATGTCTACGTAAAACGAGCATACTGTTCTGTTTCGCAATTCACATAAATATGGATTAAAATGTTAAGCAGTAAACATTATGGACCAAAACAGAAGATCTGCCATGTTTTCTGTTCCCTGCTGCTGTCTTCATCCATCTCAAGTCTCCGTCTGTTGCCCGTTTTAGGCTGTGTAAATTTAGCGCGCGCGTGTATGAACTTAGAATAATTTCAATGGACAAGACTTTGCGCTTTACAAATAACTGTATTATTATTATCAACTTTGATCAGTTCAAGGATATGCTACAGCCGATGATTCTGTGTTCAGTGGTTCAAGGGCACAAAGCGCTGCATCTTGATGGTGGTGGTATTAAAATCACAAACACAAAAATGATACAAAAATAAAAATAAATTAACGAGGTACACGACGACATGCAATGTATCTGAACATCCAACGATCTGAACCATATACTCACTTGTCCTCGACACAAGGATATTCCAAGTTGATATTTCTGATTCTCCCATTGTATTAATTGCGTTTGCTTTGCAGGCATATTCTCTACTTTCACCCTCGGACAGATCAGACACTAAAAGTCGCAGCTTGGATTTCCGGCTGTTCTCCAGGTCGATGTGACACGAGGAAAAGTCAGAGCGAGTGAAACAGCTGTTTTTGATCACGTGCAGGGTTCCCAGCACGGAACTGTCCGACATCCGAAACATGGACAGTGACAGCAAATCTACATCCGCTTTCAAGTCTCTTCCTGTGCACTCTACTTCCTGTAGACTTGAAAATCCTTTAAAGTCACCCACTATCAGACCTGAAATAAATCCAGAAGTTGATGGTTTGTCACGTGACACCTGTATTGCTACTTTTCAGATACTTTATGAGGATGGTGGCTGACTTCAGTCATTGTTGTCTCGGGCATGAACTATCATACCTACAGTTTGGCGTCACTGGATGCCATTTACCGCGCATCACGTGCTGAACCCGGACTGCTGCCTGTAAGAACCAGTCCTTAAATTCCCCTTTCCTGACACAGATTGTGATTATGGATTGTTTGATATTAACAGAGGACTGCTGCCTGTAAGAACCAGTCCTTAAATTCCCCTTTCCTGACACAGATTGTGATTATGGATTGTTTGATATTAACAGAGGACTGCTGCCTGTAAGAACCAGTCCTTAAATTCCCCTTTCCTGACACAGACTGTGATTATGGATTGTTTGATATTAACAGACGTAACTGACTCTATCTGAATCCTGAATCTTAAAAGCAAAACGCTCGAGAAAGCGATCTGTTTCTAGCGTTAACCCTTCATCTTCCCGTAGGCCATCGTTGTCCTGTCGAGTCCTGGCGAATACTTTCCCTGTGCCTGTACGTACTGATCAGCGTACGGATTTCCAGCTTCTATACATTATCAATGAATGTTTCTAGTTAGACAGAATGTTTCTAGTAAGCTTGACATCATATTCAGAACTGAGCAACGTTATTAGACTGAATGTTTCTATTAAGCTTGACATCATATTCAGAACTGAGCAACGTTATTAGACTGAATGTTTCTAGTAAGCTTGACACCTTATTCAGAACTGAGCAACGTTATTAGACAGAATGTTTCTAGTAAGCTTGACCCCAACTTACTTACTTACCGCATGCGTGATAGACAGAGCAGCGTTATTAGACTTAATGTTTCTGGTCTGCTTGAAATCATTTACTATCAGCTGGGAAAGGTCTGACCGTTTTTGACTAGCTCAGCATAATCCATTATTGAAAAGCTCAGTAAAAATCTGAGGCAGTGTTCCTGGTTGCCTTGAAAGCAGATTATCAACTGACAAACCGTCCTCTGACGGAATGTTTCTGTTTTTCGCCATACATCAAGCGTCATCAGCTGAATATTCTGGTTAGTTACGTTAGACATGTATTACAGGTTGAGCAACGTTCTCAAACTGAATGTTTCTGTTTTTCGCCATACATCAAGCGTCATCAGCTGAATATTCTGGTTAGTTACGTTAGACATGTATTACAGGTTGAGCAACGTTCTCAAACTGAATGTTTCTGTTTAGCCTGGTATCATGTATTATCGACTGAGCAAAGTTCCCTAATCGAGTGTTTCTGGTTAGCTTGACATCTCTTCGGGCTATATCAGGGAGGAACTTGCCCCAGCAGACCAAACACTTCAGCAAGGAAAGGGTGAAAACACCAGCACAACGCAGAACCAAACGCACAGCGCCATGCTGCAGACGCACAAACCATAGTCCCTCTACAAGAACATCGATAGCCGATCGCATCTGTATTTTTACACAGCTACAATGATACTAGAATATGCCACCAAACCTACGTTACCCTTGCATCTTACTCATGAAGACAGTTAAACTATGAAACAATAAGTCTCAAGCATACCGTTCCAGGACTCAGGTACGAAGAAGCTGAGGACAATCAGAGAAAGGAGCGGACAGAGCCGGAAAGCATTCCACATTCGTGCAGCCATCATGGCGAACCGTTTCTCTCTGCCGGCCTGCTGCAGTTTCTACTAAAAATGAATAGTGGCAGTCGCTCCCCTTGAATACCTTGAAGCACCACGAGTTGTCTCCCATCGACCAAACACGGCGTAAAGTAGCTCCTTTTCTACGCTCAACCAGGATGGCTATATCAGGGCGAACAAAACACGGAACTGCAAGTTGCACGTTTCCAAAGACATAATTGACGTTGTTGTTGTTGCTGGTGGTGGTGGTGGTGGTGTTGGTGGTGGTGGTGGTGGTGGTGGTGGTGGTGGTGGTGGTGGTGGTGGTGGTGGTGGTGGTGGTGGTGGTGGTGTGTGTGTGTGTGTGTGTGTGTGTGTGTGTGTGTGTGTGTGTGGTGCATGTGTGTGTGTGGGTGAGGTGCGTCTGTGCGTGCATGCGCGTGCGTGTGCGTGTGTCGGAGCGTCAGTGCGCGCGTGTGTATGTGCTTACGTGAGAATTAGAAAGGTGGTGGTGGTGGTGGTGATGGTGTGTGTGTGTGTGTGTGTGTGTGTGTGTGTGTGTGTGTGTGTGTGTGTGTGTGTGTGTGTGTGTGTGCATGTGTGTGTGTGTGCGTGTGCGTGAGTGAGTGAGTGTGTGCGTGCGTGCGTGCGTGCGTGTGTGCGTGCGTGAGTGTGTGCATGCGTGCATGCATGTGCGTGTGTGGGAGCGTCTGTGCGCGCGTGCGTATGTGTTTACGTGAGAATTAGAGAGAAACAGTCAGAGACAGTCAGACAGGATATTTAACACCCAGTCAACCGGCAAGTCAATCAGCACACATCATCGAACCGCACTGTGGTCAGTTCACAAGACAGTATGCCACTTTCTGTCGGAAAACGACTCGGAAATGGAGACAGTTGTATACACTGGGAAGGGAGAAAAAGAGAATCAGAATTCCCGACAGAACGCAAACCATACAGATGTACTCTGACCTGCCCATGTTTTACAGGGAGAACTTTGTATAGATAAATAAATAAATAATAATAATCAGTGGGGTTATAGAGCGTCCTTTCTCAGGTGAGTCCTGGCCGCGAACATTTCAGAATTAAACTAAAACAACCGACATTAAAACCAACAATACTGACATACATAAACTTGTCATCAACATCTCCCCCTACCCAACACCACCCCAAAACACACACACACACACACACACACACACACACACACACACACACACACACACACACACACACACACACACAGAAGGATCTGCAGCAAATGAGACATTACTATAATTATGTATCTCAGACACACAGACAGAGAGACACATAGACAGACAGACAGACAGACAGACAGGCAGGCAGAGTAGACAGACAAAGATCTGGAGGCAGAGGTGAATTGGACAGGTGCTCACTTTAGACTGAAACATACTTACGCTTTCTTGTAACAAGTATGGACCATGTGGACGTGTTTGTTTGTCCTCGCGCGTTGATTGTGTTTGCTCGACATTCATACTCCCTGCTTTCTCCCTCGTCCAAGTCAGAAACCAGCACACGCAGTTTCGACTTGTGGCTATCACTCAAGTCAATGAAACACGAGGAAAAGTCACTGTGTGTTAAACAACTGTTGGTGATCACATTCAGTGTGGCAAGTTCAATACTGTTTGACATTGTTGTCATAGTGAGCGACAATAATTTCACTTCCGGTTTCAAAAATCCTCCAGTACATTCCACTTCCTGGAGACTGTGAAATCCTTTGAAATCTCGCATAGTGAGTCCTGAAAGACGTTTACAACATAATCTGATTCAGGTCTTGTATTTCTTTTAATCGTCTCATCGTTAAAAGAGCTTTAAAAATATATAAAAACTTAAACTGAAAAATATTATCAATGTGCCTTTTCACCGAAACGATGATAAAAATACCGCTCTGCCATTGAAACACAATATTATATAATTAAATCGTCTCACTCTACGCAAGACAAAGAATGAGCATGTTTGGTATATAACCATTACTGAAACATCAAACGAAACGTTTCCTGCAAGAATGAAGGGGTAATGAAACATAGCAGCGAGCAAGCTAGCAAGGCTCAACTACTCAGCACTGGCGGCTCCACATCGTACAAAACGTCGATAGCAGCTCTCTCAGCTGGTCTGCCTTTCTGCTCAGACCCAAAAGATAAAATCGTCGAATCTGATGTGAACGACAGCAGTATACCATTTACAACGTATTCAAAACCAGCAAGGAATTAACAACGACCCTGCACATACCATTTTCAGATCCGGAGACGGGATTTTGGAAGAGTATCCAACAGAACAGAGGACACCAGCACACAGCGACTGCACGGTTACCAGCCATCATGGCGACTTGCCTTCACTTTCTCTCTGTATAACCTGCACACACTGAACCAGAGCTGCGGCAAACCGGCAACCATCAGTTGTCTGTCTTGATTCAACAGGGCGCCAAGAGTTTTCTCCCATCTTGGGCAACAATATCGCGATTCGGCGAGCCTGTCTCAGAATGTAATAATTTTATGGCTAAAATCATTTGCTACTTGTTTCACTGAACAACGTTTTCTTGACCGAGGAACCGATTGACTGCTTAATCGACTGACTGAATGTTTGGTGTGTCTGCGTATTTAATAAGATGACTAGACTGCCTAATGTCCTGATTTCTGCGGTTACTTGCAATTATTATTGCATCATTGAATAATGGAGTCCACTGTGTTTTTGGTTTTTGGTTTTGCTTGAGTTTTTGACACACCGAACAAACACACATTACATGTGAAATTACGCGTATGCAGCTTTTGCCATGTTTTTATTAATTAATACGCATGCATAATTATGCCTGTCCACAAGAATCCAGGCATGTACCTGTCGGCTTCAGGAGCTATGTATTAATTGTGTAACGTAACTGGAGCCAAATATCGACATTCGGAATAAAGGAAAGATGTATCGAACATGCATATACAACACAGAGAGAGAGAGAGAGAGAGAGAGAGAGAGAGAGAGAGAGAGAGAGAGAGAGAGAGAGAGAGAGAGAGAGAGAGAGAGAGAGAGAGAGACACACACACACACACACACACACACACACACACACACACACACACACACACACACACACACACACACGCACGCACGCACGCACACAGAGACAGACAGACAGAGAGACAGACACAGACAGAGACGGAAACAGAGACAAAGACAGAGAAGGGGAAGGAGAGAGAGGGGGGGGGGGATCAGGATTTTCACGTCATGTGTGCCGAGGTCTGAGAAAAATCTAGATAAATGAAACGCGCAGCAAAAAGCGAACTGAGCAACGTTATTAGACAGAATGTTTCTATTAAGCTTGACAACATGTTCAGCCTCGCAACCCGAGGATTCACGCAACACGACACATAGACCGACATACTCCGGGCGTGGAAACCCTTGATAGCTCTGGGCCACTGTGTTCCCCATGAGGGTACAGTAATTTCTTCACCCGCGGTCTCCCGTTACGGCGGACAGTCACAAATCAACAACAGAGCTTTACTTACTGTGTCAGCCACAACAATCACAGCAGACACGCAAGCTTTACTTACTGTGTCTGGTGACTGTAATGGTCCATGTCCAAGTGGTCGTCTCCTCCAGAGACTTGAAGCTGACGGCGACACAGCCGTACCCTCGGCTTTCTCCTTCCTGCAAGTCGTGCACGAGAAACCGAAGTCGGCTCTTCCGTGTGTTACTCGCGTCAATAACACACGACGAATATTCGCTCAGCGTAATGCACTCGTCTGTCATGATATTCAGGTAACCCAGCGTTGCACTGTCGAAACTTCGGTATACCTTCAGTGATAGTAATTTCACTTCCGGTTTCAAAGTTCCGCCCCAGCATTCAACTTCCTGTATACTGGAAATGTTGTGAAACATCCTAACTGTCATACCTGCAAGCAAGCGATGGCAAATATTTATGATTTTTTCTGTTTGGTTGCTACATAAAAGTAAGACTATTTTGTACAATGGTTAAAATAAGACTCTTTTGTTGGTGGTGTTGTGTTTGTTGTATTGTTCTCTTAACTTTATGTATTTTTATTTTTTATTTTTTACGAGCCCGCCATGACCACAACAAAATTGCCTCTTGTGGGATTTATTTTATTTTATTTTATTTGAACTGAATTGAATTAGACCGAATTTTGGATCGTATAGAAACACACTGACACTGGACGTTATACAGGCCGCTAGGCTATGTGTACAAACACCTGACTAAAACATGTGAAACAAAGCAACTCCACGAAAATGTCAGTTGTATAAGAACCTCTGTGTGCCCTAAACGACTCCTTTTTTTTCACTCATGTTTAGTTTAAACAGCTGCACGCCCTTTAACTGAACCCAACTGTCCACGGATGAAAACGGACAAGTCTGAAGCACAGGAAGGCTGCATCTAGAGATCCAGCCAGCTTTCTACATAACGTGACACTGCAGCTACCAACAGAACATCAATATGCGTGCCGCTTAAAGCCGCGTTAAACCCGCACCCTCGTTCACTGCAGAAACTCGGACACCCTGTGCCTTCCTGCCTTTATCTCCAGACTAAACATACCCAACAAGCACGCACAACCTCTAACCTTGCAACATACCATTTGTGGAGGCCGAAGCGGTGCATCCGACGACAAACGACAAGAAAATCAAGCGACACCACAACAGTCCCGCTCGCATGTCAGCCATCATGGCGACGGTTTTTCGTGCAACACTGGCCGTCTCAAACTCTGTGCGGAGGAAAATCTTTCTGCTGAACCTGTAATAGAAATACGGTTGCTTCCCTTGGATCTGTCGGCATACGGGTTTGTTTCCCTTGAATCGCGCAACACATGCGTTGTTGCATGTCAAGTATTAAAGTGTTTAATTTATCATCCAAACCGTCAGTGTAAAGATACAGCTCAACTGCCTCTTCTTCTTCTTCTTTTTTAAAGTGGTTTCAGACTCTGACGTTTGAAACATCGACGCCAATAAGAGAGAGAGAGAGAGGGGGGGGGTGCGGTTGGAAGGGAAGGAGACAGACAGACAAAATTATTTTGTATTAAATGACACACTCCGTTGATTGTAACACTAAGAGAGAGAGAGTGGGGGGGGGGGGGGAGAGAGAGAGAGAGAGTGGGGGGGGAGAGAGAGAGAGAGAGAGAGATTTAAAAAAAAGTGTAATGCCATACCCAGCTTATCGTATCAGTGAGGGATTAAACTGACACATGGATACAACTTTAAGTGCAAACAATACATTAAAAAGAGCAGCAGACAAACGCAACAACGAATACAATTAAACAGGAGGTCAGGAAAGCAGGAATTAGACGCTTTATGCCAATAGTTCCTAGTTCAGTCCTCACTGACTTTGTCTGCTGACCAGTATGGACCAGTGGGACGACGCGGTCTCTCCCCTCGTGTTGATGATGTTTGCTCGCAGCCGTACTCTCGACTCTCACCCTCTTCCAGATCAGACACTAGAATTCTAAGCCCAGACTTGCGACTGTCATTGTGGTCAATGTAACACGAAGAAAAGTCTGTGTGCGTAAAGCAGCTGTCTTTGAACACATTCAGGGTGGCTAGCACAAATTTATCCGCTGTTCGGAAGAGCGATAATGACATAACATCCACTTCCGTCTTTAACTCTCTCCCGGTACATTCCACTTCCTGCAAACTATGGAACCCCTTGAAGTCTCGAACTGATAATCCTGCAAAAGGTTTACTGAAAGCTAAAGCATAGATTTTGGGATAATCTCGTGTTATTATAAGAGTTAACACATTTTTCACTTTTTTTATGAGACACATTTTTACACCAAGTATACATCTGCAGGCGCCTAGTTCATAATCAATAATAACAATAACAGCACATAACTTGTATACAGTGCTATTCTCAAATCAGCAATCCATTCTGCCAATAATATTAGCCCCCAGTAACTTACGAGGCCTATACGACCTTTGCTAGGTTTAATCAGAATGCTCACCCAACACACAAGCGAACAGCAAATAGTGTTTTAGCTAATTTTGATCTGTTTATCAGTAACGTAAAACCAATGCATACGCAGAGATTACCTGGGTATGGTGAAAAGACAGAAGGTTCAAATCACAAACACAGCCACAGCTGAGCTACCAACATGGCTCTCACAAGCCCGCGGAACATCAATAATAGACCTGAACCGGTTCCACATTCTACGAGAAATAGTCCAAATTGCTTATCTCACTGCAACAAATTCCTTCCTGTTCCTACTTACAAAAATCGAGAAGCAGGAAACTACACCAACCGTACCTTTCTTGGTTGCAGAGATAAACACCGACAGAAAAATCCACGAAAACCACGGACTCCAAAACAGAACGTGTGCCTTTGCCGCAGCCATCATGGCGAACGGGCGTCTTTCTGCCTTCGTCGTTTTCAGTGTATGCCGTGCACAGGACGAGCCAACGGCGACTACTCAGTTGTCGGTCTTGGCTCGCCACGATGACAAGAGTTTTCTCCCTTTAAACGAAATCTACGAGCTTTGAGAAATGCGACCGGAAAAACAAAAACAAAACACAGACGACTCCCCCCAAACCACCCTCCAACTCAAAACCCCAAAGAAACGGAAACACAAAACGATCGCAAAATGACACAGATGTGCAAACATGGCACAAGTGGACATACTAAAACTGTCACAGTCTTCAGACTGTTCAAGGTGGACACTACACAAAAAAGAAGAAAACCTAAAAGCAGCTGGAGTGAAATATTTGCCGAGAGAGGCCAACGCCAAAGAGATTCACACTCAGTACTAAACCGCTGCATCGTTACTAGTGCTGACTGAGAACTGTCACACGCCGACACCCGCTGTACCGTACTCACTGTTTCTCCTGACCGTGACTGTCCAGGTCCAAGTCCTTGTGTCCTCCAAAGACTTGAAGCTGTTGGCTGTGCAGCCATACTCTCTGCTCTCCCCCTCCTGTAAATCGTGCACAAGAAACCGGAGGCGACTCCTGCGTGTATTGCCGGAGTCAACGTGGCAGGACGAGTACTCAGTCAGCGTGATGCACTCGTTTTTCAGGGTGTTCAAGTAGGCCGTAACCGTGCCGTCTGCTACTCTGAAAGTCTTGAGCGAAAGTAAACTGATTTCCGGTCTCAAAGCGTCGCCCGAACATTCCACTTCTTGAATACTGGAAATGTTTCTGAAATCTCTGACTGCAATTCCTGCAAGCAAGCCAAAGGCGGACACGAGGGTCAATGTCAACGCCAAAACCAAACGCAGACTCTCTCATTATTTGCCCTGCTGAACTGAAACGGATATTCCTCCTCCCAGTACAAAGACTTTACTTTACCTCCTGGCTAAAAACAATTCTGCTCTTAACTTTCGTAGCATCTTCTAAAAAAGGCTGTTCACTAAGCTCAGGCAAAAATGGAGAATGGTAGGCGACATGAAAGTGGCTGCTTCTCGTTTTCTTCTTTGAGCGAGTCTCCCTGTAACAGACCACTGCCTGCCTACACACACGTCAATAACAGCCCGTTCTTTAACCAAACGCTCATACACACACCGTAGTGCATTTCAAACGGCTAAATTACCGTTGATTCCCCTAACAACCCCCCCAAAATGATGTGCACTTCATAAGACACAACTCTCACGTACCATTTCTGGAGGCTGAGGTGACTACTCCGGTTAAAAGGGGCACAGCAAGCAGACGGCAAATAAACAGTCGTGATCCAATGTCGGCCATCATGGCGACCGTTATTCCAGCAACACTGGCAGTCTAAAGCCTTGCGTGGAGAGAATTATATCTGCAGAAAGGTCGAGCAGTAGAGAACTAGTAGCTTCCCTTGAATCTGTACGCCACACGGGTTTGCTTCCCTTAAATCGCGCGAGACACTTTTCCGCAGTGAGGGCTACGATAACAATTCCTGCGTTTCTGTCTGTGTTTCCTGTGAGAGACAGCCAGCCAGACTGAGGGGAGAGACAGCGAGAAAGTGACAGGTGTGTGTGTGTGCGTGCGTGTGTGCGTGCGTGTGTGTGTGTGCGTGCGTGCATGCGTGTGCGTGCGTGCGTGCGTGCGTGCGTGCGTTGCGTGCGTGCGGGGTGTGGGGTGTGTGTGTGTGTGTGTGTGAGTGGGGGGGGGGGGGGGGGGGGGGGTATAGAACTGTAAGATTTCAGGCAGAAGACAAGTCTTACAAAGTCTGCCCTTGTCAAAGCCACAATAAGCATGCAGCGTAAAATAATAATACAGACAAACTGCATGAAAATAACCGTTTAACCGTTTAAGTGTCTGGATCTTGCATGGCAATATGTCGAAGCGAGAGAGAGAGAGAGAGAGAGAGAGAGAGAAAAGAGAGAGAGAGAGAGAGAGAGAGAGAGAACTAGAAAACCAGAGAGAGAGAGAGAGAGAGAGAGAGGAGAGAGAGAGAGGGAGGGGAGGAGAGGGAAGAATAGCTCAGTACCTGCTCATATTAAATGTCATACTCTATACACTTCAACGGTGATGGATAAAGTCCACATCCTATTTCGTCACAAAATCCGATGCCAGTATGTCCACATATGCGCTGGTTGCTTAAAATACACTCTAGAAAAGGAATCGTTAGGGAATGAAACGTCTTGCGTGAAAAATCACCTAAAATAAAAGACTTTTCCCACGTAGATGTGGCGGTTATCCAAGAGCAGGAGAAAACAAAGAAACCAGAGAAAATGACAATGATCTCCATACTACTGACTAATCCAGACCCAACAAAGTGCAGAATAACCTCCACATGATTTAAAAGTAAAAAATATTGAACACAGTGTTTGTGTCTGAGTGTGTGCGCGCACGCGTGCGTGTGCATGTGTGTGTGTGTGTGTGTGTGTGTGTGTGTGTGTGTGTGTGTGTGTGTGTGTGTGTGTGTGTATGAGAGAGAGAGAGAGAGAGAGAGAGAGAGAGAGAGAGAGAGAGAGAGAGAGACAGACAGACAGACAGACAGACAGACAGACAGACAGACAGACAGACAGACAGACAGACAGACAGACACAGACACAGACAGAGATAGAGATAGAGACAGAGAATGTATGCGTGTATGTGTGCGCGTACGTATGTGCGTCCATGCGCGCGCCTTTGTGTGTGTGTGTGGGTGGGGGGGGGGGGGTGGTGGGGGGGTGGGGGGGGGGGGGGGGGGGGGGGGTTACTACTATCCAGTCCATCTTACAACCCCCACACCCCTTCACAAAGTAAAACGGAAACTGACAGTGGGCTTAGTCCAGTGTGGTTCGGAAAACCACAACCAATCAGCACTCTCCTCTAGAGATTGGATATAACAGCCACAACAATCACAGCAGACACGCAAGCTTTACTTACTGTGTCTGGTGACTGTAATGGTCCATGTCCAAGTGGTCGTCTCCTCCAGAGACTTGAAGCTGACGGCGACACAGCCGTACCCTCGGCTTTCTCCTTCCTGCAAGTCGTGCACGAGAAACCGCAGTCGGCTCTTCCGTGTGTTACTCGCGTCAATAACACACGACGAATATTCGCTCAGCGTAATGCACTCGTTTTTCATAATGTTCAAGTACGCCGTAACGGTCGTGTTCAACAGCGAGTACGTCTTCAGCGACAGTAAACTGATTTCCGGTCTCAGAGCGCCACCTGAACATTCAACTTCCTGTATGCTGGAAATGTTTCTGAAATTGCTCACTCTCATTCCTGCAACCAACCCAGAACAGGAACACTTACTACATTCTTCGCATCTAGGATAAAAGGCCCTACTGTATTTGTAGATAAGAACCCCGCGACAAAAAACAAAACAAAAAAACAAATGTAGTTTGCAAATTGCCTCTGATCATTATGATAGCTACCGGTGCTCCGTAGCTACCGGTGCTCCGTAACTATGTAGTGTGTCAGTTTAAACGCATGTACCGTCTCTACACTGCACAGCATATTCTTTGCCTTTTACAGCGCTTTGAAGAAGGGCATTATTAGATACGTAATGCCATGCAAAATTTAAACCAGTCATAGAATGAAGGCATATGAACGAAGTGTCAAATAACTGCACGTCCCAACAAACTGACTTGCAAATCTGACAATTCCGAAAGCAAGCTGTAACAACCCGCTGTTCGACTAACTGTCGACCGGCAGAACATCGATACCAGCTTCCTTCTTAGCCATGCTACATGCAAACGCTGGAATAGTTATGAGCAGTGAATCTTCCTTTTCCCCCTTGATATACCTCCTAAATTCTAGCTATTTACTAATATAAATAACCTGACCAATTCTGACGTACCGTTCGTGGACGTTGAGGAGATGATTCCAAAGCAAAATGGCAAGATAAGCAGACGACACCAGCGCATTCCTGCCATTATGTCAGCCATCATGGCGACCGTTTCCCTGCCACACTGGCACAGCCAAGCACTGTGCTGAGAGAATCTTTCTACCGAAACTGCGAGCAACTAAAATCTAGTTGCCTCCCTTCGATTTGTAGGCCGTCAGGATTTGTTTCCCTTGAGTCGCGCTCTACGCAGGTCTCTTTCCAACGACGTAAATGTGGATGCGGTCACCTTCTCCCTCAATCAGGGAATGCACCTGTATTGTTTGCGTTAAAACTTAGCAAAGTACAATACAGTTGATGACTGGAGTACATCAGTCTGTATGTAGCAGGAGCGTCGAAAACGTATTAACATTGCTGGGGTCATGAGAGAGAGAGAGAGAGAGAGAGAGAGAGAGAGAGAGAGAGAGAGAGAGAGAGAGAGAGAGAGAGAGAGAGAGAGAGAGAGAGAGAGCGAAAGACACACATAGAGAGACAGAGAGAGACAGAGACAGACAGACAGACAGAGAACGAGAAACAGACAGAGAGGAGGGGTGGGGGAGGGGGGGGGGGGGGGGGGGAGCAAGGTTAAACAGCAATTCGAGGAGATTGACGAGAATCCAAACACAACCCAGGTACATGCGTACACACGGCCTTTTCCAGAACAACCGGTAAAGGTAGGCACCTACTTGCGAACGCTCGAAACAAACTCCACTTACGTTCCCTGGTCACCGAAATCGTCCACAGCGTCGTCTTGGTTCCTTCCAGAGATTTCAGCGTGCTGACCTCACACCCGTAATCCCGGCTCTGCCCCGCCTTCAGGTCAGACACCAACACCCGCAGACGGGACTGGTGAGTGTCAGTCGAGTTTAACACACAGGAAGAAAATTCACTGAAGGTCAAACACTCCAACGTCAAGATGTTGACGTACGCCAGAACTGATTTGTCCAAGATGGTGTACATCCTAAGCGACAATAGTTTTGCTTCCGGTTCCACTTTTCTACCCCAGCATTCCACTTCCTGTAAACTTGGGAACCCCTTGAAGTTCCGGACTGTCATGCCTGCAGGGACCAAAAACAGACTTCTGCAACTAAGACTGATGCAAAACAAAATATCAACCGCTTTTTCTTGCCGAAAATCTATAGAGCGTCCCTACAATTTTTAGAAACCCTGACCATTCGCAGCTTTGAGCTACGCTACACAAGACCTCTGCGAGAGAAAGGCTCCGTGTGAACGCAGCCTTAGCGTTGAACACGTTTCATCAATAGCGACTGCAAGCACTGGGCTACAGGCGAGAAATGTTACAATGGCAAAAACACGGAGCAGCTTCGCTCCAGTTTACACTCATGCTACGCCCTACAAGAAAATGAAATATACTTAGATTTGACATATCAGACATGTGACATTACATACCGTTCCTGGAACTGTCACAGCGCTCCAACAATGCGAGAAAAGACGTGACGAAAATCCACACAACAGCCCACTGAGCAGCCATCATGGCGAACCGCTGTCTTGCTTCCCTTCAACTGATTATTTCTGCTGCAAAGCTGCCAGGATCGGTGGAAAGAGAGTTACGTCCCTTACAGGAACAAGAATGGAAGAGTTGGTTCCCTTAAACTGCGGCTAGACATCTTTGCCGTATGCTGTGCAGTCACAGCCCCGTAAGCAGGTGTGTTCGGTTAACAGTAAGTTATTGCTGGTGGTGGTGGTAGTGGTGGTGGTGGTGGTGGTGGTGTTTCATTCTTTCTTTCTTTTGTTTTGATTTTTGTTTGTTGTTTTGTTTTTACACTTACTTTACAATACAAAAATGAGCACAAACAATCTAAATGCAAATGTCACCAAACACTAACCTGAGAAAAAGGTACCAAGACGCACTGCATGTGTGTGTGTGTGTGAGTGTGTGTATGTGTGTGTGTGTGTGTGTGTGTGTGTGTGTGTGTGTGTGTGTGTGTGTGTGTGTGTGTGTGTGTGTGTGTGTGTGTGTGTGTGTGTGTGTGTGAGCGTGCGTGCGTGCGTGCGTGCGTGCGTGTGTGTTTACTTTTACTTTTCCCCCGTACATAATAACTACGTATCCAAGTACCAGCACGCCAATTTCAACTACCAAAGAAGGACACACAAGAGAAAGGCACAAGTATACCAACACCAACACGACAGATCGCTTTACATGCCCAGCAAAGTAGAACGCTCAGAAAGCTGTACCACAAAATAAATGCAATGACGCCATGCTCACTGGCCATGCTACTCCGGCACACCGCCTGGTTACCAGGACGCTTGCAGAGTTCCACAGACTCACTAATATGCAGAAAGGACAAGGACAAAAAATGAAATGCTGCTAGCCATTTGCGATGCCACCTCTTGACCTAGGACAACTAAACTTGCGTATAGAAACCAGCTGAACTGTTGTAACTCAGTTCTTCGTGGAGAACCTCTTCTTTTTTTCTAGTCCAGTTCACAGACTATTAATTTAATGCATAGTTGCCAAGAGAAAGACGAAGAAGATGCATTGTGCATGATTTCTAGGTAACTGAAGCACGTCTCCAGGAAAACATCTTCGTTACAGGCACACACGCACGCGCGCGTCACACACACGCACACACACGCACGCACGCACGCACGCACGCACGCACGCACGCACGCACGCACGCACGCACGCACGCACGCACGCACGCACCACCACACACACACACACACACACACACACACACACACACACACACACACAAGACAGTCAGACGAACAAAGCGACAGACCAGGGACACAGAGACACGCATACAAACAAACCAAAAACAAATGCACACAGTACTCACTATTTCGTTCCAACAAAATTGACCACACTGATGTTTTCGTCCGTTCCAAATACTTGA
Source organism: Alviniconcha marisindica (assembly GCA_018857735.1). Classification (NCBI taxonomy): domain Eukaryota; kingdom Metazoa; phylum Mollusca; class Gastropoda; family Provannidae; genus Alviniconcha; species Alviniconcha marisindica. The sequence continues at coordinate 119,492 of JABMCL010002020.1, forward strand.
CCCTGTCTGCCTCACAACCATACATTCTCCGTTCGCCTTCCGCCAGATCTGACACTAGCACTCTCAGCCCCGACTTTCTAGGGTCAGACTCATCGATGAAACAAGACGAGTATTCACTGTACGTCATGCACTCTTTGGAAACGAGAAATAAATACGCTAACACCTTTTGCTCCGGAATTGTATACATCTTAAGTGACAGCAGTTTTACTTCCGGGTCCAGGTGTCCTCCCCAGCATTCCACTTCCTGTAAACTTGAAAACCCTTTGAAGTTTCGGACTGACAGACCTGCAATTGGAATTTGGGACGTTCGATCAATGTAGAATGGGATCGTTTTAACGACAACTAAAGCATGGGTACACAGAAATTCCGCTTTTGCGTCAATTGCTATTTTCTCTCAATTAGAACGATTAGGTACTCTCGTACGACAGAGCAAAATGAATGTACTGGTTGAATGCAGCGTTCGCGATCATCCACAATCTGATTACTGCGTTCTCTTACATGATAAGTGTGCCTTGTGTCCGTTCTATTCAGAGCCATTCTTTGGTTAATTTGGGGCTATCATCCAAAAGCCGATACCGCATTATCTTACACAATAATTGTGTTTTGTATCCTTTCTGTTCAAAACCATTGTCTGGTAAATTTGGCGCTATCATGTAAAACCCGACTGCATTATTTTATACAGTAATTGTGTATTGTATCCTTTCCGTTCTGTTCAGAACCATTCTTTGGTTAGCTTGGTGCGTGATCCAGGCAGGTTGCAACCAACGTCAGTAAGAGAGCAGAGCATCGCCCCGCACCAAGCTTCTGTACAAGCGTGAAAATATCAATAGCACTGAACCATAGCAACATTCCACAGTCACCGACAAACCACGTCTACACCTTACTGACCAAGGCTTATCCATACAAGCATTCATATAATTAAATACGCAACGTAAGGATTGAAAATCATACCGTTATCATCATGAGCAGCGCTAAAGACGAGCAGAAGAGGCGAAAGAGACAGACAAACCCACAGCCATTCACAACAGCTAGCAGCCATCATGGCGATCCTCCGTCTGTCTACAAGCGACTGATCACTACGCTGGCCCCGTGTGAAAACAGGCCTGGCAGTTGTCTCCCTTGCCGTAATCAAGTCGAGAGGATTTACTTCCCATATTTCGAAACGTATTTTAGGGTATTGTTAATTCGTTTCATAAATATAAGTTACTGCTTAATTGCTTGCTTGCTTGCTTGCTTGGTTGCCTTATTAAAAAGTGGATGGAATGGCACGGTATTCGAAGCAAGGGCGGTTTATGTGGACGGAAAGGCCAGAAGGAAGAGAGAGTCAGGTCTTGGATGCTAACGTCCCGACAAACGCACACTGTCGGCCAAATCATTCAGGAAGTCAAACTGCCTCTACGTCAGTTCAAAACGCGAATCGCTACAAATCAGAAGCGAAAATCTGTCTGACAGTTCTGGACGCGAAACAGTCAACAGCAAACCTAAACCAAGTAAGACACGGTCAATAATAAGCATTATATCACAATATTAACACTCACTTATTATCACAGTTGATATCACTTTCCACGCTGGTACCCTCTAACAACATGCACAGTGCAGACGCACATGACGAGAGAACATTTATCAACTCACAGGTACGTGCCTGATTCACTGCTATGATAGTGCTCATTGCTCATGATATAGTACTGTGTGCATTTGTTTTCTGTCTGTCTGCATGCGTGTCTCTGTGTCCCTGTCATACATGTTTCGGGGCCGGTTGATATTCCATGGGCAGCCAGCACTGGAACCTGCATCAATCGCTGGTAACTTGGAACAGTGCAACTGTTCTATTCTGCTGGCCACGCTGGAAGCTGCGTTAACAGCAACGAAAGTAGGGAGAGCTTTAGAACAAGGGAGAAATGTCAGGCAGTGGGAAAAGCATGCCTGGCTACATTCTGACCTGCTCCAGACTTTAAAGGGAAAACACTAATTTGTCAGCTCTGGGTTCTCAACAGAGAGGAAATTTCAAACAATCTGAAACTAAGGTGACCGCTGTATTCTGAAATGCGATCGAAACGCACAAAAAGTCAAAATAACGCTCATTTTAACAGAACACAAAACATGAGATCAGACCTTCCGTTCTGCGTCCGCAGTATTGCAGTGGAGTGAAGGGAGGACGGGGTGAGTCGGGAGGGGGGGGGGGGTGGAGGGGGCAGCGGGGCGGGGGGGCGGAGGGGGGGGGGGGGGGGGGGGGGGGGGCTAAAAGGCAACACGAAAGGAACGCAGAAACGCTCCGGCAAAGCGGACTCATCAGTTGAAACCAGTGCACCTATAAGTAAGTAATTCGTGACAATTTTAAACAAAAGCTCTTATTTTAAGAGAACCAAATGCCGAGCTATTTCACTTGGCTGTGTCGTACCCACCGTGCGTAAGACACTACGAATCCAGTGTATGATACGTGCAGGCAAAGGGAGACAATTTGCATACGATCGGTACTCACTCATTCGCTTGACAACGATGGACCAAGATGTTGTTTGGGCTTCCTCTCCGGACCTGAACACACTGGCCTTGCAGCCATAGACTCTGGATTCTCCCTCTGCCAAGTCCGCGACCAGCACCTTCAGTCTGGACTTCCGGGTGGAAACCGTGTCGATAAAACACGAAGAATACTCTCCGTACGTCACACACTCGTTCGTCAAAGTGTTGAGGTACGCCAAAACAGAATTGTCTGAAATCGCGTACATTTTCAGGGAAAGAAGTTTCATTTGCGTTTCAAGATGACCTGCCCAGCATTCTACTTCCTGTAAACTTTGAAACCCTTTGAAATTTCGAACCGCCATCCCTGAAAACAAAATGTAAACATTTCGGGGAAAATATTTTATTAATGTTCAACGACGGCATGTCCTAATAGTTTGCACATAACAAAGTCTCTCTTAAGTTGTTGTCTTTTATCGAGAATCAGCACTTTACACAAACGCAATCGCCTCTTTCATTCCTTAGCGAAACAGATATGCCAAATAAAATCCTAAACGTATTCGTCTCTGTCATGCCTTAGCGAAACAGATATGTCAAATATAATCCCAAACGTATTTTTTTGTTAACGTGTGAAATGGAGTCTTGATCAAAACGGAGTGCTCCGAAAACAGTTTTGATTTCAACGTAAATTTTGTAAAAAAAATTGTTTGTTTTATCTGAAGAAAAAAGAAAAGGGCAGGGAAACAACATAGCTCATCCCAAAAGAGATAATTGATTTAGCTTTTGATTTAATTTTTCATCGTTTTTGATCATTTAGCTGTTGTTTAAGTGTCGTTTTGAAGCTTGACAAAGGGGATTACCCCGAAAATTTGCTGGTTTTGTCTTGCCCTAATAAACAGCATTCCTTTGACCCTTTTATGTGTTTGGATTTAGTTGTGTGTGTTTTTAAGTAATCAAAACGAGCTAGCGATTCAACAACATGGCTCGAAAAAAAGCAGACTGCAAACCAGCCGCAGGAAGCACACAGTCACTAAACTGCTAGCAGAACACACAAATATCAATAGCCGCAACGCTAGCCGACGAAAGCAGTGGTGGACAGAAACGACTTCAACACTATAACATGCCCCTTTTTCGGCAGATCACGACAAAATACACACAGTACGCTGTCTTAGAGAAGTCAAGCTTCATAAGCATACCTTTGCCCGTGTCAGGCAGACCAAAAATCACCGGCAGAAGAGGAAGAAAGCGGAAAATCCAGAGCACAACAACACACCAAGCAGCCATCATGGCGAACTGCTGTCTACAACAAACTGATTATTCCTGCTCTTTGTGCGAGCAAGCCGGAGAGTAGCCTCCCTTGCTGTCGACACTAGGATGCGAAGATTTACCTCCCATGTCAAATGTCGTTCAGCGAAGCATCATTCTTTGAATAAAAGTCTGTTTTAGACTGGACGGATGCAAACATTGACGAGTGGATAGAAGTTAAGAGAAACAAAAGAAAAAAGAAAGAAAGAAGAAAAAAAGGAACAAAGAGAAAAAGGATGGGTAGGAAGAAAGGAACAAAGAAAGGGTTAAAAGGCTGTGCGAACTGCCAGACCTCTCTCTCTCTCTCTCTCTCTCTCTCTCTCTCTCTCTCTCTCTCTCCTCTCTCTCTCTCTCTCACACACACACACACACACACACACACACACACACACACACACACACACACACACACACACACACACAAGCACACACACATTGACACGTATCCTGATGATCAAATTCTGCTCACTAATCCTTCTGATGACAATGGACCAGGTATCTGTCTTGGGCTCCTCACCGGACCGGAAGCTGCTGGCTTTGCACCCATAACCCCTGCTTTCTCCTTCCTCCAAATCAGCCACTAATACCTTTAGCCTCGACCTCCGCGAGGTCACTGTGTCGACAGAACATGATGAGTATGCACCGTAGGTGATGCATTCGTGTGTTAAGGTGTTCAGATACGCTAGCACAGAATTGTCAGATACTGTGTAGAGCTTAAGCGACACTAGCTTCACTTCCGTTTCAAGGTGGCCTCCCCAGCATTCCACTTCCTGCAGGCTGGAAAAACCCTTGAAGTTGCGAACGCTCATCCCTGAAAGTAATAAGGCTTCCATGAAATGGATACAGAGACACGTTGATATGGTTCATACAGATCTGCGTTAAGTTCTTACAAAATGTAAGCAAACCTGCCCAGGTGTTTCCGTTGTTTTTCAAACAGTGTGATGTTGCTATTCAAATTAAACCTGTACTTAGAGCCAATGGTGATATGCCAATAAATATTTAAGGTGGCAATGGTCATAGCTGTTCGGTTAAAACAGAGCGCTTTGAGTTCGTTCGTTTCCCAGGCTTCCGTCTCGGAGTAACCGTCATACGGTGAGGACTATGAAGCAAGGGAGGTAAGCGAGCTCTGCACACGGCACGCTTCACAACCGCATGGAAATATCAATAGCTGCAAGCTCCAACAGTGAAGAAAGCTGACTGAATGAAACCTAACGAATACAATGGCAAAATGCGCCAATCTGCGGAGAAGTTTGCCAAAAATGGCAAGCTACATCTAATCCTGACCAAGCTAAATTCTCAAATCCTACCTTTATCGGTGTTGGCTGCACCGAAGATGAGCCAGAAACGAGGAAGAAAGCAGCACACCCACAACACACCAAGCCAGCCAGCAGCCATCTTGGCGAACTGGTTTCTGCAACCGACTGGTTAATTCTGCCCCAACCTGTGTGGAACAACGTCAGACGGTTGCGTCCCTTGGTTCTGGTAGGACTGTAAGATTTGCCTCCCATACAAATCTAGCACGGCAATATGTCCTCTTAAAATCCTTCATCAGTAAAAAGGCATGGTGGTGGTGGGGGGGGGGGGGGGGGGGGGGGGGAGTGAGAGATAGATCAAGGTGACAGAGAGTCAGCCAGCCAAACACAGACCGGGATGCACTTCCATGTATTTCATGCTTGAGATGTCGGTTAGTCATGACAGACAAAACATAACTTTAAACGACGAAAAACACACAAACAAAAACAATTCTATACTGCTGCTGTCTATATATACTGCTGCTGTGTGCGACACTGGAAGAGGTATGTAAAAGAACGGCAAACAGCAGCGGTTTCCACAACACGTCCGCCACCACGTTCGTCCCCTCGCCTTCTGAATGCTGTATTGCTGTATGTGAACACTGTACCCACTTCGCCTTCTGAATGCTGTATTGCTGTATGTGAACACTGTACCCACTTCGCCTTCTGAATGCTGTATTGCTGTATGTGAACACTGTACCCACTTCGCCTTCTGAATGCTGTATTGCTGTATGTGAACACTGTACCCACTTCGCCTTCTGAATTGCTGTATTGCTGTATGTGGGAAACACTGTACCCACTTCGCCTTCTGAATGCTGTATTGCTGTATGTGAACACTGTACCCACTTCGCCTTCTGAATGCTGTATTGCTGTATGTGAACACTGTACCCACCGCGCCGGACAACTGCTTACTTCTCTGTCACCGAACCTGACTTCCAGACTGTTTCCCACTGCTAGCCATGGAGTGTTCCTCTCGAAGACTAACTCTCATAAGCATTTTGACTGACGTTTGCAATATAGCTAAACCGAGCCAAATCACCGTTTGCTTAAAAAATAAAAAAAAGGGGGTGGGGGGGGGGGGGGGGGGGGCGCGAAAACTCGCCTTAAATGCGTTATTGCAGTTTTGTCGTATCACCTACCAATAAGAAAAAATAGAGACCACAAAACTAAACAAACAAGACTGACCACTGTAAAAAACAAAACGATAAAATTTGGCATCGCAAACCACACACACACACACACACACACACACACACACACAAACAAACAAACAAACAAGGTGACAGGCCGGATTCTCCCTCCCCAACCTCCCCCCATCAGAGATGTCTAGTTCGTGTTTTCTGTTCACCTTAAATCACAAATAAGTTCACTATACTTACTGTTTCTCTGCACTTGCACCGACCACGTCACAACGTTCGTTTCGCCAAACGGCCCGAAGCTGGACACTGTACAGCCATACCTCCTGCTCTCGCCTTCCTCTAAATCCGAAACTAACACTCGCAGCCGTGAGTTCCGTGTGTCGCCAGTGTCCACGGCACAGGATGAAAAGTCCCCGAAAGTGATGCACTCGTTTGTCATCGGGTTGGAATGAGCCAGCATTCTACTTTCTGGTTCTGTGTAGATTTTTAGGGAGAAAACTTTTACTTCTGCTTTTAAGCTCCTCGTTGTGCATTCTATTTCCTGCAAGCTCGGGAATCCTTTAAAAAGCCGAACTGACAATCCTGAAAAGAACAGATCATGATTGTGTGAAGCCTTAACACTGTAAACCCATTTTGGCCACTTGCAGTCTTTAACTTTTTCTTTTCTTTTTTTAAAGTAGCTTAAAAATATTCATTGTAAAAATGCTCTGCATTTTTTTTTAATTACTCTTCTTTTTTCTTTTTTTAACTTCAAGGCAGCTTCTCAAAAGGTCAGACAGACAAAATTCCTGAATAAATAAAAACAACACTAACATCTCATTGTGTTCAACATTTTCGGTTTTCTTAAAACCATTATCAGTGAACAGGCAAATTTCCACAGGCCAAACACAGTAATCCAACCATTATAAACTGTAAAAGTCTGCTGTCACCATTTACAATAAATGGTACAGAGTAATAAATATCGAGGACAGACCGGCCATTTTAAAGTAACAGTCCTGCAACCATACGCTGCTTTTTCACTCATACCAAGAGCATGTCCTCAGAAACATCAATAGACAGTCCTAGCCAAGCAGGCACTGCCACGCTACGATTCCTAGGGAGCATCGAGTCAAACCACAATGCAGAATACCACACAGTACACGCTATTCGGCTAGATCTTCCACACGTTTCTAACCCTGGACTTCCTTAACTGTTTGCTGCTTACCATTTTCATTCCCTCCGACCGTTAGAAGGACGAGAAACCAGCAGAGACATCGCAGCAACCACAACATGTCTGACAACCTCGCAACCAACATGGCGAACTGTTTCTGCCTTCCACAACGGTAATTCTTGTTGAACGGCGTTGCCTCCCTTGATTTCGTTAGGTCTGACGCGGTTATTCCCCTTATACCGCAGTGATCGCAATTTAGGGACGGAAGTAACACATCTGTCGGTAAGAAACAACCCGAAAAACGATGTTCTGTTCCGATGAAAATAATTTAAAAGAAGTTATGTTAACCTGCGATGCATTGACTCCCTGTTTGTAAATTAATACAAATTTAGGCAGAAAATACAAAAAAACGACAATACAAGGAGAAACAGAAAGACGAAGATTCACTCTGCATACTTTTTAGCTAACTCAAACACGTCTCGAAGAAGACATTTTCATCACACACACACACACACACACACACACACACACACACACACACACCACACACACACACACACACACACGCGCGCGCGCGCGCGCGCGCGCGCGCGCACGAGACAAACAGACAGCGACAGACAAAAAGCAAATACATTGTACTCACTATTTCGTTCCAACAAAATCGACCACTCAGATGTTTTGTTCTTGTTGCTGTTGATCGCTTTTCTATAGCCCTGTATTCCGTTCTCAAGCAGACTCAGCACGCTCGGTAATAGCGGGTGGAACCGAAATAAGAACCTGGTTCACCCCGGAGAAGAAAATTCTCCTGCCGCTTCTGCAGGGACTCGAACCACAGACCTTTCAATTATGAGTCCGGCGCTCTAACCACTGAGCTATCCCCGCTCCCATTCGTCCGTTCCAAATACTTGACCCTGTCTGCCTCACTGTCGTACATTCATTCTCCGTTCACCCTCCGCTAGATCTGACACTAGCACTCTCAGCCCCGACTTTCTAGGGTCAGACTCATCGATGAAACAAGAAGAGTATTCACTGTACGTCATGCACTCTTTGGAAACGAGAAACAAATACGCTAACACCTTTTGCTCCGGAATTGTATACATCTTAAGCGACGGCATTTCTACTTCCGGGTCCAAGTGTTCTCCCCAGCATTCTACTTCCTGCAGACTTGAAAAGCCTTTGAAATTGCGGACTGTCATGCCTACAGTTTATCTTCTGTAATTCTACGGTATGCTTAAACGACAATCTATGCGAGTTCAGAAACGATTGACAAAGGAAATTGTTCCCCTTCAAACAAACTAAAATGCCTCGACTCTCAAGAATACAATATACAAAAGCAATGTAAGCTGTCGTTTGATCGTGAGCATTGCAATGGATATTCCCTCATAAACTTACAAGAAAACCACACAAGCAATTGGTACCCTACACTTTTTGCACTTATAATAATATACGCTCTACTTTTAGAATTTTAAACGAGCAACAATAAAAACTAACATAAAAACGCGTGTTTATTTAGCAAAATGGTGCCAGCAGAAAACGCCGTTGGTAATAGAGCAGAACAGCCTTCTTCTGTACCAGCAGAGACATATAACTAGCACTGAACCAAAGCAGAAAACTAGTCACCGAAACGCGATTTCTGCACACAATTACGTTTGAGTGGATTCTGTTTGTGCAGACAATGTTCTCGTTAAAACAGGAACGTAGGACTGAAAAAACGTACCGCTTTTATCAGGAACGGTAGTAAGGCTGGCTGGGGCAAGCCAAAGACACAGGCAACCCCAGAACAGTTTACAGCACCAAGCAGCCATCATGGCGACCGCCGTATATTCTGCTGCGCTCTACAATTGAAAGACATACTGTTCTCCCCTGGCATCAACAAATATGGAAGATTTACCCCCCTTCTTCAAAAACCGCGAAATTTCGTTATCATTACTGTTTCAAACAATAATAACGTCAATCCATTCTTAGCTGACTGATTGACAGATGCTCATGGTCATCGCAAACTGAATAATATTATGTACCACAACTTAAGCTTCGGACACACAGTGGCACGTGTTGTCGGCTATTTGACCCCCCCCCCCCCCCCCCCCCCTACCCCAGTCAAGTAATCAATCAGTTAGACACTAAAGCATGCGATAAAACTATTCATCAATCCATCCGCGGTAAATCTGTCAGCCGAATTAAGCAGCAAGAATATTCATGATCTGCCGGGAACAAACTTTATAAAAGCCACATGCATACACGAAACAAACAAATAAACAACAAGCAAACAGAAGAAGAAAAAAGAAAAGAAAAAAAAGAAAAAAACATCGACTCTACTCACTGTTCCTCGTGACAAGAAGTGACCAGGTGGATGTCTTAGCTTCCTCCCCGGACCTGAATATGCTGGCCTTGCAGCCGTAACGTCTGCTTTCTCCCGCTTCCAGATCAACTAGAAGTACTCTTAACCTTGAATTGCGAGAGTCAGTGACGTCTATGAAGCACGAGGAATATTCACCATAGGTAATGCATTCATTTGAGTAAGTGTTGAGGTATGCAAGCACAGAATTATCTGAAGCTGCGTAGAGTTTTAGCGACAGCACTTTCACTCCACCCTCCAAATGCCCCCCTTGGCATTCTACTTCCAGCAAACTTGGAAACCCCTTGAAATTTCCAACTCTCATGCCTGAAATGAAAACATCGTTAAAAGCAACTGGTTTTCAAAGCTTGGTTACAATTTCAGACTGTTTTATTTTTACAAGCCGGTGCGGTTTTATCTTATGGGTGAAATTACGTTTCCGAGAAAACGAATCGAGGTCTTAGTCAAACATATAATAGAAAAGTTAATTGCCTGCGCTAAAATATCGTCATTGTGCAGTGGCCTGATTTGTTACTGTAACTTCCACAAACCTCATTGAGCTTGGTGGTATTTCACTACACATTTGGGCAGTGGAACCGATCACCACACAACCAGGTCTAGAGAAGAAGTAGCGTACCGCGAGCTATGCAGGACTCAACCTGAACGCAACGAACATAGAAACATCAATAGCTTCAAACCTGGCTAGCTACCACAGAACTCTGCAACTACAACACCAAAACTGTGATGTGAACCTTGCTTGATTACAATAAACCTGCGTCGATACAGTACAGTAAGACCAAAGTCGATGAAATGAAACTTCACGTTCATACCTCTGTCGCCGTTGATGAAAGCACATATGACCGACAGAAGTGAAAAAAAGCAGCAAATCCAAAGCGGAGCAAAACCCCAGCCAGCCATCATGGCGAACGGCCTTCTGCAACCAACTGATTATTCCTGTTCAGCTTCAATGAAGGTGCCCTCCCTTGTTTTCAACAAGGCAGGAAGAGTTGCCTCCCTCACAAATGAACGCTATTCTGTTTAGTGCCGTTTCCGTATTGGAACAAAATACGACTATGTATCAGTGGGCGCATCATGCGCCTAATCAATCCATCAGTACATCAATCGTAAAACGTACGATAATAAAAAGCACGATCACGCACGCACGCACGCACGCACGCACGCACGCACGCACGCACGCACGCACGCACGCACACACACACACACACACCACACACACACACGCACACTTTTCCGCGTCTTTTCGGCCACTTACAAACTACAAGCTATTCGAAAATGTTATTTTTGTTAACAAGGTAGTATGCACAGCCATGTCACGGTCCAACATGCCAGTATAAATTCAGGGACAAAACTGACAAACAAAACAGACAGGTGAATCCCTTTGACTCCTAAATCAAAACGTTTTTCTGATCTCAAGCACAACAGAGCAACTCACTATTTCTCCTGACGACAATCGACCATGTGGAGGTCTTCGCCTCTTCGGTGGACCTGAAGCTGCTCGTTTTGCATCCGTAGGTTCGACTTTCCCCTTCCTTCAAGTCGGCCACTAAAACCCTCAGGCGAGATTGTCTCGTATCGGAGGTATCAATATCACAGGAGGAGTACTCGAGAAACGTCATGCATTCGTTCGTCAGCGTGTTCAAATAAGCCAACAGGGTGTCGTCTGCTACATTATATAATTTCAGCGACAGCAGTTTCACTTCCGCTTCAAGATGACCTGCCCAGCATTCTACTTCCTGTAGGCTGGGAAATCCACGGAACGTTTTCACTTTCATTCCTGCAACACAGCCATAACTTCGAAAATAGATTTACCTCCAGAAATAATTACTAATGACAGTTATCTAAATCGGACTTTGTCAACGGATTTATTGACCATGCCGGCATCTCAGAAAAATAAACACTGCTTACCATGAGCCTGACCGACTAAAAACTAATGATGGCGACAGTGTTGCACGAAGAGTGAGTAAAAAGACCTTTTTTTCCTCTGAAAACTGTCTTCTAATCATCAGTATGGTTTTTCTAATGCATCCTAAGAATATTTTTTTCATTAATACTGAAAGCTCAAAACGCCAAACGAAACTGGGTACACACTACAGTCAGCAGCCAGCGTGTCAATAACACTCTGCAGCAGTGCTACTGGATAGCACGGCACACAGAGCGGATTCTGCAGCGGCACCGCAGTTTGCATCCCTTTTAAACCACCAAACAGGCTTTAAACGAACTTTTAATGACTACCATATCAAACAAACCGAATTCAACGTACCGCTGCCGTTTCTGGAGGTGGCGGAGGTGTCTAGAAGGAGGCCAAACAGGAGAAAAATCCACAGCATGTCCGACCAGCAAGACGACAACATGGCGCGCTCGGTCGTTCTGTCTCCTTCTGATTACTATGAACACTGCCAAACAGTGCAGCAAAGCAAGTTGCCTCCCCTTGTATTCAATAAGCCGTCCAGATTTACGTCCCATGTAAAGTCGTGCGATTCCATCCAAATCAAAGTTTTAATTATTTTCTCCATTAAAAGGTTTAAAGAATTTTAATGACTACCATATCAAACAAAGAATTAAGTACCGCTGCCGTTTCTGCAGGTGGCGGAGGTGTCTAAAGGAAAACAGGAGAAAAATCCACAGCATGTCCGACCAGCAAGACGACAACATGGCGCGCTCGGTCGTTCTGTCTCCTTCTGATTACTATGAACACTGCCAAACAGTGCAGCAAAGCAAGTTGCCTCCCCTTGTATTCAATAAGCCGTCCAGATTTACGTCCCATGTAAATCGTGCGATTCCATCCAAATCAAAGTTTTAATTATTTTCTCCATTGTGTGTGTGTGTTTACTTGCCTCATCTATTAGTGTCTACAATAAAATAATGTGACTTAATGCATTTCGCAATTGTTACTTTATTGTGTGTGTGTCCCTGTTTTCTCGACCTGTTTAGCGATACACAATTGCAGCTTCAGTGGGGGTTAAAATCTATTACTTGCTTATTTTGTGACTGACAATAGTCGGATTTTAAACAAGGAAAGACTAAGGATGCAGGTAATGAAAATAATAACAAAAACAAAACAAAACAAAAATTCAGGTGTTAAAATAGGAGGTCCCCGCCCCGGACGATTGATGGGACGAACAGCATTAAACATGGCGTTGTGCACGTGACGTACGCTTTCTCTTCACAGTGATTGACCACGTTGACGTGTTCGTCGCTCCCAAAGGACCAAAACTGGAAGCGGTACATCCATACCTTCTGCTCTCTCCTTCTCTCAGATCCGACACCAGAATGTTCAATGTTGACTTCCGAGTGTCCCGTATGTCAATACGACAAGAAGAATATTCTCCAAATGTCTGACATTCGTTTTTGACTGGATTTGCATGTGCCAGTACAATGTTGCTTGGAAGTCTGAACAGCTTCAATGAGAAAACGTTCACCTCTGCGTTGTAACTTCCAATCTGACACTGTATTTCCTGCAGACTTGGAAAGCCTTTGAAATTCCGCACTGACAGTCCTGAAAAAGACCTTGCGATTGTAAGTTTGAAAGAAAATGCACGTGAAACCGAAATCGCGTGCACCCTACACACTAACGACACTACACGGCAGAAATGCATGTAAACAGGACTGAGAAGTATCTGTTGCTGCTGAGCGCTACAGAAATACATTTACCACAGATTGTGAAAATATAACAACATCAGAAATTCAAGCGATTAATTTTCTCATAAATTTGTACTGCTGTAACATACCCTCATTTCCAAAAGCACCAGAGAACACTAAGGCAAGCAAAACGAGACGGTAGCTGCCGCAGCCAAGGTATTTCAACTGAAACATCGATAGCTAGCGGCTACAACCTTCTCTGCTGCTTCGGACACAGAACCGAAAACAACTGCAGAGTTCTGTACTTCATATAGAACTGTGTTTCAGCACAATACACACCACCTTAACTGTCTACATGACTAAAACATCACATAACCTACCACTGTGATCCGCACCGATGCGTCGAATGAAGACAAACAAGACGAGAAGCTGTAGCATCCACAACATGACTGCCAGCCTCACAACCAACATGGCGAACCGGCTATCTGCATACGATTTAACCACAGCGAAATACTACTCTCCCTTGATTTCACAAGCAGGACGCATTTGCTTCCCTTGAAGGTTGCAAGAAATGCATAAAATGTTGTCGGGTAGGTTGCAAAGAATTCCATCGAGTAACAATCAAACGATTAACCAAATATCAAGGACACCAGAACTGTTACAAATAAGATTATTGATACAGACAAGAAAGACTCTCTCTCTCTCTCTCTCTCTCTCTCTCTCTCTCTCTCTCTCTGGTTTCATCAAACTTGTATTTTAAACAGATTAGCAACGTACCCTTTTCATTCTCTCCAACCACAACCCCACCCCACCCCCCACCCCCACCCCACCCCCAAAAAACAACAACCCAAAAAACAACTAAAATTGCCCATGTCGCACAACCTCACAAAGAACAAGGCGAACTGAGTTGCTTCATACTCTGATCATTTCTGCAGATAATTTTGATGTGCTTTGAGTTCCGCCAGGTTGACGCATTTCCCACCCTTGCACTGGGAACACTGTCCCCATCACCTTTCTTTTTATGCGTCGACGCGTACGCATATGTGTGCATGCGCGTGCGTGCGTGCGTGCGTGCGTGTGTGTGTGCGTGCGTGCGTGTTTGTGTGTTTGTGTGTGTGTGTGTGTGTGTTTGTGTGTGTGTGTGTTTTTGTTTGTGTGTGCGTGTGTGTGCGTGCGTACGTGCGTGCGTGCGTGTGTGCTTGTGTGTGTGTGTTTGTTTGTTGTGTGTGTGTGTGTGTGTGTGTGTGTGTGTGTGTGTGTGTGTGTGTGTGTGGTGTGTGTGTGTGTGTGTGTGTGTTTCCAATGATGGTCGTTTATGTGTGTGAAGGTGGTTACAAAGTCGCTTGTTTCATTTTTGAGCAATAAGAATCCGACCCCCGGTCGAGGCAGGGAGAGGGACTATTTTTGTTTTGGGGAGTCAACACGTGTGCAGGGCCTGTGTCGACTTCATGGTTACAGCACGCACAGAGATGATCCCAAGTGCAGCCCTAGATAAGAACAGGCCGAACAGCAAATGGAATGGACACAAGCAGTGGGTACTAAAAGAAGAAGGATAGTAATCAGAATAGATCATTGTGTCATAATTATCGTATATGCGCGAAAACAAATATATAAAATGTTCAAACAGTACATTTCCGGTGGAAAGAGAAGAAGGAGAGAGAGAGAGAGAGAGAGAGAGAGAGAGAGAGAGAGAGAGAGAGAGAGAGAGAGAGAGAGAGAGAGAGAGAGAGAGAGAAATACATCAACTCAACACGCACACAAAAATTGCAAATTAATCTGAATAAAATATCAATCCGACATCAATACTTAGATTTAACGAAAACATATGATTAAACCACAGAAAATTAAACAAACCACAAAATGTGGTACTACTTTGGGGAAAACGATTTTACATTTAATGCTTTTGCAGATTGTGCTTTAAACGACTGACATAACAGGAGACTATACAATGCATATAATGCAAGCTACACGTTGGCGTAAAGAAAGGCTATGTGCTCTTTCAGCCCCATCGGTTCGCGACCCTCAGATGGTATGAGAATGTGTGTGTGTGTGTGTGTGTGTGTGTGTGTGTGTGTGTGTGTGTGTGTGTGTGTGTGTGGTGTGTGTGTGTGTGTGTGTGTGTGTGTGTGGACGGAATGAACTTGAAGTATGCACTACGCTGGCATATCCATATACTATCAGTTCATGCGTACTATGCCAGTGCTATACACAAGCGAACGCACACCCGCATCCTCACACCATTTGAGAATAGCTTACGGAATGGGTTACATGTGGATATTGCCAAAAGAGACGACTTCGTTCCCATACTCACTGTTTCGCTTCACTACCAGTGACCATCTCGCAACTTTCGTTTCTCCAAATGGTCCAAAGCTTGAGGCTGTGCAGCCATATCCCGTCTCTCGCCTTCCCGCAAGTCCGACACCAGCACACGCAGTCGGGAGTTCCTCGTGTCACTGCTGTCGATCTCACAGGAGGAATATTCCTCGAAGGTAACACATTCATTTTTGACAGGATTTGCGTGTGCTAGCATACCGTTTTCGGGCACTGTGAACAGCTTTAGCGAGAAGACGTTTACTTCCGCCTTTAGATTTCCCGTCGTGCATTCTATTTCCTGCAAACTTGGAAATCCTTTGAAAAGACGTACTGACATCCCTGAAAGAATACCGAAAACGGAAGTAAAAACTTCACTCCTACAAATCGTCGAGAGATAAACGCAGCTGGTAAGATAATAAACGAAGCTGATAAGGAATACAGATTCATTTTATTTTATTTGATAAGAGAGGGGTCGGGCGGGGGGGGGGGGGGGGGGGGTTGGCGGGGAGGGGGGGGGGGGAGGCAGGAAGAGAAAGACAGAGACGAGACGTACCTGCAATTCCAAACAAATATTTTGATTAGTGTCGGATTTGGTGTGCAAAAATTCTTGGTTGCGGTTCGGTTCAAAGACAGTTATACTTCATGGAAACCTCTCTCTCTCTCCGTTTCCGTTATATAGTTTGTAGTTAAACTCTCTCTCTCTCTCTCTCTCTTCTCTCTCTCTCTCTCTCTCTCTCTCTCTCTCTCTTATACAGTCCGCAGTTCATGACAATGAAGCTTGTTCTACAATGTTCCTAAATCCTGCTTCGTATTTAATGATTATGCCTATGTCACTGCCAGCGTTCAGTTGAGTTGCTCCAGACTCACTCTGTAATGCTAGACAGAAGTATACGTCAGTGTGGAAAACGGGAAGAATGTGGATAAAAGAGATGGGTGGGGGGGGGGGGGGGGGGGGGGGGGGGGGGGGGGGGGACAGGAGAGAGGGGAGAGCAGTACAGAAAGAGCGAGAGAAGTAAGTAACTTGGTGCTTTACGCCCAGTCAACCATAGTGGTTATATCAGGGCGATACACGTTTTGTCATTGACAGAGAGGAGATGAGAGAGAGAGAGAGAGAGAGAGAGAGAGAGAGAGAGAGAGAGAGAGAGAGAGAGTTTAACTACAAACTATATAACGGAAACTCCACTCGTTTCTCTTTAAAATATGACAACATAAATTAAGGCTGGCCAGTCTCCAAATGGTAAAAGCGAAAAACGCTTCACCAAAGACAGCACTGTGACTGGAGACACATCAATAGCTCTAGTTTCTAACCAAGCCTGCACTGCGAACCTATGCTCATGCAAAAGAGCAAAACCAAACGAAAAATCAGGCTGTAGCAAGGTATAGGTAGGTTTTTATCATTTCTAACTCATACGCCATAAATCTACGATAATTCCAATTTTGCAACGTACCATTTTCGATCCCTCCATCAGCCTGGACGAAAAGAACGGAGGAGAGAAACCACAGCAACCACAACATGTCTGACAACCTCACAACCAACATGGCGAACTCTTTCTGCTTCTTCCACGGCCACTCTCGGTACAAAACGTGATAGCCTCCCTTGGATCCCTGAAGGCAGACGAATTTGCTTCCCTTGAAAGCAAGAGACCCAGCTGAAGTTTGAACCAATGACGGTCACAGAACGAAAACCTTACACTGATTATTTCGAATTACGCCAAATGTCATTTTATATCACTTAACACAAGAGTAAAGTATTCATTGATGAAATATAACTGCAGACTCAGAATGTATCTAACGGAACATTGAAATTCATCTCGTCCCTATTTGTAGAAATTAAATGAAACCGGTTCCCGACATTACTTTTTCAAAGAGGGCACAATGCAAGTCACTGAACTGTAAAACCTCCTCCAAGCAACGCATACACCCGACACACGCATCCTAGTCCCCATCTCATAAACTCTCTCTCTCTCTCTCTCTCTCTCTCTCTCTCTCTCTCTCTCTCTCTCTCTCTCTCTCTCTCTCTCTCTCTCGCACACACACACACACACACACACACACACACACACACACACACACACACACACACACACACACACACACATACACACATACATAAAATAAGAGAGGGGGGAGGGAGAGACAGACGGACAGAGAGAGTCATACGTGCAAACACACGCACTGAAACGGCGTTCCGTTTATGTGTACATGTTCGGTGTGTGTGTGTGTGTGTGTGTGTGTGTGTGTGTGTGTGTGTGTGTGTGTGTGTGTGTGTGTGTGTGTGTGTGTGTGTGTGTGTGTGTGTGTGTGTGTGTGTGTGTGGTGTGTGTGTGTGTGTGTGTGATAGTGAGTGGAGTGAAGTGAGTAGAGTGATGTGAGTGAGTGAGTGGTGGTGGTGTGTGTGTGTGTGTGTGTGGTGTGTGTGTG
>JABMCL010002020.1:140000-152500 GCA_018857735.1 Alviniconcha marisindica
CTCTCCACGGAAACGGACCAGGTGGACGTGACGGTGTCCCCGAAGGAGTCAAAGCTGTTCACCCGACAGCCGTACCTCCTTACCTCCCCTTCCCGCAAGTCGCTCACCAATACCCGCAGCTTAGAACTGCGTGTGTCAGTCTTGTCTATAGAACAGGAGGAATAGTCCGCAAAGGTGACACACTCGTTGACCATCGGGTTTGCAGTTGCCAGCACGGAGTTGTCAGGTATGCTGAACATTTTCAACGAAAAAACTCTCAGTTCAGTCTTCACTTTTGCGGCTGAGCATTCTACTTCCTGCAGACTAAGAAATCCTTTGAAATTCCTGACTGTCATCCCTGCAAGAAATACCTGACGTTATTTATTGTGACAGACTACCAAACGTATCAAACTGAGCAAAGAATTTCTACAGCATTTCAAAAGACTGTCGCGAGCACGCAATGCGTGAGTTTTGATAGTGGCGACACATCGGCAGCTAAGCTTGCGTTTTCATTTTCGTCTATCACACTGTGCACACTTCCCTTATCCATATGTATCCTCCATGTGACTAGTAGTTTCTCTTTCTATATGAGGAAAATATGCATCAAAATCAAACGAAAGCACAGAGCTTCCAACTGCATCTAAGCCAGGACCACAAACTCTCTGTCACACTACCAAAACACGTACCAAAGCTTCTGTGACACGGCTCTTGCATTCTGTTCACAGAAACGTCAATAGCAAACGTTAGCCTCTACAGCAGCCAAGCGATGTTAACACCGTGTGCTGAGGTACCAAGGAAATGTTAAAATTACTGCCAGCAGAATCACCCTTTCAGATCAAACGTCTTATTTCGAAATAAACAGTAGCTAAGAATTCCAGACATACCATTTTCGTTCCCTTTGACCACCAGGATGAAGTGAAAGAAGGAGAGAAAGTGCAGCAACCACAACATGTCTGACAACCTCACAACCAACATGGCGAACTCTTTCTGCTTCTTCCACTGATATTTTCTGTACAGCACGGCGATAGCGTCCCTTGATTTCCGTAAGGTAGACGGGCTTGCTTCCCTTGCATTAGACAGCGATTATCTCAACAAGTAAACGTCGGGCTTGAATTAAGATGAGCTCAATTTGACAATGATCTAGGGAAGGAGTTGTGGTGATGGTGTATGTATGTGCATGTGCATAGGGGGGAAAAAAGGTGGGGGGGGGGGGGGGGGGGTCAGTTAAGGAAGGGAAGCTTCCGAGTTTTGAATATCAAGTCAGTATGACAGCAAAGGCGAAACAATGGCAGCAGCTGGAACAATATTTTCCTATGTCGGAATGGCTTTAACTCCAGTTTAACTGAGAACAATCCCAAAAAAAACAAAAAAAGACACACACACACAACAACAACAAACACAAACAAACAACAACAACAACAACACACACACAACAACAACAACAACAACACCACAAACACACACACACCACATCACCACACACAACACACCACACACACACACACACTCACACACACACACACACATCACACACACACACACACACACACACACACAACACACACACACACACCACACACACACACACACAACACACACACACACACACACACACACACACACCCCACAAACACACACACACACACACACCACTCACACACACACACACACCCCACACACACACACACACACACACACACACACACACACACACACACACACACACACACACACACACACACACACACACACACACACACACACTCACACCGGTATAAACGCACCAGAAACAAATTAATTGAACATGATGTGCATGATTTGTGAATTACTTGTTCTAATAATTATGGTTGCAGCTATATACAGGCGCGCCCGCGCACATGCGCACAGAGAGAGAGAGTGGGGGGGGGGGGGGGGGGGGGGGAAGAGGGGGGGAGGGAAGAGAGAGAGAGAAAGGTATGAACACACACAAAACAAATTAATTCAACAAAAATGTGCATGGTTTGTCAATTACTTGTTCAAATGTGGTTTCAGCTATATACTCACTTTTTCTTTCCACAGTAATTGACCAGATAGTTGAGATAGTGTCTCCCACCGAGTCAAAACTATTCACTCGACAGCCAAACCGCCTTATCTCCCCTTCATCCATATCGCTCACAAGGACCCGCAACTGCGATTTTCGGGTGTCGCTTCCATCAACGGAACAAGACGAGTATTCTCCGAATGTGACGCATTCCTTCATGACAGGATTTGCACTGGCTAGAATACTATTTTCCGGCAAGGTGAACATTTTTAACGACAGGACCTTCGCTTCCGTTCTCACGTTTCCAGCAGAGCAGGATACTTCCTGTAGACTAGGAAAGCCTCTGAAATGCCTAACTGCCATGCCTGAAAAGGAAACATAATCCTGTTTCACGACAAGAACTATCAGGTGAATAACAGAACTGCAGCTATCTTCACAGTGTTATACGTGTCAAATACGAATATGCCTGATTGCTTTGCAAAACAATTATTTCACTACAAAGGCGTGTTTTATTACTACAGCAACAGAGAATTTATTACCAGAGTGCTATTCATTTCGTAGCATAATTACTAAAGAAACAAAGAATTTACTACAAACGTGCTATTCATTTCGTAGCATTGTTTAAATATTAACCTTGACTTATAGTGTCATTATTCGCAACCTGCTGTAGGTAATTATTTGATTTGAATATAACATCTATCTCTTGTGTCTCTGTTGTGGATTGTAACGGAATATTTGCTGTGCATATATAAAGAATGTTTGCACTGGCGGCTCTCCGGGTATACGGATTGAATTAGTTCTTGAAATTGGTTGCTTGTGCATGACCAATAAAATAAGTTAAATAGGCAAATTAGGCACATATTAAAGGCACAATATGTCAATAATCAATAACATATAATAATGTGTGTGTGTGCGTGTGTGTGCGTGCGTGCGTGCGTGCGTGTGTGCGTGTGTGTGTGTGTGTGTGTGTGTGTGTGTGTGTGTGTGTGTGTGTGAGTGTGTGTGTGTGTGTGTGTGTGTGTGTACACACCTAAAGACGCAATACACAAAAACAGTAATAAATATTTGAATAATAATAATAAAGATGATAATAATTACAAAACGGAGAAATTTATCAGGTTAGGTTTGTTGAGCTCTCATTGAATATTTTTTAATGTGTGTACTGAGTGAAAGTGATTTTATATCGTCATTTTTTATATTTCTGAAATTGTATCAGTCAAAATCCACTAATTCACTCGGGACATTTGAAACCTGCACACTGATCAAGCAAAATGCTATAACGGTGTTTGGGAATCTGCTTCCAAAAACATGCTCATGGACGGAACTCCAAGCTCCAAACTGCAGCCTCATTGCTGCCACTCTCATTCTGCTCACTGAAACATCAATAGCTACTTCGCTGCTCTGTGCTTAACTCCAACAAACAGCAGTAACTGTAGACAAAGAAAACCTAGAATATTAACCATTTGCAACCATGGGGAGAAACCAGAGGGTCTGCTGGATAATACAGAAAGAGTAAAGGTTTCAAACATACCATTCTCGGTTCGGCCGAACACGGGTAGGAAGCAAAACACGGGGAAAAGCTGCAGAATAAAAAGCAAGACTGGCATCCTCACATCCAACATGGCGAACTGTTTCTGCTTTCCTCGAGGAGTAACCCAGCTGATAGCGTCCCTTTGTGCCATCAGGACAGACGGATTTGCTTCCCTTATGCTGGACGTGAAGTCGTTCTGAATATGTTTGGTTCAATGTTCGAAGCCAAATAAGATGGAAGATTGTTTTAATAATGTCTTGTTGAACGTCACCGCATTAAAAGTCAAACGAGTAATTTGCTCTGAACAAAAGCTGCGTGCTTTTCTCTCTCTCTCTCTCTCTCTCTCTCTCTCTCTCTCTCTCTCTCTCTCTCTCTCTCTCTCTCTCTTCTGTCTGTCTGTCGTCTGTCTGTCTGTCTGTCTGTCTGTCTGTCTCTTCTCTCTCTCTCTCTCTCTCTCTCTCTCTCTCTCTCTCTCTCTCTCTCTCTCTCTTGTGTGTGCGTGTGTGTGTGTGTGTGTGTGTGTGTGTGTGTGTGTGTGTGTGTGTGTGTGTGTGTGTGTGTGTGTGTGTGTGTGTGTGTGTGTGCGTGTGTGCGTGCGTGCGTGAGTTTTCTTCTTCTTCTTCTTCTTCTTCTTCTTCTTCTTCTTCTTCTTCTTCTTCTTCTCTTCCTCCTTCTTTTACACTGATGGGTCACGAAAATGTACAGTCAACACAAATCACTGCAAACGCTGATATGTTGGCATGCAAGATACCAACCTACTGTTTGCTGTCTTGCTTGCTTGGTCATGTAAATACGTTTTCCTACAAACCATCATCATCGCCGTAAGACACAGATAAGATAAACAGAAATAATTACTTCTAAATAGGCAAAACCAGGAAGGAAGGAATTTGGTTTTTGACGCCCAGTTAACCAGGACGGTTACCCCAGGGCGAAGGCAAAGCCCGAACGCTTCAAAATGAAACATCAGCAGCAACAACAACAACAACAACAAAACAGGGGTAAATTAGGGTTTCCCATACGTTGGTTCATCAACACCGAGCGTGCACGTTTCCGGGCAAGATAGGAGTTGCCGACCGAAAACACAACAACAACGTAAAGTGTATCACAAAGACTCACTCTTTCTCTCCACCGTTATAGTCCAGGTAGAGGTGATGGTGTCTCCCAACGAATCAAAACTGTTCACTCGACAGCCATACCTCCTGACCTCACCCTCTTCCATGTCACTCACTAAAATTCGAATCTTTGATTTCCGTGAATCTTTTCTGTCCACGTAACACGATGAATAATCTGTGAAAGTGGTGCATTCTTCTGTCATTGCATTGGCTGTAGCCAACACGGCGTTGTCGGAGAGACTGAACATTTTAAGCGAAAAGAGTTTAAGTTCCGGTCGCAGGCTTGCCGCCGAGCATTCTACTTCCTGAAGCTCGGTAATGCCGTTGAAAACCTTGACTGTCATTCCTGTAAGAAGACGCGAACGTAAAATCCAGCAAGTGATCATAATTGTTGTGGCATATTATTTTCTATAAACCTACATGACAATATTGTTAATTCCAGAGAGGATCGTTTGAAATTTATTCTTTTATATTGCAAAATACGAATATTTGCGATACTAATCTTGTTCTCCCAAGCACAAATAATTAACAGTAACGTTTCCTCCAAGAAATGCAGAAAAAAATATGAACACAAAAGTAACTGAACTCTCAGGAACATGAAACTTTAGAGCCAAAATAGAACACGAAGTGGAACTCAGCTACAATAATATACGAATATACACCTCCTTCTTCAAAAACTGTCAGAAGAGTCAAATCTGACACACAACCAAAGAGCAAGAACGGTAACTCAGCTACGATGTCTGTGTATCCTGCACAGTAGTCTGTCCACAGAAACATCAATAGCTAAAGCTCTGCCTAGCAGTAATGTGGTGGTAGCAACCGCCTGCTGAAAACACCAACTAAAATGCTGAATTACTACAAGAAACAATCACCTAGCGATATCCTAGGCATTGCATCACAACGTAGAACTGCTTAGATGTCCAAACATACCGTTTTCGTTTCCTCCAACAACAGGAATGAAGAGGGACAGGCAGAGAATTTGCAGCAACCACAACATGTCTGAAACTCTCACGAACAACATGGCGAACTGTTTCTGCTTTCTTGCCCAAGCTCGAATGAAACAGCTAACCTCCCTTGGTTTCTTGAAGGCAGACGCGTTTGCTTCCCTTGCATCATGACTTTGCAAGCTTGGTCGCGAAGATGGACAACGAAAAATCAGCAAAGGCCTTTGTGCATTATAACAGCATGATTAAGAAAGGGGATATCTTATTCTAGCTGCAAATATAGGAATCAAGCAATCAAAGAAAATGGTTTATGAACTATGTGGCATTGAATTCAGTGTGTTGTCATTTAATGCCTTATCCCATTTCAAAAATTTAATTACAATTTATTAATGGTACGCATTCATCATCACTCATAAAGTAGCAAACTTGGGTGAGGTTATGAGAGAGTTATAAATAATGTTTTATGTTTTCTTTTTCTAGTATTTCGTTATCCCGTTCCTTATCTGGATAAGGATACAGCAGCCGCAAGAGCAGCGCTACCCATTCCTGCCAGTGTGTGCAGTATTTTCGTGTGTCCAAACAATGACATGGCTGTCAGTGTTTGGGGAATTGTAACGTACGCACAGATGATGATGTCCGCGATTGCACATGACGCATGCACGGACACCGTGAGACAGCCTAAACTGACAGCTAACTCCCGGAGAAGTAACTTCCTGTCGCACCGGGAATCGAACCCGCATCAGTACAGCGCCTAGCGGGCTTTTCGGTCCGACAAGCCACCAGCGGAGCTACTGAGAAATCCAACCGCACATAGCTGCACGGTTACACTCGCACATAAACGTACGGCAAGCACAAACGTCAAACAGAGACAAAGCACGTGAAGGTAAACAGCTGTCAAATACATCAGTTCTTGGATTTGGACGGTCCGTCAACCGCATGGGACATATCGGGACGAATCACACAGTCGTAATGATTTTACACCAGTTCAAAACACAAGCGAGTAATTAACAAGTTTGTCTAATTCACGGTGACATTACTAACAACGTCAAACTCCAACTATCTATCTATCTATCTATCAATACACAATAACACATGTTTTGGTACCAGTTTATATTCCGCAGGAACTCACTACGGGACCATGCTTAAATCGTTTGCGACTGTGATCAGGGTGACCTATTTCATTGGGAAAATGCGTCAGTCAGTACTAGAAAAAAATGTAGGTGAATGAACCAGAAGGCAGAAATGAAAACAAAACAAAAATATCCCTGTTAGTGGATGAAGCATGTGTGGCTATGTTCTGACCTACTCCTGGCTTTAAAGGGAGAACATTTGTCAGCTCTGGGTTCTCAACAGAGAGGACTTTAATTTCTGCGTTCGCAGTACCCCGCTGTGGGTACCTGTCAAATACATAATAATAATAATAAGAAATATAATAAGAGTAATAATAATAATATTGTATGGCGCACTTCCCTAAATAATACAGGCCCAATGCGCCTCTGATACATTTAATATTCATAACAACCAACAATCACAAACGTGTCACAAACAATTACTGATATTAGTCGACTGGAATTTTCGGACAAATGTTTGAACAGCACTCACTCTTTCTGCTGACGGTCACGTACCAAGTGGACGTGTCGGTGTCCCCCAAAGAACCAAAACTCGTAGCCGTACAGCCATACCGCCTGCTCTCCCCTTCCTCCAGATCCGAAACCAAAACTCTCAGCCGAGATTTGCGTGTATCACCAGTGTCAATTTTACAGGACGAGAACTCTTTGAATGTTAGACATTCGTTCGTCATTGGGTTTGCATGTGCTAGCACCTTGTTTCCAGGCACTGCGAACATTTTGATGGATAGAATTTTCACTTCCGCTTCGAAGTAAGCGGCAGAGCACTCTACTTCTTGCAAGCTGCAGAAACCCTTGAAATACCGAACCGTCATACCTGGAGAGAGAGAAGAAAAAATGAATCGTGTATTGACTGTTTAAATTCCTAACAACACAGATGTATTTCAGATCCTAACTATCACACGACACATTTCTGAGTCTTGCAAATATTCTTCGCGTACACAATACAAATTAACTGCTTCTTCTTATCCACCGGGACAGTCAGTCTAAACCTGTCTCTGAACGCGAGAAGGGCAAGTAACTCCGAAATTATGTGTGTTATGAACACTTACTGCTTACGAACCCAGTCCAAAGTAAGCGTTCAGCTGAGGTGTACAAAGGCAACTAGTATTATATTTCACTGGCAAACGGAGAACTGAAAAGACCTTCAGTTTCAAACAGTTACATGAACATGTTGCCTTGGAAGCATCGTGCAGTGTGACCCTCTAAAACATCAATAGCTACTACACTCACTGCTGCGCAAGCCACGCATTAGCTTGCTGAAATGTCCGCAGTAAATCTTAAATAACGAAGAGTTACACCTGTCCAAAATACTAAGGCACAGAGCATACTCGTCAGCAACATTCAAGGTTTCCAGACGTACCATTTCTGACTCCTTCGGTGAAGTAAAAGCACAGAAGCAGCAAGAGAAACTGCAGCGACCACAACATGTCTGACAGCCTCACAACCAACATGGCGAACTGTTTCTGCTTCTTCGCCGTCACTGTCTGCTAAAAATGCAAGAGCGAATCTAGTTCTCTCCCCTGGGCAGGACAAGAAAGGCCGATTTGCTTCCCTTAAAACCCGATGAGAAATTAATGAAGAATGGTCAAAGATCAAGGATTAGAATATAAACATATGTTTGGGGTACGGTTATAATGCCTATTAATTTAAATAAAGTGTAAAAACAAACACATGACCCAATAAATAGCGTTCCCTATGACTTCTCTCTCTCTCTCTCTCTCTCTCTCTCTCTCTCTCTCTCTCTCTCTCTCTCTCTCTCTCTCTCTCTCTCAACGTATGAGAGAGAGAGAGGAGAGAGAGAGAGAGAGAGAGAGAACAGAGAAGAGAGAGAGAGAGAGAGAGAGAGAGAGAGAGAGAAGTCATAGGGAACGCTATTTATTGGGTCATGTGTTTGTTTTTACACTTTATTTAAATTAAATTTCCAATTACGTTGAACTCCGCCGTCAGATGTATTCGCTATCGGTTGAAGCTTACATGTATGGGTGAAGACAGATTGCCGCATAAAGCATATATGATGTTATACAATTTAGATGCCAGGGGTAAGAGAAACTGGGTTTCAAATGTTAGAATGCAATTGTTTCAATATGGCTTTGGATTTGTATGGATGAATCAAGGTGTGGGAAGAGTGAATGAGTTTATACGCGCTTTTCGTGAAATACTGATTGACTGTAGATGGCAGGATTGGGAAGATCATGTTCAAACTAGTGACAGATTTTGTATGTACAGAAGTTTTAATAGCATTTCGCATTGTACCAAAACATATATAACTATGAATATGGATAGACAACCAGGAAATTGTCAGAAAACTATCCATTTTTCTGTATAAGGCTTTCAAGATTAGGGATACTGTTACTACTTAGTACTAATAAACCCGTTGTAGTTAATAGTTGTCACTTATACGATGCAAAACTAAACCTTTATTTTTATTTTTATTTTTTATGGCTTTGTATCAAACTGTATGTGCACCACTTCATGAAGGGCCATGGCCTTTATATGAATAAAACATCAGTCAATCAATCTCTCTCCTCTCTCTCTCTCTCTCTCTCTCTCTCTCTCTCTCTCTCTCTCTCTCTCTCTCTCTCTCTCTTCAAAGCTTGTATAATCGTCTATCAACGCACCTGGAATGATAATCACAATAATAAATAAAACAATATAAAGATGCAGCCCTACCACCCTATTCCCCGAGATAAACACAATACCACACACACACACACACACACACACACACACACACACTACACACACACACACACACACACACACACACCACACACACACACACACACACACACACACACACACACACACACACACACACACACACACACACACACCACACACACTCACACGCACGCACCACGCACACACACACACACACACACACACACACACACACACACACACACACACACACACACACACACCACACACACACACACACACACACACACACACACACACACACACACACACCACACGCACACAACACACACCGCACGCACGCACGCACACGCACGCACACACACACACACACACACACACACACCACAGCACACACACACACACACACACACACACACACACACACACACACACACACACACACACACACACACACACACACACGCACACACAGTATAATTATATCACTCACTGTTACGTATGACGTCAACAACCCATGTCGATGTCACCGTGTCGCCGTCAGAATCAAAACTCGTTGCCGAACACCCGTACCTTCTTCCCTCCCCTTCCTTCAAATCGGAAACTAGAATTCTCAGCTTTGATTTCCGTGTGTCACTTTTGTTGATCGTACACGAGGCAGGCTCCAGAAAAGTGAAGCAGTTATCATTCAACGGGTTGGCTTTGGCTTGCAAAATGTTGTCAGGCACGCTAAAAAGTTTCATCGAGAAAATTTTCACTCCTGCTGTCAAGGAGATCGCTGAACACTCCACTTCTAATAAGCTAGAAATGCCTTTGAACTGCCGAACTGTCATTCCTGAAATAAAATTGATATGCAAGCAAATTGACTTGTCTCTGAAATAAACTTTCACTTATAGCAACTTTGACAAACACGTGACAATGTCACGCTTATTCGAAATCAAACCCATTAAAAGTCGGTGTAAAACGTATTATGTAGTCTAGTGCTTTTCGCTTGTTTGTGTGTCAACCCCCCCCCCCCCCCCCCCCCCCCGCCCCTGCATTCCCCACCACCACCACCCAAAATCCTGCTAACACAGTAATGACTGATCTTGATCGTGAACGAAATGAAAACGCTTACACCATACTTTCTATCTTAACAGCACATCACTGTACGCCTAGCACATTCTGGCATCAGCTGCATGCACGTTTCTAGCAGACCGAACAACGCTTTCCCAGTAATTCCAGCCACCAAAGCCGTTCACTAAAATCACGAAACAATCGCGGCACTTGCAAAGAATTCCTGCCATAGTATATGATTATCAAACCTTTAAAGCTGCCGACCATACCGTCAGCGATGCTTCCTGCAACCAAGACCAACACAGTCAAGAACAAAATGCGCACAGCCCTCGCCATGACCGACAGTTTCACAACCAACATGGCGAACTGTTTCTCCGTTCAACAGCCGATAATTTCTGCAGAAAAATACGAAGACAACTCTCCTTCCAACACGCTTCCAACAAGCAACGGCAAGTTCCCTCCCCTGTCCATAATGGACGCATCTGGACTACTTCTCTGGATTTCACGCTCACTTGGTTCACTATAAAACCATATAATGCTGAAAATTGTAGGCTTTTCCAGCAAACTGACGTGGAATCTAAAAATAGTACTTCCTCACTGAAGTGTCGAACTTCATGGCAAACTCGGACAAACTCCCAAAGAACCATCACCAAATTCGTCGTAAGTAAGTAACAGTCAGAATCACGCATACACGAAAATGTGTTCAGAGCTCAGGAGCTGTGTGAAAGTCGAGGTGGCCGTCCTGGGCTCCCGTCCCTAATAAGCCGACATTTTCTGTGGACGTAAAGCAACACTCAACCAACGAAAATGTGTGAAAGAAGCTTCATCTATGCAAGTGGTAAAAAGCAAAGAATGAGAGGAAGTAAACGTGCACGTGACTGACGGAGATGCTGCAGCACGCAAAACACAGAAATGGAACACCTGTTCGTTTCTTAACAAATAATCTGTGTCTATAGTTAGCACCAAGTCGTGCAGCCTGCCTACCTTTTCTCCGGACAACAATGGATGACACTGAGGTGTTGGTTCCTTGGCCTGATTTGAAACTGATGATTTCACAGCCGTACCGTCTACTCTGTCCTTGCTCCAAATCAGAAACCAGAATCCTCACTCTAGTGTTTCGGGTATCTGACGCATCGATGACGCATGAGGAAAACTCGAGGTAAGTAATGCACTCGTTGGTCAGTGGGTTTGCATAGGCCAGAATGGAGCCGTCCAAGGAACGGAAAATCTTCAGTGAAAGCACTTTCACTTCTGCTCGCAAGCTTCCGCCGAAACATTCTACTTCTTGTAGACTTGGAAACCCACGAAAATCCTGAACCGTCATTCCTGAAATGTACCAGACATATATAATGGTTGCTTCCTTTTTTCTGACTTGATATTTAAATAAACGCGTTCTATTAATTGCTCTGCCTGAGATGGAACATTCAATATGTAAGACATAATCAGATGCTACATAGCATGTTCATTTTTTTAAATTTTGTTTTTATTGTATTTATCTTTGAATTTTGATGGCATCCATGCGCCATACTGTGGACAGCACCTTCCCGATGAAATGTCGATAACACAACACTGACTCAACGCAGCACAGACGCTTGTGAGACCATAAACCGAAATTTTGGTTCAGATCATCATCGAATGCTTTCATTCAGCCAGTAGAGTGTAATAAACAGCTTTAATTCAGCATTACGCCCACCTGACAACCCAACCTACCGTTCGACAAGGCTGCAGCTTCTCTGGCGGGGATGAGACAGAGGACAAAGGAGAGAATCCACGGGGCACCAAGAGAGTGAACAGCAGCCATCATGGCGGAGGTCTGAATGCCGTTGTGGCAGTGGAACATTAGTCTGGTGCAAAGTCGCTTTCTAGTGCAAGGGAACTGCCTGCTTCTTTCCTTTGAGTCGTGGAGGACTACCGATTTGTCTCCCCTGATTTGTAAGCGCTAGGACTTTCAGGCAATATTAACAAAACAACGACAACAACAATAACGCTTTATGCCGACACTGTTTTGATTAGACGCATTAAAAATCGTTGTTTCTTGTATTTTGCGTCTTTTGATTATTATTTTTT
>JABMCL010002020.1:160000-165000 GCA_018857735.1 Alviniconcha marisindica
AAAATATCAAAAGAATATTGAAACACGAAAACAAAACTAATGTTCTTCCTTCTCCCGCACTCCCACCAACCCTCTATCATCGTCGTTATATTCCAACTGCGTGTGTGTGTGTGTGTGTGTGTGTGTGTGTGTGTGTGTGTGTGTGTGTGTGTGTGTGTGTGTGTGTGTGTGTGTGTGTGTGTGTGTGTGTGTGTGTGTGGTGTGTTGTGTGTGTGTGGTGTGTGGTGTGTGTGTGGTGTGTGTGTGGTGTGGGGTGGGGTGTGTGTGTGTGTGTGTGTGTGTGTGTGTGTGTTGTGTGTGTGGTGTGTGGGGTGTGTGTGTTGTGTGTTGTGTGTGTGTGTGTGGTGTGTGTGTGTGTGTGTGTGTGTGTGTGTGTGTGTGTGTGTGTTGTGTGTGTGTGTGTGTGTGTGTGTGTGAGAGAGAGAGAGAGAGAGAGAGAGAGAGAGAGAGAGAGAGATGAGAGGAGAGAGAGAGAGAGTGTGAGTGTGTGGGGTGGGGGTTTGGGGGTGTGGGTGGGAGGGTGGGTTGAGACAAATACAGTATTATGTTCCTTATTGTTGAGGTTTATGTCTATATTTGTGTCGCTCTTTTAAAGCGCGGTGACCTCACTGTGGTCGCGCGACACCGCGCGATATAAAATGATCGCTTTTATTATGATTACTATTATTATGAGGATCATTCATGAGAATCTTTTTTATTATGAGGATGCATAGCTGGCGGAGTTTAGGTACCTTGTCTTTACTGGCATGCCAGGTGAGAGGTACAGTGGACGACTCGGATCTTTGTTGATGTGTTTGTGATGTGCATATCATCTCCCTTGTTTCTTGTTATCGAGACAAAAATGAGTCTCTAAAACTGTAAGTAAGTAAGTAACTTGGTGTTTTACGCCCAGTCAACCTCTAAAAGTCGAATAAATCATTTAAAATATGACTCAAAAACATGACCAGTGTCACAAAGTGCGCATGGAACTGTTTCCATGGAGAATAAAATTTTAGTTCCACAAAGCTAAATCGGTCCACCGGAAATGAACAGCGCCCTCTGGCCACAATGTGCCAGCATCTTGCTACTGATGACGTGGGGCTTGATGTGCTCAGATGTCGAGCTGACATATTATGGCTAAATCCTGCACTAATGACGGTGATATGGCGCTTAATGTCCTCAGATGTCGAGCTGACATATTATGGCTAAATCCTGCACTAATGACGGTGATGTGGCGCTTAATGTCCTCAGATGTCGAGCTGACATATTAGGGACAAATCCTGCCATTGATGGTAATGTTGTGGAGCTTAATGCCCTGAGCTGTTGGGCAGACAGATTAGGGACAATTTTGCCACTGATGACGATAATGTTGGCTTAATGTCCTGAGATGTCGGGCTGCATAGTAGGGACAACCCCCGCCACTGATGACGATAATGTGGGCTTAATGTCCTGAGATATCGGGCTGACATAGTAGGGACAACACCCGCCACTGATGACGATAATGTGGGCTTAATGTCCTGAGATGTCGGGCTGACATAGTAGGGACAACACCCGCCACTGATGACGATAATGTGGGCTTAATGTCCTGAGATGTCGGGCTGACGTAGTAGGGACAACACCCGCCACTGATGACGATAATGTGGGCTTAATGTCCTGAGATGTCGGGCTGACATAGTAGGGACAACACCCGCCACTGATGACGAAATGTGGCTTAATGTCCTGAGATGTCGGGCTGACATAGTAGGGACAACCCCCGCCACTGATGACGATAATGTGGGCTTAATGTCCTGAGATGTCGGGCTGACATAGTAGGGACAACCCCCGCCACTGATGACGATAATGTGGGCTTAATGTCCTGAGATGTCGGGCTGACATAGTAGGGACAACCCCGCCACTGATGACGATAATGTGGGCTTAATGTCCTGAGATGTCGGGCTGACATAGTAGGGACAAACCCCGCCACTGATGACGATAATGTGGGCTTAATGTCCTGAGATGTCGGGCTGACATAGTAGGGACAAACCCCTCCACTGTCGCTCCGGCCGTTCATCTAGCTCAGCACAGGTGCATCTGGGAAACCCAGCAAAAGTTACGTCCCCTAATTTCTTGTCTGCGACGAAAGCACTCTGATGGGAGGATTTGTCTCCCCTGATGAAGCCTTCAGGGTCAGAATGGGGGATTTCTCGCCACGTTAGACTCATTTTTTTCTCCATGGTGACTGGGAAAGACGTAGTGCCGATGCTTCGGGAGGGCATGGAAAGAAAGCCTTACACGTCACTGACTGCTTGGAGTTCTGACTGATCCTGTGTTCGCTTAAAGGGACATTCCACCACGACATTCCTGAACAAATACCGCCCGACTATATATAACGTTAAACGCCGGTTCCAGTGTCATGGTTCAGGAGCTGTGTGAGAGTCGAGGTGGACGTCCTGGATTGTCCGTCCTAACGAGCCTTCTGGTTTCCGTGGACGTAAAGATTTATTGCACCGTGCTTCGGCATTGGTCACAACTTGTCCCTAATATGTCAACTGACATCTGAGGACATAAAGCATCACTTCATCATCATCGTTCCAGTGTGGCATGTGCCGGCTTGGCCAAGCGGTAAGGCGTTAAGCTGGTAAGCAGAAAGACCTCGGTTCGATCCCGCTTCGGCTCTCCTTTCTCTTCGAAATGTGTTATTTGTGTGCACTTTGTCGCGACCAGTTAATGAAACAAAAAAACAACAACAAACAAACAAACAAACAAAACAAAACAAACAAGCAAAATCAAAAAACTAAAAAACTAAGCAAAAAACAAATTCATCGCTGCCCTTCTTAATGCAGAATCATTCCGGTCGGTGGTGACAGTGTAGCGTTATGTATAGTCTCCGTTTTCACCCACATTCTGGTGGTGACAGTGTAGCGTTATGTATAGTCTCCCTTTTCACCCACCTTCTGGTGGTGACAGTGTAGCGTTATGTATAGTCTCCCTTTTCACCCACATTCTGGTGGTGACAGTGTAGCGTTATGTATAGTCTCCCTTTTCACCCACATTCTGGTGGTGACAGTGAAGCGTTATGTATAGTCTCCCTTTTCACCCACATTCTGGTGGTGACAGTGTAGCGTTATGAATAGTCTCCCTTTTCACCCACCTCCTGGGATCTCCGTCCCCGCCAGCACCTCTTCGGAGACAGCTCGGCGTTAAACAAATTTTAACCAACAGTGTTAGTGTGGCCGTGTGGTTTCGTTTGACCGACTTCGTTTTGGTTCGTTGGTTCAATGTTTGACTAAAGCAGTTGTATGATTTGTTGAGTTGGCTCGATGTGATGAAAGTTGATAGGTTTTTAAAATCCAATTACTAACCACAACGCCCCCTTAAGCACGATTCATGAGGGCAGCAAAGCACGAATACTTCTTGTCTGAAACAGCAACTAACTCCCTGAAGGATTATGAGAAAACAGCGAAACCCGTGCCAACTGCCATGCAATCCTGTCCAATAAACATAAAATTTCATTTCATCTTGGGAATCATGTTATTGCACAGTCTTCTTCTTTGTTGCTTTACGTCCACAGTTGTACAGTACAGATCCAAAGCATGTATAACTGAAAACAGTATAGAGAAGCTAGTTTGTACCTTGTGAATATTATCGTGGACACAATCAAGATATATCTTTCAAATTCTGCGTGGCCATTTTTCCTGATGTGGCCATGTGTGGCTAATAGTATGGAATCCAGAAGCTATCCAGTGTACGCCGCAAGTTCAGGGTTTACAGTTCTAAGCGAAAACTGCAACGGTAGTTATAACCATTTAAAGAAACGCTGCTAGAAAAAAAGAAAGTGCTCACTGCCCTTTCCAGTGCCTGGTGCCTACCAGAATAAAAAGAACACGCAAAAAACCTGTGCAGTTGCCATGTGAACATAAAACACCGGTAAAGCAACTATGCTGACACATTTCTTCTAACCCCCCCAAAATTGGGTTTTTGTTGTTGTTGTTGATTTCTCCACACAACGCGCATGAAGAGACGGCGCAGCTGTGTCCGTTGCTGCCACAGGAATGGAAGAGTTGCTCCCCTTGCTCTATTCCAGCTGCTCCGGAAAAAAACCCGTTGATAACGTCAAATCACAAGAAAAACATAAAATCATATTATTCCATGAATTCCATTGCATAAAAATGCATTAAAATCCCATTTCACATTTCATCAGGGGTATCCTCTCTCTCTCTCTCTCTCTCTCTCTCTCTCTCTCTCTCTCTCTCTTCTCTCTCTCTCTCTTATTTTTTTCTCTCACTTTTTCCTTCTCTTCCTTTGTTTTATTTCGAGATAATAAAATCAAAGAGGTCTCAGAAAGTAGTGTTGCTTCAGAATAATGCCAGTACTACCCCGAAAATCCTATCATGTCTTTGTGAGCGCGTTGGGCCACGCAGTATTAACGAACAACGATGAACCCATGCCTGCGTTGCTATGACCGCAACTCATGTGTGGAAGTCAACTGAAATGGTATTTGCTGGTGAAGTGGGTGTTTGCATCGGTTCCAAAGGACCGATGCAAATAAGTATTCGTATTTCGTATTTATAAGTCATTAGTCACAAGGAACTTGAGGTCCGTTTCTCTGACGTAATAATCCCTTGCTGCAGAGTCGATCTACCTGGCCTGTGTGAATACTAACCGCTGTTCGCCATTAGGCACAATTTTGCAAGTACAGCTATTTCAAGCAGCGGTGGGTTTTTCAATTTAACACGCAGAAGCCTGAAGTGCTTTCACATGAAAAATAATTATAAATAAAATAGACTGAAGGTTGTACTGCATTGGAGAATGTGTTAAAAAAAGATCAGCCTGCTTGGAATGGAAACTAGTTAGCGACCCTGGCTTGGCGGCCAGGAAAAAATAACAAACAGCTCTGTCTGTCTGTAAATAGTTCCAATGCAAAACAAAAATCGATATCAGCGGGACAATACGACGAATTACGCCTATCCTTCCGCATGTCAGGATGTTTTCAAACGTGTGTACAATAAGATATATGACCATGATACACATGACAAACCGTG
>JABMCL010002020.1:170000-180000 GCA_018857735.1 Alviniconcha marisindica
GTTAGGACGGACAGCTCAGGACGGCCACCTCGGCTCTCACACAGCTCCTGAACTATGTTAAAAATATGAAAAGGTGTGCCTGCTTAAGCAGTAAGATCAGAGGTAAAATGAGGGGTGTGCCTGTCATAGCAGTAAGATCAGAGGTAAAATGAGGGGTGTGCCAGCTTAAGCAGTAAGATCAGAGGTAAAATGAGGGGTGTGCCTGTCATAACAGTAAGATCAGAGGTAAAATGAGGGGTGTGCCTGCTTAAGCAGTAAGATCAGAGGTAAAATGAGGGGTGTGCCTGTCATAACAGTAAGATCAGAGGTAAAATGAGGGGTGTGCCTGTCATAGCAGTAAGATCAGAGGTAAAATGAGGGGTGTGCCTGTCATAGCAGTAAGATCAGAGATAAAATGAGGGGTGTGCGATTCATAGCAGTAAGATCAGAGGTAAAATGAGGGGTGTGCCTGTCATAATCTAGTAACTATTCAGCGTTTTGCACTGAAGAAAAAGCTGAAACGAAATCAAAACTACACGTAGTCAGGCCACACCGGTGCAGCCTTGCACAGAATGCATTCTTGCATGGAGTTGTCGTGATCTGCTCCTCATTGCTCCAGTTCCTAAATAATTACTACTACCATTTAACGTCTCGAGAAAAAAAGAAATCACTTACCGGATTTGAAACTGTTCGTTGGTGACCTGCTAGCATGTTTAACATCACGAAGACATGAGGCCATTGCCTCAGGGCATTTCTCAGGAGCGGCTTTGCAATAATCGCAAGCTGTCGACGTCTGGCGGTCTTAATTAAGACCAAGTGCCAGGATCTGAACTCAGCGCTTCTGCGTGACTGGAACAGCGTTGCCTCCCTTTCGGTAGGTTCTTCTTATGGGGAGGTTGATTAGGTTGGCCGATTAACGTGAGTCTTCTTCCGGTCTTCTGTGGTGTCTTCCCGCGATTAGTAATATTTTTGAACTTCTCAGTCGTGACTTGCTAAATCTTGCTTCCAGATCCTCGTCTACACATTGTCAGCAAATTTCTTTCTTTTCATTTATTTCCAAACACAAAAGGTTGAAAAGAACGCTTATTTATTATGAGAATGTCACAGTGTTATGTATTGTTTTATGACCTAAACGTTCTTTTTAACCTTTTATGTGTCTTGATCTTGTTGCAGAACGCTAGCAGTCATCCTTGTTTCAGATTTGTTCTTAATTTCCAGCATGGGAAGAAGCTAGGCTGTAGGGTATTTCAAATTCAGTCAGCATACAGGCCATGACAACCACTGTATGATTTAACCCCTCTGAGACTGACTGTTTTCAAGTTTACACACCCTCCCGTACTTTCCGATCTGCTCCTGATACTCTCAGCCTCCATATTTCTCGTACCAGACTCTCCACTGTCGGTTCCCGCGCCTTTTCTGTCTTCGGCCCCTCGACAATAAATGACCTTCCCCTTCCTCTCCGACAGAAACCCTCTCTGGACTCCTTCAGTCAAACATCAAGACATTTCTTTCCCAAAACAGTAGACCTGCCATGTTTCCCGATCCGCTGCTATCTTCCTCTACTTCAATCCCTGTCTGGTAAAGTTGGCTGCAAATTAAGTTGTGTATAGTCAGCATTCACGTGTGTGCGGGTGCCTGTGCGCCTGTATGCCTTTAGGATAGTCTCCCCGGACGAGATTATGCACTGTATGAATACTGATTTATACCTATTCTTGTCAGTGGCATGGCACATGGGGAGTGTAAGATATGCTTCGCGAATTCGGTTCGACCACAACTCAAAATGTACTTGTGGTAAACGTCCCGCTGTCTCTCCTCACCATGACGAGCAGGGAGACATTTTTTAGATATATTTTTGTAATATTTTTTATTTTTTTATTTTCTCTTTTGTTGTTGTTGATCAAGTCGAACAATGATGTGTAAAAATTATAACATGCAAGGGCTCTAAAGCATCATGTGTATATTCCTTTAATATTCCGATTACTTCTACTGTTATCCACGACTCTATATGGATGAAACATAAAGGTATATATATATATATATATATAGAGAGAGAGAGAGAGAGAGAGAGAGAGAGAGAGAGAGAGAGAGAGAGAGAGAGAGAGAGAGAGAGAGAGAGAGAGAGAGAGAGTATAACAAGGTGCAAGCATGTCTTGGTTTAGATAGATATATATGTGTGTGTGTGTGTGTGTGTGTGTGTGTGTGTGTGTGTGTGTGTGTGTGTGTGTGTGTGTGTGTGTAATACGCCACATTTCACTCCTCCCCACCCACCCCCACCGCGCACATCCCAGCACCACCACCACCCGCCCCCCATCCCCCAGCCCAGCGCACCCCCAACACACAAAAAGCACCCAACACAAAACAAAGACGAAATGACATCAGTCCTTGCACACACTACACCACACTGCACTAATTACGGCATAATACACCTACTAGGATAGTGAACCCGAAGTGACCAGGAAGTGACGAAAGTGTCACCAGACCGGAAGCCGGTCACGTTGCAGCCGTACAGCCTCCAGTCCCCTTCCTGCAGATCGCACACCAGTGCCACCAGGCGGGAGCGTCTGGAGTCCTGTCTGTCAATGACGCACGCTGTGTAGACGTCGGTCGTGGAGCATTCCTCGCTGGCCACGTTGACGTAGGCCAGCTTCCGATGGCCAGGCAGGGAGAAGAGGGCCAAAGCAAACACGTGGGTGTCCGGGGGGAGGGGGCTTCCGGTGCACGTCACTTCCGGAATGGAATGAAGTCCGCGGAATGGTCGAGTAGATAAGCCTGCGGTGAGCGCCATCGATGCCAGTGTCTTCTCTTTCGCCTTTCCTGGGTTAACACGGGTTAATGCCCTGCCTCATGTCGGGACGCTTTAGCAGGGCCAGGCTACGGCAGCCGCCTGAGTAGCCTCCCTTGTCTTACCAGTGTAGGCCATAGTATGCTATTTTGCCTTCCTGTCCTTTCAAAATGACTGCTGTACCCCCCCCTCCCCCCCTCTTCCGCCCACCCCCACCCCACCCCCCATGAATACTGAGATGTTTCCCTACACTTCCTCGACTTCCAACTGCCTAAGGATCGATTGGTTAAACATCCGACGTCAGCTCAGGGTCCGACATGACCCTCCCCCCCCCCCCCTCCTCCCTCCCCCCCCCCCCCCGTACCCCCCCCCCCCCCCCCCCACACACACACACCCTCAACCTCTGCCAAGACGCGTGTGTGCCGTGCGTGCGTGCGTACATGCGTACAACATGAGACAAGCTGATTAGAGGATGTTCCTGTGGTGGAGTTTATGTAGCTTGTATTTACAAGCATGCCAGGGAAGAGTTACCGTAGGCGACTCAGGTCTTTGTTGTTGTACTTGTGTTACGTATTTCGAGCGTTAATTAACTCCCTTGTGTGTTGATTCTGCATGAGACAGGAATTGAAGTCTATGTAAAGTGGTGGTAATTTTTGTTGTTGTTGTTGTTGTGGTTGCTTTCTTTCTGTTGTTGTTTTCTGCTTGCTTTTCTGCTCCACGCCTATCGCCCTGACATCATCGTAATGGTTGACTGAGCGTTAAAAACCAAAAGTCAATCTATGTTCCACGTGCAGAGTGAAGCGGGAAGCCATGACTGGCATCCGCCGTCAAAAACCTCTGTGGATGTACTACCCTGGACATGCCGGAGTGGAGGGAAATGACCGAGCAGATAGACTGGCAGGAAAAGCAGCCGTCACAGGTGGTTTGCATCTCGGAAGATCTGAAGTGTTGAGGAGCTTGAGACACTAACTGAGGGCACAAAGCCAAGGACAGACATCACATCATCGATCGCC
Organism: Alviniconcha marisindica; assembly: GCA_018857735.1. Classification (NCBI taxonomy): domain Eukaryota; kingdom Metazoa; phylum Mollusca; class Gastropoda; family Provannidae; genus Alviniconcha; species Alviniconcha marisindica. The sequence continues at coordinate 173,775 of JABMCL010002020.1, forward strand.
TCGAGAAGAGAGGCGTGGAAAGAGGAAGCGCTAGACGATCTTCCGTGAAAGGACGAGGCATGGTCATCGTCAGTCTGACGAACACAGGAACTGTTCCAAAGGAAGTGTTGGGGAAACGTCTGAGAGACGGAGTGGAGCACATATGGGCTTTTCCGAGCACATAGATACCATGCTGAAATGAACGAAACTGACCTCAACAGCTCCACGACGACACTGAAACCTCATGATGTGTAAATTTTCAGAATATGTTATATCGAAAAACGCTGTACTGGACTTGTAAGATCCACCGCAGAAGGGACCAAAGATGAGAACTTCGTGTTACACACATTGCCCTCTGTGCATCTCTGGTCACAAAGACGCAAACACTGGTTAGTCTGTCAAATACTCCCCCACGAATGACTGAAATAAAGCGCACTGGCGTATCATAACTGGAATAATTTCTTCGATACGCTGGTTAATGTATAAGACACACACAGCCGGTAGAGCTGTCACTGTTCCATTAAGTTCTAGTCCTGCGTTGTTTAGTTGTTGTTGTTTTGTTGTTGTTGTTTTTTGGTGAGTGTTCTTCTTTCGTTCAGAGGGCGTTACGAGTCATGCGTTAAAATTCAACATCTAACAAACGCCTAATCTTCTTTTTCGTTCGCTGATATTTGATTCCAGCTGTTCAGACTCCTGTGTAACGCGACCGAAGGAGCCCTTATCCACGGAACAGAAACTAACTGCATCATTCTCCAGGAATCCCCCACTCTTTGACATCAGCCGTTAGATTCAGGAGGTGACAGACAAGAGGAGCGAAACAACTTCCGTCGTCATAAGTTTTCGGTCCGTCCACGAAATAACCTGTGAACTCCGACTGATGGTCTTTAACCCCTTGACTGCCCCAGCCTGTACAATTTACGGGCAGCAAAATGCGTGGATGCGCCTGCAAACTGTGTATTTTCCGGTCCTGTAACATCTATTTTCAATGCTATGCATTTTAAAGAAGGTCATTTCACATGTCAGTGCGAAAAAGAAGACAAAAAAGGCTTAAGGGTTTCAAATTCTTCAATTTGATTGGTCGTTTTCAAATGACATCATGGCAATGAAGGGGTTAATAATGAGTTAGTTGGTGCTTTGAGCCCAGTCAACCACACAGGGTTATATCAGGGTTATGTCTTCAATAAGACAGGACAGAGCAGCTAGTCCTTTCCAAACTAGACGGGAATTATAACTAACGAACATTAACGAGGTGTGTGTGTGGGGGGGGGGGGGGGGGGGGGGATTTCCTGGAAACTGTAGGCTACATGGAAACATGGATGTGGATCATCTGATTATATTCCCTGCGGTACTAAAACTAGCCATGAGCATTGCACACACTTGTTCACACTTGTCCAAATAGATCGACCTGAATCAGTGCTGCCGCTCTTGGCTCACCCAGGAAACTGGCCAACTACGCTTACAAGAAACGAACATACTTTCGTGAACATGCTGCTCAACTTTGTCCTAAACTGGTTTATAATTCACTCTCCCATCAAACGGCCAACTACGCTTACAAGAAATAAACATACTATCGCGAAGACGCTGCCTCAACTTTGTCCTAAACTGGTTTATAATTCACTCTCCAGTTAAAATGGCCAACTACGCTTACAAGAAACAAACATACTATCGCGAACATGCTGCTCAACTTTGTCCTAAACTGGTTTATAATTCGCTCTCCCATTAAAACGGCCAACTACGCTTACAAGAAACAAACATACTATCGCAAAGACGCTGCCTCAACTTTGTCCTAAACTGGTTTATCATGAGCCCGCATCAGGCCCCCTTCCGCCCTCTGCGGATCAATAAAGCATGGCGCGCCAAGACACGGGCATCGATGGTAAACTCAGTATTAATAACTCACCAGACTTATCACCGACACACCATCCACACAGCACCAGCGCCAGGGCCATACACGTCCAACACACCAACACGACTGACGGCATGCTCGCGCCCGTCATGGCGATCTGCTCTGGACGCTCTGGTTCTCATTACACCAGCACTGCCTCACGTTGAAAAGCGCTAGCGGAAGACAATTGTCTCCCATTATCCTCTAGGAGGCGCAGACAGAGCCAGATTTATATCCCTTGATTGTGTAAGCCCTCGCGGAGAGAAAAAAAAGATCCATTGCATGATGGGCGTCGTAAAATTTTCGCGATTCCCCGGATTGTTTGCCAAAGCGAATAATCTTCGCGTGTCTGCGTTTTAAAACTCAGTCATGGAGCTTCAGTAGACGAACACGGAACAAAAGTTCTCGTTTATCGATTTCAGCCTGTGTCCTAGCTTGCAGACGTGGGTAGATTGCGAGAAGGTTGAGGAATGCTGTCACAGCGCGGTGCACCCAAAAACGACGTTGACAGTCTCACTCCTGTTTGATTTCCCTTCACACCTCCCTCTAACGGCAAATATTGGCAAACAATCACTCGCTCAGCGAACGCAATATTCGTAAAATAGAGAGGGGGAAAAGTTCTAATTTGAAAAAAAGCGTGTATATGCATGCTCAGAACAATTTCCACTGACAAAAGCAAAGGAACAGCCTAAAAGAAGAGATGACAACAACGACAAGAAAATGTCCAGCAGTTCATCAGCCTTAATGTAGGACTATGCTGCCTATTAGAATTTTAACTTGCTACGCATTATAAATTAATTTGCGCACGTGATGGTACCGAATATATCTAACCGTATTTACACAACAACCCTGTGGACTATTCCCAAGTAATATTTATGAGGTAATGTCGCCATGGTAACCGAAATCAAAAGCGAGGTTTAGGAGCGCGTTGACTACGATGCGGATGATTAAATCACTACGCACTCTCGCCACCTTTTTGCACAGCTAATAAATAATCATATCCACGCTTTCGACCTCCTGACCCGCCGTGACCTAGCCCAGTAAGAATGGGTCACTGTAGACCTGTGGACGGCATTTACTTACAGTGGATACAGCAGAGATAATGTGCAAGATGCAACGTACACTCACAGCAAGCAGAGATAATGTGCAAGATACAACGTACACTCACAGCAAGCAGAGATAATGTGCAAGATACAACGTACACTCATACTACACAGACTTTTAAATAATCTCAAATGCCAGTAAATCCCATATCACAATCCTGTGGATTCTAACACTATCTAAAATGCAAAATATACGCGTCCGGAAAAAAAAAAAAAGAAGAAGCAATGGATCAACATGGTGCCCAGGGTGACGGATAATCGAAGGAACATCGTGAAGTTTACATCACGTTAAATATCATTTTCCTTCATTAATAGGTACTGGCGGAGTCCCACATCCCTGAGGGTGAGGGAAGAGGGAGATCATTGGGCGATCCAGTGAAGCTGGTTTGCTAGAGTGAATGCGCTTTGTAATCTTTCGCGTAAGAAGTCGCGAGAGGTCGCAGCGCACTTCCGGGCCGATTTCTGAGTAGGCGTTGCTTCACGCTGTGTATAACAGTGGAAGCTGAACCTAAATCGCGAAGCAGTACAAATGCCAATACTGTTGCAGTTGCAAAAATTACCGAGGAAAGGGGATGGAGGGTGGAAAAAAAGTGTCTTTGCGTCGTTTTCTGGCTGACCAGAAGATCGCGAGTTCGTAGGAAAAAAATGCGTTTTGGGGCATCCTATAGCACGAGCAACAAGTTATTGCTTATTTCCAGACACATTATGACTACGGGCCTCCAAAAATGCCTTTAAAGTTGGCAGTGTAAAATTCGCAAATTCACTGTCACCGCCTTCCATTGTGAAAAAAGTACGCACCGGAAGTAAAAGCAGCCAAGGGACTTAAGCGATGCCGGGCAAAAGTCAAGGGAGTTAACAACCCCGCCTGCCCTATACCTAACGCTGCACTGTCGCCACCACAATGACTTCTGCATCAAAAAGGGGGTACGCCAGTCAAGGCACCAGTTTAGCACTCACCTAAACACAGCTACACTCTGAGGCTACTGACCACTCATTTTAAAATGCACGGCATGTACCCGTAAAACCTGATCGCTAGCTTACCATACTTCCAATTCCATTTCGTCGACACAAAACGCATGTCAAAATGTTTGATAGTAAATTGAACTGGAAAGCGAACATCAACTCTGTGTTGACAAAAAGTGAACTCGAGAATGTATTGTATGAGAAAGCTGAGATCATTTGGAGTAAATTCAGATATGCTAGTAACTTTTATAATGCTGTAATATGTAGTATTATTATGTTTGGTTCTGTCTGTTGGGTGGGAATATTTCAAAATTAGATAGAGGGAGGTTGGAAAAGATTGTAAAAAAGGCAGGTCATGTTGTGGGAAAGCCACTGGACAGTTTTAAGACTTTCACGAAAGAGACTGTACAGAAAACTTAAGCAAATATTAACGACCCTACACACCCAATGAGACACTGCTTTGATAGCAGACGTAGCAACAGGAGTGGAAGATTTTTACTTCCGAGAACAAATACAAACCGTTATAAAGCCTCGTTTTTACCCTCGGCTCTGTCAGTTTTTAATAAAAATGATACCAGTCATTAACTAAATGTGCGCATGCGTGAAGACGTCTATTGAGGAAAAAGGTTGGAGGTGTGTGAACCTAATGATTTTTATTTAATTTGAGAGTTTTTACGTTTTGGTTTGACAGACAAAGCATTATTCCTGGAAATTTTGGGTTTGCTATTAGTGTATGCAGATTGAGAGAAAGGTGGTGTATGTCTAAGAGTGTGCGTGTGTTTAATGATTTAGATTTATTGAGATATGTTCTTCGTTGTGCGATCGAACGACAGCTTTAATTTCCCGCTGGGATGAATAAAGTATATTGTTATTGTTATTGCCCACTAGGCCTATATAATAATGCTATTTCACAGCCATGGTGCTGAACCAGCCTTGTCAACGTGTAATTGTTCGCCACCCACGTTGAAATATTTATAAAATCACAAGCTATATTGCCTGCATCATCAGAAAAGCTGCGCACGCATGATAACAGGCTTTTGAAATACACACTCTACTTTCCGCCTGAAAAACGACCGGAGGCCCAGGAAAATGCCTCTGGACCAAAAATAAATGGCGGAAAATCAATTTCTCCTTCAAACATCGTCAGTAAACATATCATTTTAACACAAGAGGATCTCAAGCCTGTGATTTATTTTACCACAGCAAACCGCTTGGCATTTGCACAGTTTCGGGGGTGGAGGAGAGTGCGAGGGATGGGTGAGAAATAAGTAGGCTACGTTAAGAAGTGCATAGGATCGCGCAGGCCAAAGTCGCTAAAAAAATTAAAAGATTTTAAAAAAGGGAAGCAACTCTAGTAACCAAGCCGTTCTCGTTTACCGCATTACACCGAAGAGACAGAGTGAGATGAAAATAATCTAACTCTTGGAGGCGACAGCTTTAGGGCTGCTCAGTCGCTGTTCGCTTGAGGTTGATGAATATTTGATACTGGTCCCGCTATGCCGGGGTTTGGATTGCGCACGTCAGACATACAACAGTCATCGAAATGCGCGAGCAAAGGCAGTTCCGGTTTGCTTGCGTTCCTCCCACCACTACCACCCCACGCCCTTTGGCCGGTACCACTAGTCTCAATTATGAAAGTCAAGAGAATCGAAAATGTGTCATTATAATACGACAAAAATCTGAAACAGGATGACCGCTAGCGTTCTAAAACAGGATCCAAACCAAAAAAGGTTCAAACGAATGCTTATTTATTTTAACACGGACGCACAGTATGCAAATTTTCGGGGATATTCCCTTTATCAAGCCACAAAACGACACTTAAACAACAGATAAACGGTTAAAAAAGATGAAAAAGAAAAGAAAAAGACTTGTTTTGGTTGAGTTTTTGCAGCTTGTCCGGTGCTTGGAAGATTCAAGTGTCAGTTTGTGGCTTGATAAAGGGGATTTCCCCGAGAATGAGCATACTGTGTGTCCGTGTTAAAAAATAAATAAGCGTTCGTTTGAACCTTTTTGTCTTTGGATCTTGTTATAATACGACGTTTTCACAGCGGGTTAAATCTCTCTCTCTCTCTCTCTCTCTCTCTCTCTCTCTCTCTCTCTCTCTCTCTCTCTCTCTCTCTCATTCATGCGGATATGTATATAAATGATGGCTGTAATTTTATATTTACTCATCAGTATTTTAGCAAGGACTAGTAGTTAAGCCTAAACTACGATCCTTGTAAAATAAAGTTTTCCCCCCACTCTCTCTCTCTCTCTCTCTCTCTCTCTCTCTCTCTCTCTCTCTCTCTCTCCTCCT
>JABMCL010002020.1:185000-192500 GCA_018857735.1 Alviniconcha marisindica
GGGCCTCATGTCCGCAGAAAGCTCCTGCGGTTTGTTAGGGACAGGGGTTGGAGGGGGCTATAGGGTACTTATGTAATGCCCGTAACATCTTCGGCATCTCATACAATGACCATGTGACAAATAAAAAAGGTGCGCAGTGCGATCAGTCACCACATCGCCGCTCATGAAACCTCACAGCAGCGAAGAAGAGGAAACTCAAACGGTTCGGCCACGTCACAAGATCTTGTGGCCTCGCAAAGACCGTTCCCCAAGGAACAGTGGAGGGGAAGAGAAAGAGAGGCGGACAGAGGAAGCGATGGACAGACAATGCAGAGGAATGGACAGGGAACAGTGGAGGGGAAGAGAAAGAGAGGCGGACAGAGGAAACGATGGACAGACAATAGGGAGGAATGGACAGGGAACAGTGGAGGGCAAGAGAAAGAGAGGTGGACAGAGGAAACGATGGACAGATAATGCAGAGGAATGGACAGGGAAACCATTGGCAGAGACCCAGGCACTGGCACACAACCGCAACAGACGGAGGAGACTGGTGCACAGCTTGTCGGGACCGTACCCCGACGACTCCAATGCGAGCAAGACAAGACAGGACAAAACGGCTTATGAAGGCTTTCACTTAATCAGTCTCTTGCGGCTTATTAAGGCTTTGACTTATTCAATCTCTTACGGCTTATGAAGGCTTTCCCTTATTAAATCTCTTACGGCTTATGAAGGCTTTCACTTATTCAATCTCTTACGGCTTATGAAGGCTTTCACTTATTTAATCTCTTACGGCTTATTAAGGCTTTCACTTATTAAATCTCTTACGGCTTATGAAGGCTTCCCTGTATTAAATATCTTACGGCTTATGAAGGCTTTCACTTATTCAATCTTTTACGGCTTATTAAGGCTTTCACTTATTCAACATTTTACGGCTTATGAAAGCTTTCACTTATGCAGTCTCTTACGGCTTATTAAGGCTTTCACTTATTCAATCTCTTACGGCTTATTAAGGCTTTCACTGATTCAATCTCTTACGGCTTATTAAGGCTTTCACTTATTAAATCTCTTTCGGCTTATGAAGGCTTTAACGTATTCAATCTCTTACGGCTTATGAAGGCTTTCACTTATTAAATCTCTTACGGCTTATGAAAGCCTTCACTTACTAAATCTCTTACGGCCTATGAAGGCTTTCACTTATTAAATCTCTTACGGCTTATGATGGCTTTCACTTATTAAATCTCCTACGGCTTATGAAGGCTTTGTCTTATTCAGTCTCTTACGGCCTATGAAGGCTTTCACTTATTAAATCTCTTACGGCTTATGAAGGCTTTCACTTATTAAATATCTTAAGGCTTATGATGGCTTTCACTTATTAAATCTCCTACGGCTTATGAAGGCTTTGACTTATTCAATCTCTTACGGCTTATGAAGGCTTTGACTTATTCAATCTCTTACGGCTTATGAAGGCTTTGACTTATTCAATCTCTTACGGCTCATGTTTGTTCCTTGTTCAAGCCGTATGAATGAGCTGGAACTAGAGAACACCCTTTCAAACTACAGAAGAAGACAGTTCTTACTAATCAGTATGCACATTTGGTTGTTGTTTGTTTTGTTTTTACTGGCAGAGTTATAAACAGTTGGAACAGTTTGCCATCCAACATCGTATTAGCAGGAACACTAAACTCCATCAAAAACCTTTTAGATAAACATTGGAAGCCTATATGGCATAAGACAACTGACGAAAACAAGTCAGGTCAATGAGCGACTTTGCTGGCTTGAGCATTGCACTGCCCAAATAGGCCCAGCGCCACCTGGCTAGTGTAGGGGAGATCATTTGCAGCTGACTTGAGCTTTGTCAAAGCCCCAAATATGCCCAGCGCCGCCAATCGGGGCGATCCGCAGCTAAGTCGTCCATTTACGCAACACTCCTAAAGAATAATGTTGAGCATAATCTAAACCAAAACACGAATTAGCAGGCAAAAGGCTAAAAAGCCTACGAGCCGTAATCTGATGTGATATGATATTATAAAGGACGGGGACACTGGGGGCTAGGATACCTGTACCCAAGACCGGTCGCTGCGCACGTTTCCGGATGCTGCACTTTTCCTGACTGACTGCTGGGGCTTGACGTCCACAGAAACCGCACACAGTTTATTCGGGACGGGCGTCTTTTCCTGTTTGTTTGTTCCTGGGTTTGAATGTCCTTCTGTCAAAGGCACATGGCGTCATACGCTTCCTCTCAAGTGGGGTCGTTTTCGTTGTCCTTAACATGTCATCCCGACAGCTGAGGATATTAAGCCCCATCAGCACCAGGGCCCTTCAAATTCCGCCCCCACCACTCCCATCCCCCCCCCCCCCCCCCACCCCCCCCTTTCCCCCCCACGCCGTCTTTCGGCAAATAATAACGCTGTGTTTCTTCGCTGGATTCGTTTCCTCGGCAGCTTAAGACTTTTAGCTCAGTTTGTTTACTTCGCCCAAACGAAGCGCAGAAATCGGCCAAATCTTGTCACATTACCCAAGCAATCCACAACAATTCTTTAGGAGAAGGAGAAGACCTGCTCGAAATATCTACACAAGGCATTTCGACAATACTTAAACTTTGTGTGTGTATTTTAGAGATATATATATATAAACAACTAAGGCGAGTCTGATTAATTGCATAGACTGTGTATGTCAGTAGTATGTAAATGTGTCTGTAAATGTGTGTCATATGCATTGTAACAACTTTACATGAGAAAACAAATCATACTTCCACCACAGTCTTGTACGAATGCCAAATGGTTACAAACTGACGGCAGGACATATTCAGCTTTAACGTCATGTATTCGTCCCCCATGAAGGAAAAGTAGTGACAACAAGTGTGTGATGTCGGCACACCTAGATGACAGCTACCAGTGTAACCACGATCTCCATGACGACACTGCACACTGACAAACCATTTTAACGGGCTGCAGAGTAACCACACGGTCAATGAGTCAGTGAAACAGCAAGCTGCACTTGTTGCTTTAACTCTCGGTCAAACGCGTGAGTCAAATTACAGACAGTATATAGCATCTTTTATACTGAAAACAAGAAGAAGAACAAACAAAAGGAACACAACAGCTACAAATAATATATAAGCCAACAAGCTGACGTTCAAGTAAGACCCAGTTACAAGGACAGAGACAAACAATGAGTTCAGTGAATTAAGAAGAGAAGCAAATACTGCAACCGAACCAAAAAGGGACAGAAAACAGGGAGATAAAAAAAATTCGGTTACAACCCGATTAAGGAAAGAAAGAAATCAGAAATGCAATGGAGGACACGACTGAAAAGAAAGTAGGATGAAGGAGAAAGAGAAGTTGGAGAAAAAGGACCAACTGAATCTGTGAGAAGCAGAAAGAAGAGATCTAAAGAGAGAAAAAAACAAAACAAAACAAAACAAAAAACAAAACAAAAATGGAACCAATGAGACCAACGTTGCTCTTACTGATTTTCTTTACTTTCAGTTTCCAGGTGACAGCGTACACCTCCAACCCGGCCCTAAATCCCGTGACGTTACAACCGAACTCCTTCACTTCCTCCTCGTGTTCCCAATCCAGCAGGAGCGTAATAAGTCTCGTCTTCCGCGAGTCCTTCGCGTCAATAACACACGCCGAATACACAGCGGACGTGGAGCATTCGCTGTCCTTCAGGTTGACGTAAGCCAGAGTCTTTCGGTCCGCCGTGGTATAAATTTTGATGCCTAGCAGATTGACGTCGCCACCTAGCGGTCTGCCGGAGCACTCGAGTTGCTGAACGCTGGAAACGCCCAGGAACGGTCGTGCTGTCAGGCCTGGAAGGAACATGACAAATTGACTGGCGACGCGTAAAGACTGCCTCAGGCTGCCAGTCTACCAAATAGGGATTTTTTTTTTAATTTGTATTTTTGGTGGGTGACGGGGCGTCATTAACTTCAAAGAAGAGAGTGGTTGCTCTCCCCCCTCCCCCTTCCCACCCCTCTCTCTCCCTCTCTGATCCTCCTGTCGGGAATTATTCGAAGGGGTCAATGACCTTCAAAATAAACTCTCTCTCTCTCTCTCTCTCTCTCTCTCTCTCTCTCTCTCTCTCTCTCTCTCTCTCTCTCTCTCTTTAGCTCTCTTCCGTTTCTATCTTGCCATGACCTTCAAAATAATCTCTCTCTCTCTCTCTCTCTCTCTCTCTCTCTCTCTCTCTCTCTCTCTCTCTCTCTCTCTCCCCCCCCCTTCTCTCTTCCGTTTCTATCTTGCCATGACCTTCAAAATAATCTCTCTCTCTCTCTCTCTCTCCTCTCTCTCTCTCTCTCTCTCTCTCTCTCTCTCTCTCTCTTTAGCTCTCTCGTTTCTATCTTGCCATGACCTTCAAAATAATCTCTCTCTCTCTCTCTCTCTCTCTCTCTCCTCTCTCTTCTCTCTCTCTCTCTCTCTCTCTCACCCCTTTACTCCTTTCTATCTTGCCATGACCTTCAAAATAATCTCTCTCTCTCTCTCTCTCTCTCTCTCTCTCTCTCTCTCTCTCTCTCTCTCTCTCTCTCTTTAGTTCTCTTCCGTTATTCCCTTCAAACTCTTCGTCCTCCTTCTCTTCTCCTCTCTCTCTCTCCTCTTCTCTCTCTTCTCATCCCCACCCACATTCTCTCTCTCCTCTTTCCCCAGCTCCCTCTCGCCCCCTCGCCCGTCCCCCTCTATCCATTTCTCTCTCCCCGTGAGTTTTCTTTGGCTATGATCAAACTAATGGCAAAGAACAGCAATGTCTCTATCTCTTCTCTCTCTTTTCTCTCTCTCTTCTCTCTCTTTTTTTTTTTTATCTTGCCATGCCCTTCAAAAAATCTCTCTCTCTCTTCTCTCTCTCTCTCTCTTCTCTCTCTCTTCCTTTTTTTATCTTCCATGACCTTCAAAAAAATCTCTCTCTCTCTCTCTCTCCTTTCTCTCTCTCCCTCTCTCTCTTCTCTCTCTCCCCCCCCCCCCTTTAGAACAACTGCCCATTTGAATTCAAAATACCTTCTTTTCTCTCTCTCTCTCTCTTCTCTCTCTCTCTCTCTCCTTTTTCCCTTTTCCCCTTTTGCCTTGAAGGGGTTAATCAATAATAAAATAATCCCCTCTCTCTCTCTCTCTCTCTCCCCTCTCTCTCTCTCTCTCTCTCTCTCTCTCCCTCTCTCTCTCTCTCTTCCGTTTCTATCTTGCCATGACCTTCAAAATAATCTCTCTCTCTCTCTCCTCTCTCTCTCTCTCTCTCTCCTCTCTCTCTCCTCTCTCTCTCTCTTTTAGTTCTCTTCCGTTTCTATCTTGCCATCCCTCTTCTTCCCGTCCTCACTGTCTCTATCCCCCTCCTCTCCCTCTCGCTCTTCTCTCCCCATCCCCACCCCACATTCTCTCCTCTCCATCTTTTCCCCAGCTCCCTCTCGCCCCCCGCCCCGTCCCCCCGTCTATCCATTTCTCTCTCCCCGTGAGTTTTCTTTGGCTATCGATCAAACTAAATCGGGCAAAGCGAACGGAGCGGAATGTCTCTGAAAGGTGCCATTGGACGAGCACAGACTCTGGCTAATACATTGGACATTTACTCGAGCTTGTCTATGAGTGCCGGGAAATATCGCTCACAATCAGAACCTCATCACGAATAACGAACAATAACCGCACAAAAATCACCCTGCCCTCAGTATATCCTGTGAAAAACTGCATTACTGATGAACCTGCACCTGCTCGACACAGAGCTAAGGGTTTAAAAGAAGAAGCCGAAACCCCACGCCAACAAACGTTTATATCTGGTAGACTGGAAACGTAACGATACAACGATTGTACCCTGTCACCTTCATGGTGCAGTCATCAGTTGGGTCAGTATTAAGTACATATTCCAATCCCTAATTTGCAGATTCCCATCATTTGTTTTAATGCTCTCTCTCTCTCTCTCTCTCTCTCTCTCTCTCTCTCTCTCTCTCTCTCTCTCTCTCTCTCTCTCTCTCCTGGTGGGCATCCTTCAGCTAGGCTCTGTGCAATGGTTTAATAATCGTTCATAACGATAGAGGTGACACACTCTACTGGTCACTCACCAAGACCGTCTATCACTCAGTGACAGGTCACGTAACTGAACGAGCATTCTGGCAAACGTCAACCTATTCCCAACAGAAGGATCAGACTAAATGCCAACCGAGCATTATCCAGTATCAATATTATCGGTCTGTCTACACACACAACAGGCCGTTAGAAAAAGGATGCCTTTACTTCATATTCTGTAACCAGATACAAAAATTAACACCAAACAACCTGCAAAATGCAATCATTTGCTGATAAAACTTTAGCATAAATGGGGAACAACAAACGATCATATATCGCTTACCACTTTCACAGCCGACGAGACGAATGCAACTCGCCCAAACTGCCAACATAAGCACGGCAGGTTCCCGCATCAGCACCTCGTATCTCGCCATCTTGGCGAAACGAGAGATGTTCAACTACTCATATTCGTCGCGATGCAAGGGAGAGAAGGCGAGCCAAGGTGGTAATGGTTGCGTCCCATGGGGGGCGGGTGAATGGAGGGGAAGGAAACCCATTTACCTCCCCTTTCAGAGTAGGGCCACGAAGGCTGTGGCCGAATCTCGGGCACTAGTTAACGTCGACTCCAAACTGATTGAGGCTGTCACCCCAGATGATGGCGTGCAGAGGCTTATGCTACTGTTGCCGGTATCGTCTGCCGCTACCTTAGGCTTCAAAAGAGGAAGAGGTCTTGCACACTGGACTGTAATGCTCAATCTATTTGCAGGCGCGCGGTCGCAGACACATACGCTCGCGGGCGCGCTCGCGCGCATGCACACACACGCACACGCACATACATATATACACACCCACCCACGCACTCACGCACGCACGCGCACATCGCACGCACGCACACACATACGTGTTCGAGCGCGCGCGCGCACACACACACTCACACACTCATACACACACACACACACACACATACACATACACACACACACACACACACACACACACACACACACACACACATAAACACACACACACACACACACACACACACACACCACACACACACACACACACACACACACACACACACACACACACACACACACACACTCACACACACACACGACATACTCAACCCCACTTTCCAAGTCTGAGTGAAACCGACGGGATGAACAAGGTTCCGGAACAAGACAACTGTGACGGTTATTCTGACGATGATAAATGACGACGACAGCGATGCTGGCGATGATAATGGTGATGATGATACCAACAACTAAATTAGTGAAAATAAAACGTACTTTGTAACTTAAAACGGATATTCCAGGACACCAAATACGGCGTTCCGTGACGCAGACTGGTGATGTTACAACCGTACTCCCGCCACTCTCCCAACTCCAAGTTCTGAGCCAGAGTTATTAGCCTTGTTTTTCGCGAATCAGTGACGTCAATGGCACAGGCAGCAAATTCAGCTGACGTGGAACACACATTATCCTTCAGGTCGACGAATGCTACGACCCGATTGGTTGGCAGAGTGAATAACGCC
>JABMCL010002020.1:197500-200000 GCA_018857735.1 Alviniconcha marisindica
TTTGTGTGTGCATGCGTCTCCTATAAGTTTTCAGTTCGGTTTAGGGGGGCTTTTTAGAGTAATTTGTTTTAATCTCTTTTCTTTTCTTAACAGGAGAGGACGTGTTTCTCTCTCTCTCTCTCTCTTCTCTCTCTCTCTCTCTCTCTCTCTCTCTCTCTCTCTCTCCCCCTCTCTCTCTCTCTCTCTGTTTATTTCGTTTTGTTGTTGTTGCTTTTTGTGCTGTTTGTTTGTTTGATTGTTTGTTGTTGTTATTGTTTTTGGGGTTTGTTTGGTTTTGAACTACTTTTTTTGTTTCGGTGGCGAAAAACTGTTGTGTGCCTATGTTTTAGTCTGTAGTTCCGACCAATAGGATTCTTGGTAGGCTACTTCCTCGTTTCGCATTCCATTTTCGTAATAACTAGTGTTGAAATAGTGCAGTCTGCCGAAGCCAACCAGCATGACCAGTCTACAGCACTGTATGCCTTAATTTCTTTTTCTTCTTCTTCTTCTTCTTTATTTAAAGTCTTTTGACGTAAGTGATCTTACAATGATCAATATAGCAATATTATATCATCAAGTTATACCAAACCAATACACCAGAACATCATATCCCGACGCAGAAAGATCGTAAAATCGCAAGCAAAGACGCAACTCGCCGATCAAGACACAGGTTACAGTATTCCTTAAAAGACTGGCATAACATTATACGTGAAACGAACCGGAACAGGCAGATATCCTGTCAACATCCGAAGCAATCAGCGTTATATTCTGGCCTAGCCTAGGCTGAATGAAGGCGGTAACCTTTGATACACTGGATGGTCGGCAACAGGGAGACTCATTCCGCATCAGCGTTACGGCACTGCGGGGCTGGGAGAGAGCGGGACTGCGGGCTTTCAGCCGGGGACCCCGCGGAGTGGTCAAGGCGGTATCGGGCAATAGGAAATAACAGAAATGGATTGGCAGAGGTTAATGCCAGAGCCAGACAGGAGGCTATTACTGGTCAGTGGAAGGAAACCAAGTCAATACTCGCACCTCGGTCTGGGACTGCTGAGACTCCGGCTTCGCAAGCCACGCTCGGACAAAAGAGAAAGGGGCGGCAATTCGGCGTTTCCAGCGTCACTCTTCGCTCTCATGTGACCTGCTTGGGGGGTTGGATGTTAAGGCATAGCACGTCTTTGTTTGTTTGTTAACGTTGTTAGCTGTCGTTGTTGGCTCATATTTCAGTATTATATTTGCTCGAGTGTTTGTCTTTTCTCCTCTCTGCACACTATTCATTATTATTCAAACGGAGACTTAAGACACACTCTGGCTCCGATAATCCAAACTCCTTTCCGTTCAAGTCTCTGTCTGTCTGTCTGTCTGTCTGTCTGTCTGTCTGTCTGTCTGTCCGTCCGTCCGTCCGTCCGTCCGTCTCTGTCTGTCTGTCTCTCTGTCTCTGTCTGTCTGTCTCTGTCTCTGTCTCTGTCTCTCTCTCTCTCTCTCTCTCTCTCTCTCTCTCTCTCTCTCTCTCTCTCTCTCTCTCCCTGCAAAGGTATCATAAACATTATATAATTCCAACAGTGGATTCAAAGTAAAAGATAGCACATACAGTGATCATTAACAACTGCGGACATTTTTTTTAAATAGTTTTTTTCACCAGAAATATCGCAAGTGAAAATAGGTAAAATTAGTTACCGTGACTATGAACAAGCCACACTCACTACATCTGAAGCATTTCCGTATTTACACTCAGTCTATTTTCTACTTTATTCTTGTTTAATTAGTTACAGAGGAAAGTGGCATGTGACTGTGAGTGTGATATGGCACATGGAGAAGAGAGAAGAGGGAGTGTTGGCAGAGAGGGAGAGAGGCTCAATTTTATCACACCATCTAAAAAGTTATTAAAAGGTGAGAGAGAGAGAGAGAGAGAGAGAGAGAGAGAGAGAGAGAGAGAGAGAGAGAGAGAGACAGACAGACAGACAGACAGACAGACAGACAGACAGACAGACAGAGACAGACAGAGACAGAGAGAGACAGAGACAGAGAGACAGAGACAGAGACAGAGACAGAGACAGAGAGAGTCAGAGACAGAGACAGACAGACAGACAGACAGAGACAGAGTGAGTGTGTGTGTGTGTGTGTGTGTGTGTGTGTGTGTGTGTGTGTGTGTGTGTGTGTGTGTGTGTGTGTGTGTGTGTGTGTGTGCGCGTGCGTGTGTTAGAGAGAGAGAGTGTGTGTGTATGTGAGAGAGGGAGAGAGAGAGGCAGACACAGAGACAGACAGACACACAGAGACAGACAGACACACAGAGACAGAGAGACGACAGACAGAGAGACAGAGACAGAGGGGGAACGACAGAGGCAGAGGAGTCAGAGGCAGGAAGTGAGAGGGAGAAGCTGAGTGTTGACACAGTATGCAGAACGCGAGTGAAAGTCTGATGACGAGTGTGATAGCACACACTGTCTAGTGCCTGTCCTCATCCTCTCATCGCTACAGAGACAGAGACAGAGGGGGGAACGACAGAGACAGAGACAGGCAGAGG
>JABMCL010002020.1:205000-207500 GCA_018857735.1 Alviniconcha marisindica
GTCTGGATCGAGAGTCATTTCCCTTGGTTCCGACAGAAGACACGGTTGGCGAGAGGGTGCATATAAACTAGAGCCCTTCGTCCTGCACTGGGCTTTACTGGACAGTGTAGTTTAAAGGGGCTCCCTCCCTCTCTCTCTCTCTCTCTCTGCATACATAGTCTACCGTCGCTTTCTTCATTCGTTTAAATACTCTCTCTCTCTCTCTCTCTCTCTCTCTCTCTCTCTCTCTCTCTCTCTCTCTCTCTCTCTCTCTCTCCTCTCTCTCTCTTCCTCTCTCTCTCTCTCTCTCTGTTCTTTGTCTGTCTTGTCTGTCTGTCTGTCTGTCTGTCTGTCTGTCTGTCTGTCTGTCTGTCTGTCTCTCTCTCTCTCTCTCTCTCTCTCTCTCTCTCTCTCTCTCTCTCTCTCTCTCTCTCTCTCTCTCTCTGTCCCCCCGCTTTTGTTTCTTTGATTTTCACTGGTCCTTTTATTCTATTTGATTGCTTTTCATTCATTGCGTCTGTTGTTTTGAGACGAGAGCTAAAAATGGATTAGACCTTTCCTGAATTGATAACGAAATTGGCCGTTTTTTGCTCTGTCTGTTTTCTGTCACGAGGATCTTCTGGCAGACAACTTAAACAGACGGAGAGGGTGAAGTTCTCTTTGCGTGAGTATACACACAGAGAGCTCGGTTTGTTGTCTGACCAGAGGCACTTTCTAGCCTGGTCTGCACAGAAGTTGAGAATAAACCAAGACTGCTGGTTTATAACAGACTGTTGGTTTATAATAGACTGCTGGTTTATAATAGACTGTCGGAGTATACACACAGGCGACCTCGGTTTGTTGTCTCACCAGAGGCACTTTCTAGCCTGGTCTGCACAGAAGTTGACCATAAACCAAGACTGCTGGTTTATAACAGACTGTTGGATTATAATAGACTGTCGGTTTATAATAGACTGTTGGTTTATAATAGACTGCTGGTTTATAATAGACTGTCGGTTTATAACAGACTGTCGGTTTATAATAGACTGTTGGATTATAATAGACTGTCGGTTTATAATAGACTGCTGGTTTATAATAGACTGTCAGTTTATAATAGACTGTTGGTTTATAATAGACTGTCGGTTTATAATAGACTGCTGGTTTATAATAGACTTCTAGTTTATAATAGACTGTCGGTTTATAATAGACTGCTGGTTTACAATAGACTGTCGGTTTATAATAGACTGTTGGTTTATAATAGACTGCTGGTTTATAATAGACTGTTGGTTTATAATAGACTGCTGGTTTATAATAGACTGTCGGTTTATAACAGACTCTCGGTTTATAATAGACTGTTGGTTTATAATGGACTTTCGGTTTATAATAGACTGCTGGTTTATAATAGACTTCTGGTTTATAATAGACTGTCGGTTTATAATAGACTGCTGGTTTATAATAGACTGTCGGTTTATAATAGACTGTTGGTTTATAATAGACTGTCGGTTTATAATAGACTGCTGGTTTATAATACAATACTGCTTTATTGCCTTGGTGTCAATACCCTCGAGTCAGACAAGTTTATCGTATATTGTGGGTTTGTAATAGAATACTACTTGATTACCATGGTGTTAATACCATCGAGTCAGAAAAGTTCATCGTATATTGTGGATTTGTAACACAATACTACTTTACTGCCATGGTATCGATACCCTCGAGTCAGACAAGTTTATCGTAGTGTGTGTGTGTGTGTGTGTGTGTGTGTTGTGTGTGTGTGTGTGTGTGTGTGTGTGTGTGTGTGTGTGTGTGTGTGTTAATTATAATTTAATGTTACATAATACGCAAACATGAGGCAAATTTCCGTGTATGATTTTAGCATGTACAATAAACAATCTTATGTTAGACTGTTGGATTGTAATAGAACACAGCTTTATTGCCATGAGTTAATGTAATTGCACCAGGAATGTTTTGTGGCGCCAAGCACATCCATCGCACATCCACACCAATCAAAAGACAACCGAATAAATTACAACAGTAATCATTTCGGCAGAAGATCATTGATAAATAACTACATGGAAAATCCAACCGACATCGAAGATGCACATATCACATCAAAATTACCTCTTTACGAGATATCCTCATAAAATTATTGTCCCCCTAATAACAGCAATTATAAATATTCTACAGCAAATTAACTCACCCGACCGTCTTATTCCCGCGGCCCACTATCAAACCATAGTTTATAGTTTCACATCGAGGGTCTGATGATTCTGAGCAATGGACGGCTCTCTAAGCGTTACCTGACTCAATTTATTTATTCCATTGGTAGGAACTGTCTGCATGACAAAACGCCGAAGACAAAACACTGCGTCTGAAAGTTTGACTGAGACATCTGAAATGAAAATGATGCCGTCTGAAAGTTTGACTGAGACATCTGAAATGAAAATGATGCCGTCTGAAAGTTTGACTGAGACATCTGAAATGAAAATGATGCCGTCTGAAAGTTTGACTGAGACATCTGAAATGAAAATGATGCCGTCTGAAA
>JABMCL010002020.1:215000-227500 GCA_018857735.1 Alviniconcha marisindica
GAGAGCCACACAAAAATACCTAAGTCTGAACGAAAAAAAATTGAGAGTTTTCTAGGGGGGAAAAGTCAGGAGAACAGACCACTAACAGAAAAATAACAAGACAGAAAGAGCAAGAGGACTAGGCAGAACAACAGGAGAGGAGACAGGGAGACAGGCAAGGGAAACAACTGACAGCCGCGTGATCCAGGGATGGAGGGGTGGTGGGGGGATGGAGGGGTGGTGGGGGGATGGAGGGGGTAGAGACTGACGTGTCATACGGCGGAGGAATTAAACACACAACTGAAACAAGGAGATGCCCCCCATCAGTCACAAAGAACAGCACTCTCAGTGGAGTTCATCACCAACGGCACGGAACACAGGAGCGATTATCTTGTCGGTGCATGATGATGATGATGATGATGATGATGATGATGATGATGACGACGATAGCGATCATGAGGAGGATGCCGGTGACAATGATGATGGTGTTGATTACAGGAACTGTTAATACAGTTCTTCGCAAATCTTCGCAAATCTTCGCAACTCCTTAGTAGCGACAGAATCATCAACAAAAATAATGATGTTGGCCGCTTTATGGAAGAAGAAGAAGAAGAAGGAGGAGGAAAAGAAGAAGAAGAACAAGAAGAAGAAGAAGAAGTTACGGGTGGCTGACCATTCCAGATCGGAAACGCGACACATATTAAACTTACAGCCTACAAGTGCTGTATTTCTAAGTAGACGGCTAACTGAGAGAGAAGCCAAAGTCTGAAAACCGGTCACGATCCTTGCCTCGTTGTCTGTATAACGGAAGAAGACAAATGGCAGGAACGGAGCGTAAGCGGCCTCTTTGTCTTCACTGTCAATGGACGGACACTCAGCACACACAGGGCACGTATTGCTGTCATAGACTGGAAGGGAACCGGACAGGCACAGGCACAGAGGCAGACAGGAAGAGAGGAAGAAAGAGAGAGAGAGAGAGCGACAGACAGAGAGGCAGACAGGAAGAGAGGAAGAAAGAGAGAGAGAGAGACAGACAGACAGACAGACAGACAGAGAGGCAGACAGGAAGAGAGGAAGAGAGGAAGAAAGAGAGAGAGAGAGAGAGACAGACAGAGAGGCAGACAGGAGAGAGGAAGAAAGAGAGAGAGAGAGAGACAGACAGACAGACAGACAGACAGACAGAGAGGCAGACAGGAAGAGAGGAAGAGAGGAAGAAAAAGAGAGAGAGAGAGAGAGACAGACAGACAGAGAGGCAGACAGAGAGAAGACATGAAAAAGAAAGAGGTTATCAGTCAATCAAACAAGCCGGCAGAGAGGGAGACAGACAGACAGACAGACAGATAAAAAGAAACAGAGAGAGACAGACACACAGAGAGACAGAGATCGACCGACCGAGAGACAAAAGAAGGAGGAAAAGAAGAAGGCATGAACAAAGAGCGGGGTATCAGTCGGCCAAACAGCCAGGAACCGGCACAGAGAGAAAGAGAGAGGGGGGAGGGGGGGGAGGGAGAGAGAGAGAGGGGGGGGGGGGGCAGAAAAGAAGAAGACAGGAAGAAAAAGGGGGAGGGGGGGGGGGGGGAGAAGCTGACGTCAGTAACTGACAGACAGGCAGACACAGAAAGCGACAGGCAGAGTGAGGAGAGAGCGACACGATGAAACAGCAAGTATACACACGTGTGCCAGGAGTACACCAAGACCATTCCCACAAGGCAGTGACTTAATAAATGATCGAGACAGAGATAAACACAGACAGGCAGAAAGTGAGACTGAGAGAATATACGTTCAGAAATGGAGAAACATATAGTATTTGTGTATGCGTGTGTGTGTGTGTGTGTGTGTGCGTATATGTGTGTGTGTGTGTGTGTGTGTGTGTGTGTGGTGTGTGTGTGTGTGTGTGGTGTGTGTGTGTGTGTGTGTGTGTGTGTGTGTGTGTGTGTGTGTGGTGTGTGTGGTGTGTGTGTTGTGTGTGTGTGTGTGTGTGTGTGTGTGTGTGTGTGTGTGTGTGTGTGGTGTGTGTGTGCGTGTGTGTGTGTGTGTGTGTGGTGTGTGTGTGTGGTGTGTGTGTGTGTGTGTGGTTGTTGGTGTGGTGTGTGGGTGTGTGTGTGTGGGTGTGGGTGTATGGGTGTGGTTGTGTGTGGTGTGGTGTGTATGTGTGTGGGTGTGGGTGTATGCGGTGTGGTTGTTGGTGTGGGTGTGGGTGTGTATGTGTGTGGGTGTGGGTGTATGCGGTGTGGTTGTTGGTGTGGGTGTGGGTGTGTATGTGTGTGGGTGTGGGTGTATGCGGTGGGTTGTTGGTGTGGTTGTTGGTGTGGGTGTGGGTGTGTATGTGTGTCCACACAGTCCCACAAACAACAGGAAAACCCCCCAATACACACACAGAGCACTGCAGAGAAGCGAAGCAACTCAAAACGTATCTTACTAACGGTCCCTTGCAGTCCGTAGACCACGCCAACACACTGCCAGCAGCAGCAACACGCCTGTTCACAAATTCCGTTGGCTGTCCCCGGAGAATGACGTCAGAGCCGTTGCTACTTACGGCCGATGACAAGGGACATACCAATTAAAGGCACAACGTCGCCATTGCCTGCCAGGAAACCAAATCCCCTGGAGAAAAAGCGCGCAAGACAGTATGTCGCATGCACAGGAGACAGTGAGACGTATTGTCCTCAAGAGGACATGCTTTCCTGCTTTTGACCGGACAGTCTTGCCTCGGACAGAAAGGTCTGTAAGTACCACAAACGCAACAGGCAGAAATGCAGTCATACAGGTTGGAAAGGCTCGCGTTCTGAGCAAGCTTACTTTCTTTAATAACGGGGAACGGTGTCGCAGTCCTGCACTATACATCTATATCAATAAGTCTGCGGTACGGCTGCAGTGAAGAGCAATTTTAACGTAGAACCCCAGTGGCTAAAAACCTGTTTCTGTCACCGGTTCGATTCCCAGCATCTTCGTGGTTATGGGTGTATCGCATCAGATTTGTTAATGTTGGTTTGGGGTTGGGGCATCATGCCATGTCGATGCTTGCATCTGCAACCTTTCTGTAGAGTGTCGGAGTATCAAGGTTTAGCGATTTGTGAATATGTTTATCTGATTTTGTGAATGTTTACATCTCTCTCTCTCTCTCTCTCTCTCTCTCTCTCTCTCTCTCTCTCTCTCTTTGAGCGTGGCAATGCGCGCGCGCGTGTGTGTGTGTGTGTGTGTGTGTGTGTGTGTTTGTGTGTGTGTGTTGTGTGTGCGTGCTTCCGTGCGTGAGTGCGTGCGTACCCTTGTTTATTTCAGTTCAGTTCAGCAAAGCCTCAAAATAATTTAATTCTTCCATTCCAGCTCACTGAAGTTTGCAAGTTTTGCTTTTGAACCTGTTGCAGGCTAACGCCACAAAATGTCACCATTCCGGAAAGAACGAGGGAAAGGAAAAGAAAAAACAAAGCAACAAGATAAAAACAAGAAAGAACAACAAAAACCAGATGCGTTCAATAACAATCAAGCCCAGGCCGCCTGATTAGCATCCCATTCGCTTTAGGTGGTCCAGTCAGCCCAGCCCTAACAGAAAGCAAACAGTGCAAGACCAACAGAAACCAACAAAAACCAAACAGTGCAGAAACCAACAGAAAGCAAACAGTGCAGAAACCCACAGAAACCAAACAGTACAGAAACCAACAGAAACCAAACAGTGCAGAAACCAACAGAAAGCAAACAGTGCAGAAACCAACAGAAAGCAAACAGTACAGAAACCAGCAGAAACCAAACAGTGCAGAAACCAACAGAAACCAAACAGTGCAGAAACCAAACAGTGCAGAAACCAACAGAAACCATACAGTGCAGAAACCAACAGAAACCAAACAGTGCAGAAACCAAACAGTACAGAAACCAAAACAGCGCAGAAACCAAACAGTACAGAAACCAAAACAGCGCAGAAACCAAACAGTACAGAAACCAACAGAAACCAAACAGTACAGAAACCAAAGAGCGCAGAAACCAAACAGTGCAGAAACAAACAGAAACCAAACAGTACAGAAACCAACAGAAACCAAACAATGCAGAAACCAAACAGTGCAGAAACCAACAGAAACCAAACAGCGCAGAAACCGAAAGTTGACCCTTTGGTGAAAGGAGTCACTGGACGACCAACGCCAAGTCACCATGGCCGTAATCAATGGCGGTACAACAATCGTCATATTACAAGCAAACGTCTCAGTCACTGCTCTTGCACGCATTCTCTTAGAAAGGTATCGGGGGTGAGGAGTGTGTGTGTGTGGGGGGGGGGGGGGGGGGGGGGTTGAAAGACTGAACCGACGGAGGCAGAGATCAGAAAGGAACAATATTTGGCAGCCGACAGAGCATAGTGAAATATGACAGGCCTGCACCACGCTGTAAAATGGCGAACCGTTGATAGCTGTCCCTCTGCAGCTGCATCCCTATCACTCCGCAGTGAGGGGGCAGTTGTTGTTGCTGTTGTTGTTGTTGTTGCTGCGGCTGTTGTTGCAGAATTTCCTCACTAAATTCTCTGGAACGTGCAGTTGTCCATTAACAAGTGCATTCCATTGGGTGAGGGGATTGCGGGTAGGGCAGGGTTTTTGTTTGTTTGTTTTGTTTGTTTGTTTGTTTGTGTGTGTGTGTGTGTGTGTGTGTGTGTGTGTGTGTGTGTGTGTGTGTGGTGTGTGTGTGTGTGTGTGTGTGTGTGTGTGTGTGTGTGTGTGTGTGTGTGTGTGTGTGTGTGTGTGTGTGTGTCTGTGTCTGTGTGTGTTGTTCGTTTCTTTTATTTTCTTTGTTTAATGCCGTTATTGGGTGTGTGTGGGGGGGGGGGGGGGGTGAGTTGTTTGCATTGTTTTTGTTTCTCTAATGTATTTTATTACCCCACCACAAGGGCAGCCACTCGCCGTGTTGCAGGAGTTATCTCCATTTGTAGGGGCAGGATGTTGTTATGCAAGCAGCTTATCATGGCTGAAGACTTTCGCCACAAAACTAAGTCGTGCATACATTGAATGGGGGCAGGGATAGCTCAGTGGTTAGAGCGCCGGACTCGTGATTGAAAGGTCGCGGGTTCGAATCCCTGCAGGAGCGGCGGGAGATTATTTTTTTTGGTACTGACTCTTATTTCGGTATCCGTTCCACCCCCGTGTTACCGCAGTAGCACGTAAAAGATCCCGGTCATTCTGCCAAAAGTGCAGGTGGCAGGTTACAGCTAAACACGCATACACCTTACGCATGTGGCTTTGCATGAAGTGACATGGTGCATGGTTGTATGGTGTACACAGAACTTGCGCCGAGACGGCTGCAGTTTCATGTGGCACCAGCCATGCCAGCGCTGTAAGTACACCACTTCTGTGGATATTTAAAAAATATATATATATAAAACGCGCCATAAAAAGCTAGTCACTCATGTAGAACCACATCAATCAAAAATGTCGCTTTGTTCTTCTTGCTGGTGTCCGTCTGTTGTGACAGTCACTGTGTTGTGACAGTCACTGTGTTCAGTCACTGTGTTGTGACAGCCACTGCGTTCAGTCTCTGTGTTGTGACAGTCACTGTGTTCAGTCTCTGTGTTGTGACAATCATTGTGTTGTGACGGTCACTGTGTTGTGACAGTCACTGTGTTCAGTCACTGTGTTGTGACAGCCACTGTTGTAACAGTCACTGTGTTCAGTGACTGTGTTGTGACAGTTACTGTTGTGACAGTCACTGTGTTGTGACAGTCATTGTTGTAACAGTCACTGTGTTCAGTGACTGTGTTGTGACAGTTACTGTTGTGACAGTGACTGTGTTGTGACAGTCACTGTGTTGTGACAGTAACTGTGTTCAGTGGCTGTGATATGACAATGCCTAAATCAAGGCGGCTAGGGTTCAGTGAAGATGTGGACAGGACAAGGCCACACACCAAAAAGACAAGGCCTCAAAAACAAGGCCTCGAAAACAAAACAAGGTCCCAAAAGCAAGACAAGGCCACGAAAATTAGACAGGACGACCAAAACAAAACAAACGAAACAACAACAACGACGAAAACAAAAGACAATACAAAACCAAGCAGCACACGCAGCAGACACTACCTGGACCAAAGCACGCACACTACCTTCAACGACACAGGAGTCACTGACCAGTGGAGTACAGGAAATGCCCTACAGAGGACAGTGAGTCACTGACCAGTGGAGTACAGGAAATGCCCTACAGAGGACAGTGAGTCACTGACCAGTGGAGTACAGGAAATGCCCTACAGAGGACAGTGAGTCACTGACCAGTGGAGTACAGGGGAAAAAAAGAAGAGGACAGTGAGTCACTGACCAGTGGAGTACAGGAAAAAAAACAACAGAGGACAGTGAGTCACTGACCAGTGGAGTACAGGAAATGCCCTACAGAGGACAGTGAGTCACTGACCAGTGGAGTACAGGAAATGCCCTACAGAGGAGAGCGAGTGACTGAACAATAGAATACAGGAGAAGACCCTACAGAGCTAGGAGAGCGAACGACCGAACAATGGAACACAGGAGAAAAGCGTACTGTTGAGCGTGAGGGAGATAGTCCAGGACACGGAGCCGATGATGCCGGAGCGAAAGGTGGAGACGTTGCACCCAAACGACAGGGTCTCTCCCTCCTCCACATCCATCACCAGCGACAGCAGCCGGCTCTTCTTCGACTCCCCGTGGTCGATCACACACGCCGAGTAACTCGACGAGGTGGAGCAGTCGTTGTTTTTCAGGTTCACGTAGGCCAGGATGGTGTTGTTGGGTATTGTGAACAACGTCAACGTCAGGACGTCTAGGTCTGACGTCAGTTTGCTGCCCGTGCATTCCACTTGCTGGATGGACGGCAGACCTCTAAACGGGGTGGCTGTCATTCCTGAAATGTGTGTTCGTTATCACATGACAGGAAATCGGGCCCAAGAGGACGTAATCGTTTGCAGTGAGATTTCAAGTTGCAATAGTGCCACCGTGGAACATCGTTGACAGCTAGTTAAATCAGTATCGTTCTCAAGGAATGCGGGCATTGTTTTGATTTGTTTAAAAAAAAATTAGGTTCGTTCTTTTTGCAGACAAAAGGTTTCAAGTATCTTTATCATGCGTTCAAACATATTTATACCAGAGGCGTCTACTGGAAACTATTTCAGGCATGTTGTAAAGATAGGATACACATATGCATCTTAACGCGTACAGGATATGACGACGTTCCGGTTTCACTGACACACTCACTGATATAGTCTATATTCAAACCGGTACACAACGCAGATAAAGACAGAATAACGTATTTGAACACCTCAGGCAGACTACTGGAAGTTTTTCAGAGAGGAAGGAGACAGGTGGAGTGGGGAGGGGAGGGGCGGGGGAGGGGGGGGGGGGGGGGAGGAGAAGAGGGATTAGATTTCCATAGATTTCTGCCCCAAAATAGAGGATGGCGATGGATTTTCGTTAACCACTCTATCGTACCCCGAGGGGCGCTCTCCGCAGTGTCTCTGTGGGTCAATGCTGATTTACCAAGACATGGACACCACGCAAACTTCATACGCTTAGGGGAA
Source organism: Alviniconcha marisindica (assembly GCA_018857735.1). Taxonomy (NCBI): domain Eukaryota; kingdom Metazoa; phylum Mollusca; class Gastropoda; family Provannidae; genus Alviniconcha; species Alviniconcha marisindica. The sequence goes on from JABMCL010002020.1 coordinate 222,484, forward strand.
CACGGTGAATAAGAAACGCGAAGACGAAAACGAGTAACAAATACATTACGTACCATTCGAAGTGACGTTCTGTTGAGAGGTGACAGGTGGTACGAGACACAGTAAACTTAAACTGAAGTAGAATGTGTGACAAGTGACCCTCGAAGCCATCATGATACCACACACACAGCGACACGCAACTGTTGTGTTTCTGCCAGCGAGCTGTTTGCGACGAAGACGCCGAATTGCGTCCCTTTACCAAATCTTTGGGAAGAAAGGAGGGAAATCTTCAGAGCGCCCCCTCCCAACGCCCCCTCCTCCCTCCCCCCTCCCCCCCACCCCTTCCTTCCCCCCTCTACCCCTCCATCCGAGCCGCCAGCGTGAAATGCAGAAGCAGCATTTGGTGGACGTATGTTTTTCAGTGACGCTGTGGCTGCGATGTGGAGGAACCCTTTCTTTTCTTTCGTCTCCGTTTGTAAGAAGCTTACGCCGTGCGGGACGTAATCTGAACCATTACGTAAGAGGCAAGAATACCGTTCCGACTTCCGTGATGGTTCTTTTTCATGCATTAGTAATACCTAATGCCATGACATTTCGGTCAGGCCGTGAAATAGGTCCTTCAACATCAATTTTGCTTGTTGTTGTCATTGTTGTTTGCTTTTTGTCACTCATATCATTTATGATTTCTTGCCCGTTTTAAAAGGAACGACGATGGTGTAAATGTTTCATTTTTTTCAAAATAATTTTTGTAGTCTGTCTGTCTGTCTCTGTCTTTCTGTCTGTCTGTCTGTCTGTCTCTCTGTCTCTGTCTCTGTCTCTGTCTCTGTCTCTCTCTCTCTCTCTCTCTCTCTCTCTCTCTCTCTCTCCACACCACACACACACACACACACACACACACACACACACACACACACACACACACACACACACATGTTCAGTGCAAACACGTTTTTCAACCTACTTTTGACATATAATTATACTCAAACGATAATGTCCATGAAATATGACTACCTAACTTTCGGTTGCCGCAGAAGTTTGTTGTGAAATGTTATTAGCATAAACACGATGGCCGCACTGAAAGTTTACACATGTTTTGTCTTATCGGAACCAGATAGCGATGTTTTAAATCGTGTGTAAATTGATCGTTTTTTTCGTAACGCTGAAAACCATTTTTGTTTCACACTGGGCTTCTGTTGCTGTTTTTTTAGATGCCCAATCCGTTGAAGGCAGCGCCAGACAGCAGAGGACGGGTCGCTGTGGGACTGGGCCTCGTCTTCTGTGATCGACGGAAGCCCGTGCTTGCCGGTTGGAGATCAAAGTGATTGTCTTCTCCTGAACAGGTCACGGTGACCTCGGTCGTCGGCTTCCCGACGCGACGATAACGAGGCTACACGTGTTTTGATGTGGCAGCACATGCAGGTGGCATTGAAGCGAGGGTTTGACGTGCAGTAAAAGGTGGACATAATCCTGAGGGTTTCCACTGCACAGCAAAGAGGCAGCAGAGTGACAGAAGTGGCAGTGTATTAACCCCTTCACTGCCCCAGCATGTCAAATTTCTGGGCTGAAAAGCGCACATACACGACTGAAAACAGTATATTTCCCGGTCTTATAACGAATCTAAGCGTGGGTTTTGATGAAAATCCTTTCACATGCTAATGCGAAAAAACACATAAAAAAGCCTAATAGTTTCAAATGTCCTATTTCTATTGGTTTTTTTCAAATGACACCATGGCAGTGAAGGGGTTAAGGCGATACGGCGAAGAAGCAGTGTCCCGTCCCACACATTTGACACCAAGCAACAACACGGTACATAGGACCATTAACACCGTCTTAAAACGGTGTATATGTACTAGCAAGGCACAGTGGAGTAGTAAAGATTCGCACACTGTGCGTACACCCGAATAACACACGTGAGCAGAAAGGCAATGCAAAGCTTTGCAGACTGGGTCAGCACTGCTTTCTCCACTCTCCAGTGTGTAGTCAAGAGCCCCAAAGAAGATTGAAATCATCTTGTGTACCCTGATCATTACACCAGGGCAGCACACACCACAAATGTGTTACCGCAGTAGCACGTAAAAGATCCCGGTCATTCCGCCGAAAGTGCAGGCGGCAGGTTACAGCTAAACACGCATACACCTTACGTATGTGGCTTTGCATGAAATGACATGGTGCATGGTTGTATGGTGTACACAGAACTTGCGCCGAGACGGCTGCAGTTTCATGTGGCACCAGCCATGCCAGCGCTGTAAGTACACCACTTCGGTGGATATTCAAAAAACCCGCGCTATAAAAAGCTATTCACTTATGTAGAATCACATGCGAGAGCAGTGAGTCTGCTCAAGAGAGCCGAGAATAGCGCTATATAAGCGATCATCAATGAAATCATCAAAAAGCCGGTGTGGCCTAGCGGTAAGGCGTTAGGCTGGTAAGCGGAAGGACCTCGGTTCGAATCCGCTTCGGCTCTCCTTTCTCTTCAAAAAAAGTTGTGGTTTGTGGACACTGTCTTGTGACTTTGTCCATCACTTCCTACTGAAACATTAAAATGGCTCTCATCGCTGCCCACCTTAATGCAGGAATCATTCTGGTGGTGACAGTGTAGCGATAGGTATATAATCTCCCTCCCCCCACCTCCATGACCCCCCCCCCTCCCTACTCTCCGTCCCTAATAAGCCGTACGGTTTCCGTGGACGTTAAGCACCGTGTTTACTTACTAATCATCAAAAATGTGCAACGACACTATCATCTGAATCCAGTTGTCACTGTGTTCGTTGGGCACAGGTCCCCTCACCTCCAGTCCCCTCACCTCCAGTCCCCTCACCTCCAGTCCCCGGTCAGTAGTGTGTGTGACACAGTCATACTCCTGGCCTCGCCTTGCGGCACCTTCCACCAGCCTCTGCCACTGAGGGGGAACTCTTTACCTCCGAAACGTTTGGGTACCAATAAGACTGGAAGCAGCATAGCGTCCAGGTACCAATAAGACTGTGGAAGCAGCATAGCGTCCCGGTACCAATAAGACTGTGGAAGCAGTATAGCGTCCCGGTACCAATAAGACTGTGGAAGCAGCATAGCGTCCAGGTACCAATAAGACTGTGGAAGCAATATAGCGTCCCGGTACCAATAAGACTGTGGAAGCAATATAGCGTCCCGGTACCAATAAGACTGTGGAAGCAATATAGCGTCCCGGTACCAATAAGACTGTGGAAGCAATATAGCGTCTCGGTACCAATAAGACTGTGGAAGCAATATAGCGTCCCGGTACCAATAAGACTGTGGAAGCAATATAGCGTCTCGGTACCAATAAGACTGTGGAAGCAATATAGCGTCCCGGTACCAATAAGACTGTGGAAGCAACATAGCGTCCCGGTACTAATAAGACTGTGGAAGCAACATAGCGTCCCGGTACCAATAAGACTGTGGAAGCAATATAGCGTCCCGGTACCAATAAGACTGTGGAAGCAATATAGCGTCTCGGTACCAATAAGACTGTGGAAGCAATATAGCGTCACGGTACCAATAAGACTGTGGAAGCAACATAGCGTCACGGTACTAATAAGACTGTGGAAGCAACATAGCGTCACGGTACCAATATGACTGTGGAAGCAACATAGCGTCCTGGTACTAATACGACTGTGGAAACAACATAACGTCCTGGTACTAATACAACTGTGGAAACAACATAGCGTCCGTGTACTAATAAGACTGTGGAAGCAACATAGTGTCCAGGTGCTAATTAGACTGTGGAAGCAGCATAGTGTCCAGGTACTAATACGACTGTGGAATCAACATAGCGTCCGTGTACTAATAAGACTGTGGAAGCAACATAGCACCCAAACACGCACGTAAACACGAGGCGCGTTCGCCCCGGGTAAAAAAAAGTTTTAAAAATATCGAGTATGTCTGGGTTCAAATGATATTATTGGTCTTATTTGTGGAGGCGTGAACAATGTTATAAAAGAAACGTCTGATACAATTTGAGTTGTCTGTGGCAAACCTACGCAGCCAATTCATAACTCCGTCTCATTAGGTCCATCCGTCATCTTCTGTCCACAGATGCCACAGAAATTCTAAAAATATTCCTCTTTTTTTCACGCCTTGACTACTGCAATTTTTGTCTCCTGTTTCGCTGTCCTCAGTTTCTCTTAAACAAAGTACAAAAAGTTCAAAACAACGCGGCTTGCGTTGCCCTGCGAGTTCCAAAACTTACCACATCTCTCCTCACCTTGCTTTTCTCCATTGGCTGCCCCCTGATTCACGAATACAGTACAAACTCGCTTCTCTGCGCTACAACTGCCTCAGCGCGATAGCTCCCGTCTCTTGACTGAACTGACAGTTTACAACCCAACCCGTCAGCTACGCTCTTCTTCAGATAGTTCCATTCTTTGCCTTCCCTCTGTGCGCACGCATTCGTTTGGTCAGAGGCCTCTTTTTGTGTGTTGTGCCATCCGTCTGGAAGTCTCCTTTGCAAGGTTAGATCATCAAACACTCACAGCTTTCAAACCATCTTCCAAATCTCAGCTCTTCAAGCTGTCCTATTTACTGTGTATATGTCTGTGTGTATTTGGGGGGTTGGGAGGGGGGGAGGTGGAGGTGCGCGGGAGGGGGGAGGGGGAGTGCTCGCGCTCGTGGAAGTTTGTTTTGACTGTGTTTTGGTTCTTTACTGGGCCAGTGCTCCAGTTTGGAGAAATAGCACATGAAAGACTGCTTTATTATTATTACTGCTATCTGAACACCAACGAAAACCTGTCATTTAGCTGACAGTTTTTGGAGAGCTATGGCGTATCCAAACACGGCAGTGGTGGGAGGAAGGATGTGGTAAACCAGTGTTTGGAGTTTGACTTTGACAAAGACATCATTCCTCTTCTCAGGCGCAGTGTTCTGAGCGTGATCCTCACCTGGATGGCCGGAGAACACAGATGTCTGTTGTGGAGGAACCGCACCACGCAGCCGACTCCATTTCGGATTAGGTCTTGCTTGTATGATAACGCTTTGACGAAAGTACAGCAAACCACTTCCTGGGCTAACGCTTTAATAATCGCCA
>JABMCL010002020.1:232500-240000 GCA_018857735.1 Alviniconcha marisindica
GTGTTGTGTGTGTGTGTGTGTTTGTGTGTGGTGTGTGTGTGTGGTGTGTGGTGTGTTTGTGTGTGTGTGTGTGTGTGTGTGTGTGTGTGTGTGTGTGTGTGTGTGTGTGTGTGTGCCTGGTGTGTGTGTGGAGGGGGGGGGGGGCGTATGTGTGTGGGAGTCTGTGTGTATGTCTGAGCGTATGAGTTTTGTTGTTGCTGTTTCCATTTTTGTTGTTGTTGTTCTCGTTGGAGTGAATTTGTTTTTAACTGGATCCATGGCAGATACAGAACCAAACGTCCTCGACAGGCTAAACGTTGAAGCGGTCCAAGAAGGCTACAGACAGCCACTGTGTATCAAACGAACGTCACATAGTCTATAGACTTTTGGTTTTACATCTGCGTTCAGTTAAAAACGAATTCACTCCAACGAGAGCAATAACAACAAAAAAGGAAACGTCGGAAACAAATTGACGAGGTGTCACGAACAATCTGACGAAGTGTCAGAAACAAACTGTCGAGGTGTCAGAAACAAACAAAATGATGAGATGTCAGAAACAAACTGTCGAGGTGTCAGAAACAAACCGAGGAGGTGTCAGAAACAAACTGACGAAATGTCAGAAGCAAACAAACTGACGAGGTGTCAGAACTTGGCGGGCGGCTGGTTGGCCAGTCGATTCCCTACACCGTAAGCACTGGCTAACGCGACACTTTCTGCTCCGGGGTTACTGTCGTCCAGTCTGTCATTCTGTTGCCATGAAGACAGAACGTGTTAACGTAACAATTTCCGCTTCTTCTTTTTTCCATTTTTTTTTTTTTTACCGCCCAATCCGTCATTCTTGCCTTATAACACTAGGTGCTAACGCGACACTTTCCGTGTTGGGGTTTTGTTCGTCCAATCCGCCGTTCTTGCTTTATAACAGCAAGTCTGACCATTTTTTCGCTTCAGTTTTGTGCCTTTCTTGTTTGTTTGTTGTTGCTAGGTTGTTGTGTTGTATGTCAAGGTTTCCATTCATGTAACAAACATTCAGCAGGCGTACTAAGAGAGAGAGAGAGAGAGAGAGAGAGAGAGAGAGAGAGAGAGAGAGAGAGAGAGAGAGAGAGAGAGAGAGAGAGTGAAGAGAGAGAGGAAGAGAAGAGAATACTTTATTACACAAGGATAAAGATTTAAGAACAAGTCGGCTTTTCTAAAAATCTGTCCCTGATGACAAACACAGCAACACTCAATACGTCAAACAAGAATACAAATAATTGCGGCAAACTAAAATACATTTTAAGAACAAAACTAACCCCCAAAAAACTATTACTGTCTAAATCTTCGCAACATACGAAAATCGGTAAAGTAAGACAAATACAAATTTCAAATTTCAGGGGAGGGAGAGAGAGAGAGAGAGAGAGAGAGAGAGAGAGAGAGAGAGAGAGAGAGAGAGAGAGAGAGAGAGAGAGAGAGAGAGAATGTATGGTGTGGTGTGTGTGTGTGTGTGTGTGTGTGAGAGAGAGAGAGAGAGAGAGAGAGAGAGAGAGAGAGAGAGAGAGAGAGAGAGAGAGAGAGAGAGAGAGAGAGCTGGTGCCTTCGGGCTGTAACCAGAACTTGGATGACGTCAAGCTGACATTAAACCAGAGGAAGGTGCAGAAGAACTGTTTCTGTGTGACGTTGTTGCTTCAGGGCAGTTGGCCACTTCTCTTCTCTCCATGGGTCTCCATGTAAGTCTGAGACACTTCCTGGCAGCACACACACACACACACACACACACACACACACACACACACACACACACACACACACACACACACAACAAGCACGCACGCACGTACGCACACATACATACACGTACGCACGCACACGTACGCACGCACGCACACACGCACACACACGCACGCGAGCACGCACGCACGCACGCACACATACATACATACACGCAGGCACGTACACGCACGCACCGAGCACACACACACACACACACACACACACACACACACACACACACACACACACACACACACACACACACACACACACACACACACACACACACACACACACACACACACACACACACACACACACACACGCATGCACGTGTATGTGTGCGTGTCGGTGTGCTTGTGTCTCCTACACTTGTGCTTGTGTCTGTGCAGTTGGGTCTTTGTTGTCGAAATATATACGTGCACTTATCATGTATTTATAAACAATCGTAGTGTTAAGGGCTCTTGCAGACTGGCCGCACTCTATGCACATTATTGTTATTGTTATCGCAGCAATGGGCAGTCTAAGATATAAACTCAGATGATGACAGCGTACAGAACAATAAAGCCACAACGAGATGGCAGTCATCAAAACACGTAACCCCTGTATCCCGTCACTCATCCATAAGTAACCGGATGCATCACACGCTAACACCGCGCGGTCTAAGGAGCCAGCGAGGTCCTGATTAGCATGACTGTTCATCTTTCTGTGGGAAAAGGAGAGAAGGGAGAAATGGGAAAGAAGAGTCAAACGATGAACGTCAAGAAAGAATCGCAAGATGGAATTACATACAAGATGAAGCAGGATAAAAACAGTGATGACTCAAACTTTTACACGCACGCACGCACGCACGCACGCACGCACGCCCACACACACACACACACACACACACACACACACACACACACACACACACACACACACACATTACGTCCGCAAATGCGTACACCACAAGCTCACTGACAGATCAACTCACGAGGTCTGATGACAACTATCCGCCATGAAACTGTATTTATCACTGACCCGGAAGGGGAACTCGTCAGGTTACATCCGAACAATCTGGACTCCCCGAACTGGAGATCTACCACAAGCACCCGCAACTTTGCCCTGCTGGGCCAGAAGCGTTCAAAGCCACAGGAAACGTAGCCAGCTCTAGTGAAGCACTCTTTGGACTTCACGTTCACAGAGGCCAGGGCCTCGTCGGTGGCTACGTTGTACAGCACCATATCCCGGAGGTTTGTGTTCGAATCCAGCAAATCGCTGGAGCACTCCACTTCGTATATACCTTCGTGCCCTTGGAACGGTTTGAAGGTCATACCTGAAATGATGGAAACGTGGTCATTTTTGGTCCGGAATACCCGGCTTCAACATAACTGTCGTCAGAGCGTGTGATGCGAAGTGTAATGAAACCAACGTCTGTGGAATGGTGTCATGTCTTTGCTATGTTTTCTTATGTCTTATGTCTGTCTGGAGGTGAAAGCTGTGACGTGCCTCACTGCCCCTGCTCCGCTGTTCCCTCCCAAACTCCCAAAGTGCAGTCTCCAGACTACGACCCCCACCGCTCTCTAAACAGCTCAAAGGGACACTTTAAAACAAATCCTTGACTTGATGTTTTTATTTTGATCTCTTACACTGTTGCAGAAAGGCCCGGTGCTTGTACAAAACATGTGCTGAATAGGTTAGCTCGTCTGAACGAGATTTGTGATGCGAATTGAACGCGATTGGTAGGTACGGGGTCCTTCGATCCTTGGTTACATCGACCCTTGGATCCACTGACCGTTGGATCCACCGACCCTTGAATCTATTGACCCTTGGGTCTATCGACCCTTGGATCTATTGACCCACCGATCCACTGACCCTTGGACCCATCGACCCGTGGATAGGGCCGTGATGATGGCCGGTACAGATGTGAGGGGTAAAGGGGTATGGGTATGGGTAGAGGGGTTGGGGTAGATGTAGAGGGTAGGGGTAGAGCGGTAGGGGTAGGGGTAGAGGGGTTTGGGGTAGGGGTAGAGGGTAAGGGTAGAGTGGTAGGGGTAGGGGTAGAATGGTAGAGGTAAAGGGGTAGGTAGAGGGGTAGGGGTAGAGGGGTAGGTGGTAGTGTTAGAGGGGTAGGGGTGTAGGGGTAGAGGGGTAGGGGTAGAGGGGTGAGGGTAGAGGGGTCGGGGTATAGGGGTAGAGGGTAAGGGTAGAGGGGTAGGGGTAGAGGGGTGAGGGTAGAGGGGTAGGGGCAGGGGTAGAGCGGTAGGGGTGGAGGGGCGCGGTGGACACAGGTCAGCTGCGGCAAGGGACTGACAGATCTTCCTCTTTATAAAACACCTGACGCCTGACTTGGTTTAAATACTTTGTCGTTAATGTTTTTAGGTGTTTGTCATGGTAAACGATTCTCTCTCTCTCTCTCTCTCTCTCTCTCTCTCTCTCTCTCTCTCTCTCTCTCTCTCTCTCTCTCTTCTTCTTCTTCTTCTTCTTCTTCTTCTTCTTCTTCTTCTTCTACTCTTCTACTTTCTTTCATTTTTGGGGGTAGGGGTAGCGGTGGAGGGGTACAGTTCGACAGGAGACATTTAGACATAAAAAGATACATGTTAACGGTATCCCCACACAATTTCTAGTTCGCTTCTTCCTACTTTGCTTCTGCCGCTTCAAAGTGAAAATTAGAAGAAGATGAAAAACTGGCCCAGCTAAATCGATACGGCCAAGGCTGACACAGATCAAACACACTGGCTGAAGCCAAATGGCGGGAACTGCCCTCGTGTCAATACTGCTGTAGAATCAGTCGGAACCACCCCCCCCCCCCCCCCCCCTCCCCAACACCCGCCCCCAAACCTCCGTGGCGCCCTCTCGCGGGCTCGAGTGCTAAGCGCCCAGCTTGTGGAGTTTCAATTTGATTTGTCAGCCAGCACCGCGTGTGTGAGGGGAATAACGTATAACGTTCAACACCAATCAGGCGCATTGCAAACTGCCTCACAGCGAAACCGCTCTCGAAGACTTGCAAACAAAAGGTCAGCATATGGATATAAAAACAACTCACCGTTTCTGTCGCCGAAGGCTGCTGCGGACCAGGCGATAAAAAGAAAGTACAGCCACCTACGGACGAAAGGTGTCGCGTTTAGCAGATCCATAGTGCAGCCTTCGTGTCGCCTTTTCTGAGACCGGCAGACCTCCCGTGTTGTTATAAGCACTAGGGGAGTCAACGTGGTGAATTGGAGTTGCTTCCCCTGCCATTTGAGAGTTGCTTCCCTTCGCCTGGTAAATTTACGAGGCGCGGCATGCAGCAGTTATGTGTGAAGTTGTTCCGCACATCGTTTCTTGTCTGGTAATACAGATGATCTTGTTTCATCGGTTTTGTTTTTACCCCTACGTGGGATACCGCGGACGCAGAAATGAAGGGTCCGTCCGCGCAGAATCCAAGGCTGGATGACCAGAACAAAGCTTCACATGCTTGACAGCAATTTATTCTTTTTAATTACTGTTGTCTCAGTTCAACACAACATCATTTATTACAGTCCTCTTTGAACATGAACAACGTGTGACAAGAACAGTGCCATGGATGTTCATCTTCATCTAATGATATTAATGTGCATCGTTCTCACACAGCCTTCGTGGTTGACCTCACCTTGAATAACAAGAATCGGTTCTCTCTGTCTCTGTCTCTGTCTGTCTCTGTCTGTCTGTGTGTCTGTCTCTCTCTGTCTGTCTCTCTCTCTGTCTCTCTCTCTCTCTCTGTCTCTGTCTCTGTCTCTCTCTCTCTCTCTCTCTCTCTCTCTCTCTCTCTCTCTCTCTCTCTCTCTCTCTCTCTCTGAGTCACGCAGGGAGATTACATGAATACTAACACTGGTGAAATGTCTACCTAATCTGATTTGGCCAGGGCAACATTTTTCACTGCCGATCGGTTTTTAACACACACACGCACACACACACACACACACACACACACACACACACACACACACACACACACACACACACAACCACGCACGCACGCACGCACGCACGCACGTACGCACGCACACACACACACACACAACATACACACGCTGCACAGCACAGAAGGGGGAGGGGGGGGGGGGGGGGGGGGGGGGCGTCGATTTATTTTTCCGTCCGAGATCCTAGGGAAACTCGTCGCTGGTTTTCATAATGTCTGTCTGATTTTTGTTCTGTGTTGCTTTTCTTGACGTAGTACACCCCTTTCCTCTTATGTGATACTGTTTTATGTAGTACACCCCTTTTCTTCTTCTGTGATACTCTTTTATGTAGTACACCCCTTTTCTTCTTCTGTGATACTCTTTTATGTAGTACACCCCTTTTGTTCTTCTGTGATACTCTTTTATGTAGTACACCCTTTTCTTCTTCTGTGATACTCTTTTATGTAGTACACCCCTTTTCTTCTTCTGTGATACTCTTTTATGTGGTACATCCTTTTTCTTCTTCTGTGATACTCTTTTATGTAGTACATCCTTTTTCTTCTTCTGTGATACTCTTTATGTGGTACATCCCTTTTCTTCTTCTGTGATACTCTTCTAGGTAGTACACCCCTTTTGTTCTTCTGTCATATTCTTTTATGTAGTACATCCTTTTTCTTCTTCTGTGATACTCTTTTATGTAGTACATCCTTTTTCTTCTTCTGTGATACTCTTTTATGTAGTACATCCCTTTTCTTCTGCTGTGATACTCTTCTAGGTAGTACACCCCTTTTGTTCTTCTGTCATATTAAGTAGTACACCCCTTTTGTTCTTCTGATACTCCTCTAGGTAGTACACCCCATTTGTTCTGCGATATTCGTTTAGGTAGTACACCCCTTTTCGTCTGCGATACTCTTTTATTTAGTACACCCCTTTTATTCTTTTGCGATACTCTTTTAGGTAGTACACCCCGTTTGTTCTTCTGTCTTTCTCTTTTTAGCTAGCGCATCCCTGTTCTTCTTCTGTGTTACTCCTTTTGAGGTAGTACCCCCCCCCCCCACCTCCTCCCCCTCCCCCCCTCCCCCCCTTTTCTTTTTCTTTTTCCTCGGAGTCGAAGTGCACACGTGACCGTTTCAGTTCCCCTGGTGTCTGGGCAGCCATATGTTCCGTCTGGAAGTCCTGGTCCAGCGTGTGTTGCATTCACGTGCCTGCAAACAATGTTGCTGGGCCAGCGCTGGGAGTGTAAGCGTGGGCACAGATGTCGGTGCATGCGAGTGCGCACAGAGGCTGCACCAACACCGTGAGAGGGTCTGCGCTGAATGCACACTCACAGCATCGCTTTCCGGCACCTTCCTCCAAACTCTGCCAGATTTAGTTACGCCACTGAAGGGGCACTCTTTATCTTCACGCAGCTGTCCAACGACGCGGTCAGCGCCCTCCGAAAGGTTGGGGTACTAATATGACCGTAGAAGCAACCTAGCGCCAAAGCACGCACGTAAACATGAGACGCATCCACCCCAGGTAAAAAGAAGGAATTCCGTCTCGATTCAAACGATTGTGGTTTTATTTGTGCTGGTGTAAACTTTGTTGGCGGCTATAAATGACACGCCTTGATTTATCTGAGTTGTTTGTAACAAACTTACTACTGTTTAAGCACCAAAAAAAAAAATGCTGGTTAGCTGACACTGAGTTTTCTGGACCCTGTGGCATAACTAAATACGGCAGTGGTTGAAGGAAGGATGTCGTAAACCAGTGCTTGGAGTTTGCGCTGAATGCTGACAGTAGGAGGATAGTCCTTTGCCCTACTGGGGGCTCGAACCCGCGTGGGCACCGCCTAGGCCCGATGCTGCACCCGCTGAGCCACATCCCCGCCACA
>JABMCL010002020.1:245000-247500 GCA_018857735.1 Alviniconcha marisindica
GTCGACCGAGCAAGGCCATCTCAGGACAGACATAGACCGTCATGAATCAATGCTCTCTTTTGAAACTTCTCATATGTAAAGGTATACCCAAGTCTAATGGCCAGCGGAGTAAGCCGGCGGGGTTAATTAATTAATATGTTGTAGATAATTCTTATAATTGCTTTTATTAGGACAGTAACTTTTGAGAGGGGGTCCTCGGGAAGTGGCAATTTTACGTGATATGCACAGCTTGATGCCAGTGGGATTTTTTCGTGTTTTTATCTATAAATGACTTTTTACCAGGACGTTTATTTGCTGTTGTAATTTAATGTTTTATGATTGGAGTTAATGTGTGATGAGTGTACTTGACACCACAAAACATTCCTCGTGCAATCAGTGTATTGACACTTGGCAATAAAGTTGTATTGTATTGTCTGATCTACAGACTTTGTTTGAACAACCACAAAGAACTGTAAGTAATTTGGTGTTTTACGCCCAGTCAACCAGTACGGTTCTATGATGAATTAATGAAAGTTTATATAAAAAACTTCCACGCAAAACCTTCCGTGTTCGCAGCGCCAGATATACACAGTACATATACATGTCAGCTCTTATATCAGGGTGATTACAAAGAAGAAGAAGTCAACTGGGGAGCGGAGGAAAAGGATGAATATGGTCTGGAAAGGAAAACAATTACGATGATTCGACGACAGCTGAAGAAGACGAACAAAAACAGCATTTGCATATTTAAAGTCCGGCAAACAGTTTAATGCGTGTTATGTGCTTCGCTAGTGAAGAAAGGTAACGTTATTCTTTTGTGTCTTTTTTTTTTTTTTTTTGGGGGGGGGGGGGGGGTACTTGCCATTAATTTACAAGAATAGTTCTGTTTTGCATGCACTGTGGCTTAAAAGGTCAAATTCCGGTTACACCTTTGTTAGAGGGTCAGGAGTCCACCAAGGCTTTGTCAATGTTAGAGGGTCAGGACTACATCGATTTTAGATGGGCAAGACTACACCCATATTAGAGGGTCAGGACTACACCGATTCTAGAGGGGCAAGACTACACCCATGTTAGAGGTTCAAGATTACAACAATTCTAGAGGGGCAGGGCTATACCAATGTTAGACGGTCAGGACTACACCGATTCTAGAGGGGCAAGACTACACCCATGTTAGAGGTTCAGGATTACAACAATTTTAGAGGGGCAAGGCTATACCAATGTTAGACGGTCAGGACTACAACAATTTTAGAGGGGCAAGACTACACCCATGTTAGAGGTTCAGGATTACAACAATTTTAGAGGGGCAAGGCTATACCAATGTTAGACGGTCAGGACTACAATTTTTTTAGAGGGGCAAGAGTACACCCTTGTTAGATGGTCAGGACTACATCCATTTTAGAGGGGCAAGACTACACCAGCTGTAGAGGGGCAAGACTACACCCATGTTCGAGGTTCACGACTACAACAATTTTAGAGGGGCAAGACTACACCCATGCTAGAGGTTCACGACTACAACAATTTTAGAGGGGCAAGACTACACCCATGCTAGTGGGTCAAGGCCACACCAATTTTAGAGGGGCAAGACTACACCCATGCTAGAGGGTCAAAGCCACACCAATTTTAGAGGGGCAAGTCTACACCCATGTTAGAGGGTCAAGGCCACACCAATTTTAGAGTGGCAAGTCTACACCCATGTTAGAAGGTCAAAGCCACACCAATTGTAGAGGGGCAAGTCTACACCCATGTTAGAGGTTCAGGATTACACCAATTTTAGAGGGTCAAGACCACACCCATGCTAGAGGGTCAAGGCCACACCAATTTTAGAGGGGCAAGTCTACACCCATGTTAGAGGTTCAGGACTACAAAAAATTTAGAGGGGCAAGACTACACCCATGCTAGAGGGTCAAGGCCACACCAATTTTAGAGGGGCAAGTCTACACCCATGTTAGAGTGTCAAGGCCACACCAATTTTAGAGGGGCAAGTCTACACCCATGTTAGAGGGTCAAGGCCACACCAATTTTAGAGGGGCAAGTCTACATCCTTGTTAGAGGGTCAAGGCCACACCAATTTTAGAGGGGCAAGTCTACACCCATGTTAGAGGTTCAGGATTACAACAATTTTAGAGGGGCAAGACCACACCCATGCTAGAGGGTCAAGGCCACACCAATTTTAGAGGGGCAAGACCTCACCTATGTTAGAGGGTCAGGACTACACCAATTTTAGAGGGGCAAGACTACACCCATGCTCGAGGGTCAAGGGTCGGAGGGCGGGGAATCGATTTCGTGACGTCGACAACGTAATTCCCGTTTTGTGACTGCTTGTCGCGGGCAATCTCCGATTACTTCCCTTGGCTGCTTCTCGTTTCCGTTACGTAAAGTCCACTCAGCTGCGCTTCCAAAGCCAGGCAAAGCCGTACAAAGTATCTAAGCACAGTCTATGTAAATACAGGGTGGCGATTTCCATACTGCCCAGTGCCAGAGGTTTCGCTGTGTATTTGGATACGGCTCGCTGGCTGTTGCA
>JABMCL010002020.1:252500-255000 GCA_018857735.1 Alviniconcha marisindica
ACTACGGTAGACGTTGAAGGGAAGGAACCACTTCCACAAATAGCAGCTCAGCCAACTGTATGCGAAAGGAGCCCGTGCTTACAATGTGCAGCCTAAAGTAAGGTGGCGGAGGAAGTAACGTGGCGTGGTCTGGATCGTGCAATCCACTCGTTGATGTCAAACCGCCGAAAGAGCTCAGCAGAAGAAAAAAATGATCATACTGAAGTTGAGAGCTTATATCCACAAATCGCTTCAGATTGCACAAGTTTACGCTACACTTTAGTAACACACGCGCGCGCGCGCACACACACACACACACACACACACACACACACACACACACGCACGCACGCACGCACGCACGCATGCGCGTGCGCACACACACACACACACACACACACACACACACACACACACACACACATACTAACGCACGCAGCCACAAGCATGTAGACTACGAACAGGCACACATGCACCATGCATACTCGCCTGGCATACACGCACCATGGCATACCCGCACGAACGCACGCATGCAAGAAGATGACAACGATACAAAATCTGCGGATTTAAACCCACCACTGAATACAGACTTGGATTCCTTTTGCTGACAGGACATGGAGTCAAACTGCAGTCGGGGAATCTCTCAAGATTGAGGCGTGAAAACTGCATCAGTAGTTAGTGTTTCTTTGTCCCTTGCTGTCAGTTCGGGTCTCCTTACCTGGTGAGGCCGAAGACTCCAAAGGGGAAATCTTTGGTAAGGCACAGCCGCCGCAAGAGCAGCGCCACCTGTGTGTGCAGTATTTTCGTGTGTCGTGTCGTGTGTTGGGATTGTCAACGTACGCATTGCTGTTCGTTCATGCGATTGCACACAGGGGCTGTGCGGAAACATGTAGAGTGGTTTTGGTTACAAAGGTGTGTCGGCTGTTCAGACTGACTTTATCTATCGTTCCAGAGCAAAATGTACCAGTGAAAAACCTGGTCTTTAATCAAATGTAATTATATACCGGTCTAACGGAAAACCTGGTTTACAATGACGTCCTCCTAGCATGTTATGACGGGTTTATGATAAAACTCGAACAAAGTGACCACGTCTAAATTCTCATGAGCACACTTCTTCTTCTTCCTTTTTTATTTAAATTCTCTTCACATAAATGACATTCGACTGATCTTACAATTATCATACTAACAACATGTATCAGCAAGTTGCACCAATATAAATTTATGTTAAAAGAAAGAAACCCTAACCACCCTTATTTGCAGCTAACAAACAACCATAATTATATACATTTGCGTCTGTGCCTATTTGCAGATAACAAACAACCATATGTACATTTGAGTCTGTATCCATACCGAAAATTTCTTTCACTTGATCTGTATCTCATACTCACATAAGCATAAGCACACTAAATGATATTAAGCATACATCAGCATACATCATCGTACACAGGTACGCTGTCCATATCTGTCAGGCTTAACTGGCCGTCTCTCTGTCCCATTTCGCATGCCTGCAGTGTCCACGGAACTGTACAGGTCTGCGGGTCGTTGAGGTATCAAGTCTCTGTCCATTAAGCAAGACTATGCATGTGGTGCTAGTGACGTGAAAGACTGGACACTAGTCTGTAAGCGTTAACTCACTGAAGACATACCCGCCTCGTAGGTCTCTTACATTTCAAATCTTCCTGCTTCTCTGCAAGCTGGTCGGACCTGCACCTACTTTACTGATTGTGACCGTTGGTCAGACTTGCATTTACCTTACTGATTGTGACCGTTGGTCAGACTTGCATTTACCTTACTGATTGTGACCGTTGGTCAGACTTGCATTTACCTTACTGATTGTGCTCGTAATCTAGGCGTCATCTTTGACAGCAGTTACCTGTGAAGGAAAGAGATCAGATGAGCAAGGTGTGCAAAATTGTGTATCTTGAAATCAAAAGAATACGATCTATCAGGATGTATGAATAGCCAGTGAAGCCATACAAACCCCAGTCTCCTCTCTTGTCATCTCTTGTTTAGATTATTGCAACTCTTTGTTAGCTGCTGTGCCTCAGAGACTGCATGGTGTGCCTCACAGACTTCATGGTGTGCCTCACAGACTGCATGGTGTGCCTCACAGACTGCACGGTGTGCCTCACAGACTGCATGGTGTGCCTCACAGACTGCATGGTGTGCCTTACAGACTGCATGCTGTGCTTCACAGACTGCATGGTGTGCCTCACAGACTGCATGCTGTGCCTTACAGACTGCATGGTGTGCCTCACAGACTGCATGGTGTGCCTCACAGACTGCATGGTGTGCCTCACCATGCAGTCTCATTGGTGCCTCACAGACTGCATGCTGTGCCTTACAGACTGCATGGTGTGCCTCACAGACTGCATGCTGTGCTTCACAGACTGCATGGCGTGCCTCACAGACTGCATGGTGTGCTTCACAAAATTACGTAAAAAGCTAAACCACTTGTCTGAGGAAAACAACATAGCTCAATCAAACACAGACATATGGTTTACCTTTTTACTTCATTTTT
>JABMCL010002020.1:257500-260000 GCA_018857735.1 Alviniconcha marisindica
AATGGTTTAGAGACAAGGGCTACAGACGTATATGTGTGGTCAGGTGCCGATCTTCCACCGCTGGCGGTAACTCTGTGGCCTGGTGCCAACAGCAAGGACGGTCGACGACGTCAGGAAATGAGGCAGTGTGTATGTCAGGTGCCAACAGGAGGTGTGACATGGGAGAAATGACGGCGAGTATGTCAGGTGCCAACAGGAACGCCGACGTGAGGGAAATGACGACAGCGTGTATATCAGGTGCCGACAGGAAGGATGACGTGAGGGAAATGACGACAGCGTGTATGTCAGGTGCCAACAGGAAGGATGACGTGAGGGAAATGACGACAGCGTGTATGTCAGGTGCCAACAGGAAGGATGACGTGAGGGAAATGACGACAGCGTGTATATCAGGTGCCAACAGGAAGGATGACGTGAGGGAAATGACGACAGCGTGTATGTCAGGTGCCAACAGGAAGGATGACGTGAGGGAAATGACGACAGCGTGTATATCAGGTGCCAACAGGAAGGATGACGTGAGGGAAATGACGACAGCGTGTATGTCAGGTGCCAACAGGAAGGATGACGTGAGGGAAATGACGACAGCGTGTATGACAGGTGCCAACAGGATGGATGACGTGAGGGAAATGACGACAGCGTGTATGACAGGTGCCGGCAGGATGGATGACGTGAGGGAAATGACGACAGCGTGTATGACAGGTGCCGGCAGGAAAGATGACGTGAGGGAAATGACGACAGCGTGTATGTCAGATGCCAACAGGAAGGCCGACGTGAGGGAAATGACGACAGCGTATATGACAGGTACCAACAGGAAGAGTGACGTGAGGGAAATGACGGCAGCATGTCTGTGAGGTGCCTCAGTAAGGGAGACGTGAAAGAAATGACATGTTAGTTAACACGTGGACAGGCTAATCCAGCCGGCTTGTATCGACTGCAGCGGCCGATGGAAGTAGCTGGGGTATGGAATGTACGGTCTTGAAGGCGGAAAGGGCATGATGGGGAGGAATCGAAAGTTAGTGTGGCACAAAGAAACGTGCTTAAAAGAGGAACCGGTCTCGTTCGTGAGATCAGCCTGGTCGTTACCTTCGTATTGAGCGAGCGGTAGAGTTCGAGGAAACTTATATTAACCAAAGGAAGACAGGTCAAGGATGTATATATATATATATATGGAGAGAGAGAGAGAGAGAGAGAGAGAGAGAGAGAGAGAGAGAGAGAGAGAGAGAGAGAGAGAGAGAGAGAAGGTATAACAAAGTTCAAGCATGTTTTGTATTGGAAACTTTTTACTCCGAATTTTCACCCTTGAGGGCTTTGTCAAGGCCCGGTTGGCTTGACTGATTCCTACGAAACGTAATTAGATTATAAAATACGTCATATTTTTTATACGTCACACTCTCTTGCACACAACATACATTCTAGACGACTAGGGAACACGCACACACACACACACACACACACACACACACACACACACACACACACACACACTTGTTGTACATGTACAAGGTATAACATGCTTGGACTTTGTTATACCTTCTCTACATGACACCATACTAAGTCCTTCCTGAACGGTGCGGTGCCCAGGAGTCACAGAGAGCCTTGTTTTCCTGTATATATATATATATATATAAGGCACAATCCGACGTTTGGACAAAAGTGCCTTCATCAAGAGAAAATACATATTAACTAAATGACACTAACGCAGAAGGAGACAGATATGAAGGGAAGCAACTTTGTAGAAGAAGAAATAACGAATACGTATAACTTAAGGGGAGGGAGGGGGGGTTGGAATGGAAGAGAACCAAAAGAAGACAGGTCACGGTCAAAGATATAATACAAAGATTACGCTTGACAAAAATTGGAGCAAATGAAGTTGAATGAACCTAAGGAAGGCAGGGACAGGAAAGGCAGACATCTTAGTTGTAGGCGAAGCGTGCATAGCTATTTTGCAGCCTGCTGAAGGCTAACAATATAAACTTTTGACAGCTGTGAACTCACACTCCGAGCATCGCTTTCCGGCACCTTCCTCCAAACTCTGCCAGAGTTAGTTACGCCACTGAAGGGGTATTCTTTATCTCCGCGCAGCTGTCCAACGACGCGGTCAGCGCCCTCCGAAAGGTTCGGGTACTAATATGACTGTAGAAGCAACCTAGCGCCAAAGCACGCACGTAAACAAGAGACGCATCCACCCCGGGTAAAAAAGAAGAAGAGAGAGTTCCGTCTCGACTGAAACGATTGTGGTTTTATTTGTGCTGGTGTAAATTTTGTTGGCGGATATAAATGACACGCCTTGTTTTATTTCAGTTGTTTGTAACAAACTTATTACTGTTTGAGCACCAACAAAAAAACTGCTCGTTAGCTGACAGTTTTCAGCAACCTATGCCGTAACTAAATACGGCAGTGGTTGAAGGAAGGATGTCGTAAACCAGTGCTTGGAGTTTGCTGTGAACTGTCAGTAGAGGGTCTTAGCTTCTGTATTCACAGCACCCCAGCACGGAATGTTCGT
>JABMCL010002020.1:265000-275000 GCA_018857735.1 Alviniconcha marisindica
TCCACCCCGAACCCTCCCATCATACCAACCTCGCCAAAACACCACATCCACCCCGAACCCCCCCTCCCCTCCCCCCCCATCATACCAACCTCGCCAAAACACCATCTCCACCCCGAACCCTCCCATCATACCAACCTCGCCAAAACACCATCTCCACCCCGAACCCTCCCATCATACCAACCTCGCCAAAACACCACATCCACCCCGAACCCTCCCATCATACCAACCTCGCCAAAACACCACATCCACCCCGAACCCTCCCATCATACCAACCTCGCCAAAACACCACATCCACCCCGAACCCTTCCCATCATACCAACCTCGCCAAAACACCATCTCCACCCCGAACCCTCCCATCATACCAACCTCGCCAAAACACCACATCCACCCCGAACCCTCCCATCATACCAACCTCGCCAAAACACCATCTCCACCCCGAACCCTCCGGTCAGATCATCGAC
The DNA here is from genome assembly GCA_018857735.1 of Alviniconcha marisindica. Classification (NCBI taxonomy): domain Eukaryota; kingdom Metazoa; phylum Mollusca; class Gastropoda; family Provannidae; genus Alviniconcha; species Alviniconcha marisindica. The sequence goes on from JABMCL010002020.1 coordinate 265,462, forward strand.
ACCAGACCAAATCGGCCCAAACCGACAAGGGATAAACAAAGGCTGGAGAAGAATCCCAAGTCGGTATCCCGAGCGCGGCCGAGGCGGAGCAGCCGACCCGAGTCAGCAATATCGGATTTCAGGCGATCCCCACTCAGCGATATTGCTTCTCCTGACTCAGTTCCACAGGTCGCCAGGCTGCACACGCCAGACCCGCTGAGGCGGCCCTCCCGACACAACCGCTGGTGCTGAGCCAGCCAGCGGCTGTGGAGAAGGAAGCACTGAAGGGGATCGATACCCGCGGACTTTCCCCCCACCTCCTCCCTTCCTCTTCTGCTGCGGTGATGGAAAAGGAGGCTGAAAATAGTACGGCTTCTTCCCTACCCCACCCACACACGACAGAGGCGAGAAATCTCTCTCTCTCTCTCTCTCTCTCTCTCTCTCTCTCTCTCTCTCTCTCTCTCTCTCTCTCTCTCACACACACACACACACACACACTCTCTCTCTCTCTCTCTCTCTCTCTCCTCTCTCTCTCTCCTCTCTCCCTTTCTCTCTCTCTCTCTCTCTCTCTCTCTCCAATCCTTGTAAAATTAAAATTTCCAGTCTCCTCCCTCTTCCTCTCCTCTCTCCTCTCTCTCTCTCTCTCGTCCTCTCTCTCTGTCTCTCTCTCTCTCTCTCAATCCTTGTAAAATAAAAATTTCCAGTTGGCTCTCTCTCTCTCTCAGCTCTCTCTCTCTCCTCTCTCTCTCTCTCTCCTCTCTCTCTCTCTCTCTCTCTCTCTCTCTCCAATCCTTGTAAAATAAAAATTCCAGTTCGTCTCTCTCTCTCTCTCTCTCTCTCTCTCTCTCTCTCTCTCTCTCTCTCTCTCTCTCTCTCTCTCTCTGTGTGTGTGTGTGTGTGTGTGTGTGTGTGTGTGTGTGTGTGTGTGTGTGTGAGAGAGAGAAAGCTAATGACAAAATAAAAAAGACAGGAACCTGTGGTGACGCCATGGCCAAGATGTGATCATTTTTGTTCTGGAAGGGGAAGGCGACAGTGCTGGCGGTGGAGGCGCGGACGAGGAGGGGAGGGGGGGGGGGGGCTGTATGCAGAGGGGCAGAGTAGGCGGGCGTGCGAAGGGTAGGCCGCGAGGGGGGTGGGGGAGTTGAGGTCAAAAAGGTCCTACAAACCGAATTGGAAGGAGCGCAGCCGTACGAGGCAGACTCAGCGAACGCAAGGCAGAAATGTGGTTAGTGAGGAGGTAAACAAGGACTCCTCTCCCGGGCCATAAAAACCAAGAGGAAGAAGAGGAAGACAGGAGGAGGCAGTGGCTGTAGGCGGAGGGAGGAGGGGGGACGAAGGGCAAGGTCGCGAGGACAGGAATAGATTTCGGTGACACCACTACGGTCAACGAACGCAGATGCCGGGTCACTGGGTCAGAGACAGCGGGGTAAATGGATTGTGACGTCACATCACATGCTCGCAAGTCCTGTGCAGGTTTCATCTCCAACAATTCATACTCAACCCGGCACAGTGACAGAGAGAGAGAGAGAGAGAGAGAGGGGGGTGGGGGATTGGGAGGGGGGACTGAGAGAGGGGGGTAGGGGTGGATAGAAAGCAGGAGGTGGAGGGGGGGGGGGGGGGTGTAGGAATCCAGAGGAAGAGGGTTGAAGAATGTCCGCCACAACTTGAACCTCGCGTGTCGTGACCAGCTTTCACAACATAGGGCTGAGAACGAGAGACGGACAGACAGACAGGAGAGACAGAGACAGGCAGGAAAGAGGAGGGGGGGGGGGGGGGGAGAAAAGAGGGGGGGGGGGTGGGGGGTAGGGAGAGCGAAGGCGGACTGAGGTAAACGAGGGGGCGAGGGCCGAAGGGATATATGCAGCAGGCTAAAGGAGATGATCCATACAGTTCTCATTTGGTGAATGGCTGTCGTTTTTTTTTTTTTTTTTTTTTTGGGGGGGGGGGGTATTTTTCACTCTTTTAATTTTTTGTTTTTGTGCTCAGAGCGAGATGGAGTCGCAGGAAGGGCTGGGGGCATAGCTGGGGGTGCATGGTGCAGGAGTGTGGGTGTGGGTGTGTGGAGGGTGGGTGGGGTGGAGATAGAGGGCAAAAAAGGCTAAGAACATGTCTGTCACACATCTCCCCCAGGTCATCGTGTTGAGTCCGGTGCTGAAGCGTCCTCGTTAATTCCATCTGGTAAAGCTCTCTGAAAGAGTTGCCGCCTGACAGGTACAGGCGCTCGCAGAAACCTCTGGAGGTGGAGGAAGGGAGGAGACCGCGACATCGGCGCCAGTCTACTGTCAGCCATAGCCACGCGGCAAGTCCACCTCCTCCGCCACCGGGGTCAGCAGTTGGTTTCAGAGGACCTGCGTCTTCTTTAGGTCTGTGTTTCCCAAGGCCCATGTTCCCCAAGGCCTATGTTCCCTAAGCCCTATGTTCCCCAAGCCCTATGTTCCCCAAGCCCTATGTTCTCCAAGGCCTATGTTCCCCAAGCCCTATGTTCCCCAAGGCCTATGTTAACTAAGCCCTATGTTCCCCAAGGCCTATGTTCCCTAAGCCTTATGTTCCCTAAGCCCTATGTTCCCCAAGCCCTATGTTCTCCAAGGCCTATGTTCCCCAAGGCCTATGTTCCCCAAGCCCTATGTTCTCCAAGGCCTATGTTCCCCAAGCCCCATGTTCCCCAAGCCCTATGTTCTCCAAGGCCTATGTTCCCCAAGGCCTATGTTCCCTAAGCCCTATGTTCCCTAAGCCCTATGTTCTATGTTCCCTACGTTCTATACTATCTGAGCACTGTTCCCTAAGTTCTATATTCCCTAGGGCCTATATTCCCTCAGCTGTATTTTCCCTCATCCCTATGTTCCCTCAGGTCTATTTTCCCTTAGCCCTACGTTCCCTCAAGTCCACGTTCCCTCATCGCTATGTTCCATCAACTGTATTTTCCCTCATCCCCATATTCCTTCAGCTGTACTTTCCCTTAGCCCTTTGCTCCCCCAGCCCGGTACGGAGGGATAATAGGACCGAGAGAACGGGGCGCGGAAAATTTACCGCCGGACAAGTCACCACCAAACCTTAGGACAATCCACCGCCAGACAAGTCTCTCTCTCTCTCTCTCTCTCTCTCCCCTCTCTCTTCTCTCTCTCTCTCTCTCTCTCTCCTCTCTCTCTCTTCCTCCCCCTCGCCCCTCCCTCCTTCCCTCCCCTCCTCTCTCTCCTCCTCTCCCTCCCTCCCCTCTCTCTCTCTCTCCCTCCCTCTTTTCTCTCTCTCTCTCTCTCTCTCCTCCCCCTTCCCTCCCTCCTCCCCCCCCCCCCCCTCTCTCTCTCTCTCTCTCTCTCTCTCTCCCCTCCCTCCCTCCCTCTCTCCTCTCTCTCTCTTCTCTCTTCTCTCTTTTCTCTCTCTCCCCTCCCTCCCTCCCCTCTCTCTCTCTCTCTCTCTCTCTCTCTCTCTCTCTCCCTCCCCCTCCCCTCTCTCCTCTCTCTCTCTCTCTCTCTCTCTCTCTCTCTCCTCTCTCTCTCTCTCTCGCCCCCCTTCTCTCTCTCTCTCTCATTCCCTCCCCCCTCTCTCTCTCTTTCCCTGCCTCCCCTCTCTCTCTCCCTCCCTCCCTGTCTCTCTCTCTTTCACCCCCTCCCCTTTCTCCACAGGAGTACATTATTACAACCACCGCTAGCTAAGCTCATCCTCCGTTCACCGGGAGTTCCCACCAGCTCAGAATTTCCACCAGTGAATGTCTATCCTTGGCCTCGATCTGTCAGCGCGTGTGTGAGCGAGTGGGGAGCGCGCGTATCGATCTGTCGTAGCCCTCCGCACAGGGGAAGGGAGAGAACCCGTTCTGTGCGGAACTTGTGCAGTGCCCACGGTTAATTAATACTCAATGGCCGGTCAGTCTCTCCCATCAGATGAGGGCGAAACGCAATTGACTGTCTCACCATTAAAGTCTGATGCATTTTTACGGCACGCGTACCACAATTTATTGATTGTCACCAGTAAAAGTCTGCTGTACTTTTACGACACACGTCATTTTATGTACGAAGAGAATTAGGACAAAATGAAGTCTAGTGATCGAAGACTGAAATCAAAAAGGAGCAAAATTCCTGGCAGCAGGTAAAACATGCAAAGCTATGTTGTGAGTGACTCCAGGCTCTAAAGGGAAAAGCTGTAACAGCGTTGGGTTGTCTGAGGCAGCACACTGATTAAGCAGAGGGACATAGGGGTTCTCATCCAAGTTACCTCATCCTAAAAATGTGACGTGGACGAAGGAAGCGGTAGTAAGGCGGCGTGTTTACATTCCCTGTCCAGGTCATTGAGACTGGCGCTAATGTTTCTAGTCCTGTGGTCACTATGATGGGGCGGGGACATTGCTCAGTGGCCGAGCGTCGCACTTGTGATCGGAAGGTCGCAGGTTCGATCCCCGGCCGGCCGACGAAAGTCTCTCTCTCTCTCTCTCTCTCTCTCTCTCTCTCTCTCTCTCTCTCTCTCTCTCTCTCTCTCTCTCTCTCTCCACAATCAACTTTTTGTGCAGACTCTTCTTTCGGTATTCGTTCCACCATCGCCATTCCGCAGTGGCACGTAAAATGCCGCGGTCATTCTGCCAAATGTGCTAATGACAAGTTAGTTTGTTTGCTTGCTGGTTTGTTAGGCCTTGACACTCACAGGGCACCAAGCGGACTATTAGCCTGAACGCAGGGGTGGGGGGAAAAGGGGGAGGCTCGGGTACCTATGAGTAACTCGTCCCGAGCGTTCAGACCCGCGAAGGCCGAAGAGATCGTCAGCAAGGGCCTGAACAGTCGACGTTAAGGTGGTGGGGACCTCACTAGAGCCAAGTAGCTCATGCACACCGCCACCTGCTCTTTCAACATACATTTCTATTGGTGCACACCGCCACCTGCTCTTTCAACATACATTTCTATTGGTGCACACCGCCACCTGCTCTTTCAACATACATTTCTATTGGTGCACACCGCCACCTGCTCTTTCAACATACATTTCTATTGGTGCACACCGCAATCTGCTCTTTCAGCATACGTTTCTATTGGTGCACACCGCCACCTGCTCTTTCAACAAACGTTTCTATTGGTGCACACAGCAACCTGCTCTTTCAACAAACGTTTCTATTGGTGCACACAGCGATCTGCTCTTTCAACAAACGTTTCTATTGGTGCACACAGCGATCTGCTCTTTCAAAATACGTTTCTATTGGTGCACACCGCCACCTGCTCTTTCAACATACGTTTCTATTGGTGCACAGAGCAACCTGCTCTTTCAACATACGTTTCTATTGGTGCACACCGCCACCTGCTCTTTCAACATACATTTCTATTGGTGCACACTGAGACCTGCTCTTTCAACATACATTTCTATTGGTGCACACCGAGACCTGCTCTTTCAACATATATTTCTATTGGTGCACACCGCCACCTGCTCTTTCAGCATACGTTTCTATTGGTGCACACAGCAACCTTCTCTTTCAACATACGTTTTTATTGGTGCACAGAGCAACCTGCTCTTTCAACATACGTTTCTATTGGTGCACACCGCCACCTGCTCTTTCAACATACATTTCTATTGGTGCACACTGAGACCTGCTCTTTCAACATACATTTCTATTGGTGCACACCGAGACCTGCTCTTTCAACATATATTTCTATTGGTGCACACCGAGACCTGCTCTTTAAACATTTTTTTTTTTATTGGTGCACACCGCAACCTGCTCTTTCAGCATACGTTTCTATTGGTGCACACCGCAACCTGCTCTTTCAGCATACATTTCTATTGGTGCACACTGAGACCTGCTCTTTCAACATACATTTCTATTGGTGCACACAGCAACCTGCTCTTTCAGCATACATTTCTATTGGTGCACACTGAGACCTGCTCTTTCAACATACATTTCTATTGGTGCACACTGAGACCTGCTCTTTCAACATACATTTCTATTGGTGCACACCGCAACCTGCTCTTTCAGCATACATTTCTATTGGTGCACACTGAGACCTTCTCTTTCAACATACATTTCTATTGGTGCACACCGCCACCTGCTCTTTCAACCTACGTTTCTATTGGTGCACACCGCAACCTGCTCTTTCAACATACATTTCTATTGGTTCACACTGAGACCTGCTCTTTCAACATACGTTTCTATTGGTGCACACCGTGACCTGCTCTTTCAACATATATTTCTATTGGTGCATACCGAACCTCTTCTTTCAACTTTTTTTATTTTTTTATTGGTGCACACCGCAACCTGCTCTTTAAACATTTTTTTTAAAAGGAAGAAGGAGCTCTTTGAACAGCAGTGCGGAACTAAGTCGCAAAGACAGTGTCTCTGACAGGGGACCAACTGTTGAGGAACAATTCAGCAGCAAGAAAATCCCTCCAGCCATGACAGCCCATCTCCACCTCCCTGTTCAGACCCTCTCCCGGCAGGTTACAGCTCAACACACCTGGCCGTTAAACAAAGAATTGTGGTCGAAAAATACAACGTTGTTATAAAGGACAATACAGCTGATTTTAACAGGGAATGGGCATTGTACAGCCGCATTTTTTTCCTAGTCGTATCCTTGAGATTTGTCGATTCTTGAGGCTGATATGGTTATTGTCAACTCGACCCCTTACCTCCCTCTTCTCCTTTGTTGTAAACCTTCTGTTTATGCGTATGCATAAAACGTTTGTATTCTATAGTAGCCATGTGCACCGTTCATTATCCAGTACCCTCGGGTGCGGTGGATATGACTGGGACAGAGCCACGCAAAGAGGTATGAATGAATGAGCGAATGTATTGTTAATTGACGGAGGCATGCTATATGTATAAAAGTCCCACAGTGATGTGCCTGGCCAAAACAAAATGACCCAGCGAAGTTAGCCTGGACAGGGGATCGGGGAAAGAGGGTCTCTCTCTCTCTCTCTCTCTCTCTCTCTCTCTCTCTCTCTCTCTCTCTCTCTCTCTCTCTCTCTCGCTTTCTCTTCCTCTCTCCTCGCCCCCTCTCTCTCTCCCTCCCCCTCCCTCCCCGGTTGGTGTAGGAGTAAGTAAATTAGTGTTTTACGCCCAGTCAACCAGTGCGGTTATATGAGGGCGAGGTTTGTGTAGGAGCCCATCACTGAAGGAAACAAGCTCACAACAAACAACTCGCCATGCAACGCTCGTTCAGAGTTGTATCAGGAGAGCCAGTGGCGCAGAGCAACAGTCCTCGCCCTCTAAAGCCGAAGTTAAGCACGACTGAGTGTCGTCACCGAGTGGATGGGCGACCGTTACGTGCAAACTCCAAGCACTGGTTTACGACATCCTTCCTTCAACCACTGCCGTATTTAGTTACGCCATAGGGTCCAGAAAACTGTCAGCTAACGAGCAGTTTTTGGTTGGTGCTCAAACAGTAGTAAGTTTGTTACAAACAACTGAAATAAAACAAGGCGTGTCATTTATAGCCGCCAACATAGTTGACACCAGCGCAAATAAAACCACAATAGTTTCAATCGAGGGGTGGGTGCGTCTCATGTTTACGTGCGTGTTTGGGCGCTAGGTTGCTTCTACAGTCATATTAGTACCCGAACCTTTCAGATGGCGCTGACCGCGTCGGTGGACAGCTGCGCGGAGATAAAGAGTGCCCCTTCAGTGGCGTAACTAAATCTGGCAGAGTTTGGAGGAAGGTGCCGGAAAGCGATGTTCGGAGTGTGCGTTACGTGCTAGGTTTTGTGCCCGTCCTGAGATTTCTCCGGAGTCAAATCCTGTGCAGATTCTACAAAAGTCTTTCGGATGAGACTATAAACCAAGGTCTCCCGTGTGTCTACGCACGCAAAAGGATCACATACGCACGTAAAGATCCTGTTTGTTATTGTTTTAGTGCAGCGGTAGAAAGATGCACATGCGTCCAAACGCGCTTTAGTAATTGTTGAATCCATTGTTGTCTGTTCTTCTTCTTCTTATTATTATTATCGCATGAAGTTGGCAGAGCCTATACATGAATTGACAGAGTTTGTACTTCAAGTTGGTAGAGTTGTTTTACTTCAAATCGCAGAGATTGTAAATAAAGTCAGCAAAGTTTGTACGTGAAGTTGGCAGACCTTCTGTGTGCAGCTGGCAGCGTTTGCACATGAAGATAGTAGAATTTGTAATTGAAGCTGGTAGAACTTGTACATGACTCTGGCAGAGCTTGTGCATGAAGTTGGTCATAGTCGGTGCATGAAGTTGGCAGATCTTGAAATTGGCAAAGCTTGTACAAGAAGTTGGCAGAACTTGTACAGGAAGTTGGCAGAACGTGTACAGGAAGTTGGCAGAATTTGAACAGGAAGTTGGCAGAACTTGTACAGGAAGGTGGCAGAGCTTGTACAGGAAGTTGGCAGAGCTTGTACAGGAAGGTGGCAGTGCTTGTACAGGAAGTTGGCAGAACTTGTACAGGAAGGTGGCAGAGCTTGTACAGAGCGTGTACATGAAGTTGACAGAGCTTGTACATGAAACTGGAAGAGCTTGTACATATAGTTGACAAAGCTTGTACACGAAGATGGCAGAGCTTGTATATGAAGTTGCAAGAGCTTGTACATAAAGCTTGGACAGCTTGTACATGAAATTGGAAGAGTTTGAGGAAGAGTTGGAAGAGTTTGTGCATGAAGTTAGCAGAGCTTGTGCATGAAGTTGGAAGAGCTTGTACATAAAGCTGGGATAGCTTGTACATGAAATTGGAAGAGTTTGGGGAAGCGTTGGAAGAAATTTTATATGAAGTTGGCAGAGCTTGTGCATGAAGTTGGCAGAGCTTGTGCATGAAGTTGGAAGAGCTTGTACATAAAGCTGGGATAGCTTTACGTGAAATTGGAAGAGTTTGGGGAAGCGTTGGAAGAAATTTTATATGAAGTTGGCAGAGCTTGTGCATGAAGTTGGCAGAGCTTGTGTATGAAGTTGGAAGAGCTTGTACATAAAGATGGGATAGCTTGTACATGAAATTGGAAGAGTTTGGGGAAGCGTTGCAAGAAATTTTATATGAAGTTGGCAGAACTTGTGCATGAAGTTGGCAGAGCTTGTGCATGAAGTTGGCAGAGCTTGTACATAAAGCTGGGATAGATAGTACATGAAATTGGAAGAGTTTGGGGAAGCGTTGGAAGAAATTTTATATGAAGTTGGCAGAGCTTGTGCATGAAGTTGGCAGAGCTTGTGTATGAAGTTGGAAGAGCTTGTACATAAAGATGGGATAGCTTGTACATGAAATTGGAAGAGTTTGGGGAAGCGTTGCAAGAAATTTTATATGAAGTTGGCAGAGCTTGTGCATGAAGTTGGCAGAGCTTGTGCATGAAGTTGGAAGAGCTTGTACATAAAGCTGGGATAGCTTGTACATGAAATTGGAAGAGTTTGGGGAAGCGTTGGAAGAAATTTTATATGAAGTTGGCAGAGCTTGTGCATGAAGTTGGCAGAGCTTGTGCATGAAGTTGGAAGAGCTTGTACATAAAGCTGGGATAGCTTGTACATGAAATTGGAAGAGTTTGGGGAAGCGTTGCAAGAAATGTTATATGAAGTTGGCAGAACTTGTGCATGAAGTTGGCAGAGCTTGCGCATGAAGTTGGCAGAGCTTGTGCATGAAGTTGGCAGAGCTAGTGCATGA
>JABMCL010002020.1:280000-287500 GCA_018857735.1 Alviniconcha marisindica
TCTCTCTCTCTCTCTCTCTCTGACGCACGCACACGCACGCACACACACACACACACACACACACACACACACACACACACACACACACACACACACACACACACACACACACACACACACACAAACATACGCACGGGCAAATATACACACACGCACACACGTTCACACACATATATACGCACATTTTGTTTTTGTTTGTTCACTGTTTCCTTTCTGAATCTTGTGACCTGTTTTCGTGTGGCTCTGGTTCTTGTGAAACAAAGCAGCAAACACAGTAGGCCAGGAAACGCACTAGGCCAGAAAACAGTAGAAACGCACTAGGCCAGGAAACAGTAGAAACGCACTAGGCCAGGAAACACAGTAGAAACGCACTAGGCCAGGAAACATAGTAGGCCAGGAAATGCACTAGGAAACGCCTAGGCCAGGAAATACAATAGGCCAGACAACACAGTAGGCCAGGAAACAGAATAGAAACGCACTAGGCCAGGAAACACAGTAGAAACGCACTAGGCCAGGAAACACAGTAGAAATTAATGCACTAGGCCAGGAAACACACAGTAGAAATTAACGCACTAGGCCAGGAAACACAGTAGAAATGCACTAGGCCAGGAAACACAGTAGAAATTAACGCACTAGGCCAGGAAACACAGTAGAAATTAACGCACTAGGCCAGGAAACACAGTAGAAAAACGCACTAGGCCAGGAAACACAGTAGAAATTAACGCACTAGGCCAGGAAACACAGTAGAAATTAACGCACTAGGCCAGGAAACACAGTAGAAACGCACTAGGCCAGGAAACACAGTAGAAATTAACGCACTAGGCCAGGAAATACAATAGGCCAGACAACACAGTAGGCCAGGAAACAGAATAGAAACGCACTAGGCCAGGAAACACAGTAGAAACGCACTAGGCCAGGAAACACTGTAGAAATTAACGCACTAGGCCAGGAAACACAGTAGAAATTAACGCACTAGGCCAGGAAACACAGTAGAAATGCACTAGGCCAGGAAACACAGTAGAAATTAACGCACTAGGCCAGGTTACACAGTAGAAATAACGCACTAGGCCAGGAAACACGTAGAAATTAACGCACTAGGCCAGGAAACACAGTAGAAATTAACGCACTAGGCCAGGAAACACAGTAGAAATTAACGCACTAGGCCAGGAAACACAGTAGAAAACGCACTAGGCCAGGAAACACAGTAGAAATTAACGCACTAGGCCAGGAAACACAGTAGAAATTAACGCACTAGGCCAGGAAACACAGTAGAAATTAACGCACTAGGCCAGGAAACACAGTAGAAACGCACTAGGCCAGGAAACACAGTAGAAATTAACGCACTAGGCCAGGAAACACAGTAGAAATTAACGCACTAGGCCAGGAAACACAGTAGAAATTAACGCACTAGGCCAGGAAACACAGTAGAAATTAACGCACTAGGCCAGGAAACACAGTAGAAACGCACTAGTCCAGGAAAGACAGTAGAAACGCACTAGGCCCAAGCTCAGTAGAAACGCAGTTGGTAAGGAAACACAGTTGAGGCGATACATTGTTGTATTATTCTGCGATATTTCATCTGCCTTCTCCGGGTGGTGTGATACAGAGGAAATGGAATTACACCCCCCGCCCCATTGCTAATGGGAGCCAGGGGCCATCAAACACTCTTTCTTCACAATCCACAGGTCCGGGGCAGGACGGGAGGGTAGCGCTACATGCTCCATCTCCTGCCGCTCCCTTCCTTCATCTTCTCTGTTTACCTCCCAACTTCATTCAGCTTCTTTCTTCCTTACGTTGTCTCTTTTTTCTCCCTTTCTTTTCCTCCCTTTCTCGGGGTGGGGTGGGGGTGGGGAGGGGATAGTGGGGGGCTGCTGGAGGAGGGGGTTTCACATCTCTCCAATAAAAACAATTCTTCCAAGAGCCAGGAGAGGATGTCAGAGCAAATGGGCTTTGCTGAATTTGATCGATGTTTCCTTCAAAGTGTTCTTTGTGACTGGACTCACAAACAATCAAACAAAGAAACAAAAAATCCGTTTTGCTCTCCATCAGTTTATCCTCTGGCAGTTTCTTTTGTTTAACGGATATTAAAACGATGTTTCTAGGTGCAGATTACGGTTTTTATGTTATCTGTCCTGCCCTCCTCAAATGTTTCAGGTTTTATACTATGCTGGAAAAAATGCAATGCTCTTTCCTTGTTCTGGTGTTCCCTGTCATGACCTCTCTGTCAAACCCTGCCTTGTCTTCCCTGTCAGATCTCGTCTTGTCTTCCCTGTCAGACCCCGTCTTGTCTTCACTGTTAGACCCTTTCTTGTCTTCCCTGTCAGACCCTTTCTTGTATTCCCTGTCAGACCCTTTCTTGTCTTCCCTGTCAGACCCTTTCTTGTCTTCCTGTCAGACCCTTTCTTGTCTTCCCTGTCAGACCCGTTCTTGTTTTCCCTGTCAGACCCTTTCTTGTCTTCCCTGTCAGACCCCGTCTTGTCTTCACTGTCAGACCCTTTCTTGTCTTCCCTGTCACACCCGTCTTGCCTTCCCTGTTAGACCCGTGTTGTCTTCCCTGTCAGACCCTTTCTTGTCTTCCCTGTTAGACCCGTCTTGTCTTCCCTGTCAGATCCTTTCTTGTCTTCCCTGTTAGACCCGTCTAGTCTTCCCTGTTAGACCCGTCTTGTCTTCCCTGTTAGACCTCGCCGTGTCTTCCCTGTTAGACCCTGTCTTGTCGTCCCTGTCAGTCCCTCTTGTCTTCCCTGCCAGACCCCATCGAGTCTTCCCTGCCAGGCTCTGACTTGTTCTTCCCCATCTTGCCTTCATGGCTATGCTTTGCCCTGTCCTGATGTTCCCATTACAGCCCTTTCCTGCTGTTCCCTGTCCTGATGTTCCCTGTACAGCCCTTTCCTGCTGTTCCCTGTCCTGATGTTCCCTGTACAGCCCTGTCCTGGTGTTCCCTGCACAGCCCTGTCCTGATGTTCCCTGTACAGTTCTGTCCTGATGTTCCCTGCACAGCCCTGTCCTGATATTCCCTGTACAGCTCTATCCTGATGTTCCCTGTACAACCCATGTTCCCTGTATAGCCCTGTCCCGATGTTCCCTCTACAACCCATGTTCCCTGTATAGCCCTGACCTGATGTTCCCTGTACAACCCTGTCCTGATGTTCCCTGTACAACCCTGTCCTGATGTTCCCTGTACAGCCTTGTCCTGATGTTCCCTGTACAACCCATGTTCCCTGTACAGCCCTGTCCTGATGTTCCCTGTACAGCCTTTTCTTAATGTTCCCTAAGTAAACATCGTGCTTAACGTCCACAGAAGCCATAAGGCTTATTAGGGACGGAGAGAAGGGGGGGGGGGGGTATGGAGGGGGGGGGAAGAGGAAGTTTATATACCTATCGCTACACTGTCACCACCAGAATATCCTGCATTAATATAGGCAGTGATGAAACCCATTCCAACATTTCATTAATTGTGAAGGACAAAGGCACAAGACAGTGTCCACAAACCACAACCTTTTCGAAGAGAAAGGAGAGCCGAAGCGGAATCGAGCCGATGCCCTTCTGTTTACCAGCGTAGCGCCTTACCGCTGGGCCAAACCGGCCCTGATGTTCCCTGTACAGCTCTGCCCTGTTGTTTCTTGACTCCCCCATCACCTCGCCCTGATATAACCGTAATGGTTGACTGGGCGTAAAACAGCAAGTTACCTATCCCCGTCATACCCTATCTTGCCCTGCCAATAATATCAGTATTTTGTATAATACTGATATTATAATTTCTACTGTTAAATTAATTGTACATAGTCCTATGGGTAAGTTAGTATAAAATTTAAAAATAAATTATTATTATTTTTTTTATTTTTTTTTGGGGGGGGAGGTCTAATGTGAACAGACAAAAAATAAAACATTGACTGATTGATTCTTGCCCTGCCTAGCTATCTGTCTTAATCTTCCTCGTCTTGTGGTAGTCATTTCAGAAGAATAGCGCTGCATTCTGTAAGCCACACTTTTCCTCGGTTCCGATTATAACTGTTTCTGGTGCTTTTTCTTTTAGCCTACACAAAACTGCTGATCAATAGCAAACACAACACGTAGACTCGGCGATGCGAGTCAAATCAAATGAAGCAGTTCCCGACGACAAGTCAAACGATTAACGGTGATCTAACCGGGTCTTGACGCCGACTAATCGAATGGCGGTCTTTCAGTGGCTGGCGCGATTACCTTGATTACAGGCTTGGCCGATCTGTGCGGTTTGAGGGAAAGCACACAAACAGGATTCTTCCCCTTGCGTCCGGTTACCACTGAGGGTCCTTCACACTTCACACGCCTCTAGACAATCAACGCTTTACCGACGGAAGATAATCGGAAGACGCATACACTTGAAACCGGCCGCTAAGAACAGGGTACGTGTTAGTGGAGAGGAGAAAGATTATGTTTTAGTTGTGTTTCTATCAGTTCGGCAGCTGAACTCTCTCTCTCTCTCTCTCTCTCTCTCTCTCTCTCTCTCTCTCTCTCTCTCTCTCTCTCTCTCTCTCTCTCTCCTCCCCCCCCCCCTCTCTCTCTCATAATGGGCAAAAGGCATGTTGCTCAAACTGATTTACGGCCTCTCTCTCCTCTCTCTCTCTCTCTCTCTCTCTCTCTCTCTCTCTCTCTCTCTCTCTCTCTCCATCGTTCCCTCTCTCTCTCCCTTCCCCCTCTCTCTCATAATGGGCAAAAGGCATGTTGGTCTAATTGATTTACGGCCTGCCCCTCTCTCTCTCTCTCTCTCTCTCTCCTCTCTCTCCTCTCTCTCTCTCTCTCTCTCTCTCCTCTCTCTCTCTCCTCCTCCCTCCTCCCTCCCTCCCTCCCTCCCTCTCTCTCTCTCTCTCTCTCTCTCTCTCTCTCTCTCTCTCTCTCCCTCCCTCCCTCCTCCTTCCCTCCCTACCTCCATCCCCCCCCCCCCTCTCTCTCTCTCTCAAAACATATAGGCAAAACACAAACATGATCAAATTCATGTTTACGGCCTCTCTCTCTCTCTCTCTCTCTCTCTCTCTCTCTCTCTCTCTCTCTCCCCCTCCCTCCCTCCCTCCTCCCCCCCTCTCTCTCTCCCCCTCCCTCCCTCCCTTCCCCCCCTCTCTGTCTCAAAACATATGGTCGAAACACAAGCATGATCAAAGCTGTTACGGCCCTCTCTCTCTCTCTCTCCTTCTCTCTCTCTCTCTCTCTCTCTCTCTCTCTCTCTCTCTCTCTCTCTCCTCTCAAAACATAATGGGCAAAACACAAACATGATCAACATCTGTTTACGCCCCCCCCCCCCCCACCCCGCAACCCCCCCACCCCCCCTCTCTCTCTCTCTCTCTCTCTCTGAATGTATACGGTGCACAGAACATAATAATTAAATCCATGCTGCAGCCTCCTGCTTTGGTAAAGAGAACAGAAAATCGGTTTATGCTGGCCGTTCCTGTTAATGTTAACATCTAATGCTAACAGCTAGAATTGAGCACACTGTAGCACGTCGTTCTGGACATGATATCCCCCTAACGCACCCAGCGAACGGCCAAGCTGGCTTGTGGCAGGTAACTTGGAGGAAATGAAGTGAATAAAGCCATGTCCCAAACTCCAAGCACTGGCTTACGACACCTTTCCTCCGAGCACCGTCATAACTGTTTACATCATAGGCCCCCGAAAACTGTACGCTTCTTGTTGGTTGTCAAATGTCGATAAGTTTGTAACGGACAACTCAAAGTATATCACAAATGTCGGTAAGTTAGTAACGGACAACTCAAGTAACAGACAACTCAAGTAACAGACAACTCAAAGTATATCACAAATGTCGGTAAGTTAGTAACAGACAACTCAAGTAACAGACAACTCAAGTAACAGACAACTAAAAGTATATCACAAATGTCGGTAGGTTAGTAACGGACAACTCAAAGTATATCACAAATGTCGGTAAGTTAGTAACGGACAACTCAAGTAACGGACAACTCAAGTAACGGACAACTCAAAGTATATCACAAATGTCGGTAAGTTAGTAACGGACAACTCAAGTAACGGACAACTCAAGCAACGGACAACTCAAAGTATATCACAAATGTCGGTAAGTTAGTAACGGACAACTCAAGTAACAGACAACTCAAGTAACAGACAACTCAAAGTATATCACAAATGTCGGTAAGTTAGTAACGGACAGCTCAAAGTATATCAGGCTTTTCTTTAATAAAAGTCCACGTAGTTACACCAGCCAAAAAGGACAAATCGTTTGAATCGAGACGGAACTTATTCGTTACCCGTGGTGGTGGAGAGTTCAGGAGCTGTGTGAAAGTCGAGGTGGCCGTCCTGGGCTTTCCGTCCTAATGAGCCTCACGGTTTCTGTGGACGTAACGTATTAAGTATAAAGTCGCTTGTATGTGTTTCAGTGCTATAAATGGTTCTGGTCATGCTCACCTTTCTGAACTGCTGCATGTCTACACTCCATCTCGTAAAATACGCTCTTCTTCTGACACCCGCGTGCTGGAAATCCAACAATACAAACGCAAGACTCATGGCTTCCGCACCTTCTTTTGCTTTGGACCCCACATTTGGAATTCTCTCCCACAAGACCTTAGACACTGCTCAACCCTGTCATCTTTTAAAGCCAAACTGAAAACCTTCGTCTTCTCACAGTATTTCCATCCTAACTAATACCAGTACCAGTTTCTGCTACACTCAGAGTGTGTGTGTGTGTGTGTGTGTGTGTGTGTGTGTGTGTGTGTGTGTGTGTGTGTGTGTGTGTGTGTTTGTAGTGTGTTACTTTATGTAAATTGTTTTGGTAGGACTATGCTCTACATGTGTATAGAATATCACGTGTAGGTTAATATGTATCATGTGAGCGCTCAGGGCGTTGATGAGCGCATGATAAATATACATAATTATTATTAAAGCAACACTGAAACATGCTTAGGCACTGGTCACAGTTTGTCCCTCATATGTCAACCGACATCCGAGGACATGAAGCTCTACATCATCATCTACCCGTGGTGGACACGCTTCATGCTTACGTGCATTTTTCGACGCTATGCTGCTGTTGGTTGGTTGGTTGAAGTGTTGTTTTACGTCCACAGAGACCGTAGGTTTATTAGGGACGGGAGCCCAGGACGTCCACCTCGACTTTCACACAGCTCCTGAACTCTGATGCCATGCTGCTTCCACATGGAGTCTTAAAATAGCCACACCTTTCGGAGGCCGCTGACAGCGTCGGTGGACAGCAGCACGGGGACAAAGATCGAGTACCCGTCAGTGGCGTAACCAGTTCTGGCAGTTTGGAGGAAGAGTGCCAGAAAGCGAGTTTTGGAGCGTGTTCATGTCCCTCAGGAACATGACTCCTTTTCAAAACGTGGAAAAGATCCAGACAATGACTTGAAATTATGGAGAGAAAAAAATTAAGCTCTCACTCAGTTTATTTTCAATGTAGAAAATAGTTTCAGTTTTGTATAGTTTATTGGTGTGTACTGCTCTTGTGCTTTTTAAGATTGTATATGACTGGGTAATTCAGCTTTTATT
>JABMCL010002020.1:292500-310000 GCA_018857735.1 Alviniconcha marisindica
ACACAAGAGCATTCAGCTGACCGGGGCTGGAGAAAAGGACGAGTGTAAAAGAGAGACGATACAGCACACAGCAGGTGACGCCTTGATCCGGCGTGTCCAGCACCTCAGTACTCCTGGTCGCGTCTTTCTGCTCTGGTTCAAAAGTGCTCCCTCGCTGCGTGTACAAATGTACGAGGGCCACATACTGTTGTGTGTAGGTGGTTTGATACAACGCGTGTGTGCTGGCGGTGCTGTGGATCTCTCTCTCTCTCTCTCTCTCTCTCTCTCTCTCTCTCTCTCTCTCTCTCTCTCTCTCTCTCTCTCTCTCTCTCTCTCTCTCTCTCTTTGTGCTATAATTATCCTTGGATAATAAAATATCATCCACCGGCAACCAGTCTTCTTCTTCGTCGTCTTCTTCGTTCTCTCTCTCTCTCTCTCTCTCTCTCTCTCTCTCTCTCTCTCTCTCTCTCTCTCTCTCTCTCTCTCTCTCTCTCTCTCTCTCTCATGGAACACTACATGGTCACAGAATTAACATGCAGTTGTACGAAGTTAACCATATACTGTTCGAATGTCATATTAAAACAGAGTTATATCTGAAAGATGAGTATGACTTTAGGCCACAGTATCCTGCATGATAGGACATATTTTGTATAATACTAGTGGTATAACTTCTATTTTGAAGTTGACTATTCATAATCCTATAGGTAAGTTAATGTAACTTACCAAATATATTGAAGTTGTAAGTAAAATGAAATATTGATTGATTCTCTCTCTCTCTCTCTCTCTCTCTCTCTCTCTCTCTCTCTCTCTCTCCTCTCTCTCTCTCTCTCTCTCTCTCTCTCTCTCTCTCTCTCTCTCTCTCTCTCTCTCTCGCAAACATTAAATTAGCGAGACGTTAAATTATCGAGGAACTTGCCGAGACTTGTTACAGGCTGAAGCAAATGTCTGGGAGCGATGCAACAGGTGAGTGGCCCTGACAGAATGGAAGTCGATACTTGTCTGGCATTATAAAGAACCTGACTCTCCTGAGGCTGGCAGACTATTTGTGTCACGGCAGCAGGTGAAGGACTGTACCTCCACAGAAAATTATCACGACGTAAGACGAGTATCGTGTTGATTCTATCTCCGGTCAACGCGGTCTGCTGCGCTACGACAGGAAGTTATCACTAATTATACATAAGACGGTGACTGTAGTTGCTTCTATACCTTGTCATTATAGCGGGCTATACCTTAGCAGCAAGGAAAATGTCTACCTGTCTTTGATTCCCCGCTCTGTTATTAAAGTCCTCTGTGCCTTAGCAACAAGCGCAATATCTACCTGGTTTTGGTTCCCAACTCTGCCACGACAGTAGTCTGTGCCTTAGCAACACGGACAATGTCTATCTGTCGTTCATTCCACACTGTCATTACAGTAGTCTGTGCCTTAGCAACACGGACAATGTCTACCTGTCGTTCATTCCACACTGTCATTACAGTAGTCTGTGCCTTAGCAACACGGACAATGTCTATCTGTCGTTCATTCCACACTGTCATTACAGTAGTCTGTGCCTTAGCAACACGGACAATGTCTACCTGTCGTTCATTCCACACTGTCATTACAGTAGTCTGTGCCTTAGCAACACGGACAATGTCTACCTGTCGTTCATTCCACACTGTCATTACAGTAGTCTGTGCCTTAGCAACACGGACAATGTTTACCTGTCGTTCATTCCACACTGTCATTACAGTAGTCTGTGCCTTAGCAACACGGACAATGTCTACCTGTCGTTCATTCCACACTGTCATTACAGTAGTCTGTGCCTTAGCAACACGGACAATGTGTACCGGTCGTTCATTCCACACTGTCATTACAGTAGTCTGTGCCTTAGCAACACGGACAATGTGTACCGGTCGTTGATTCCCCACTCTGTCATTACAGTAGTCTGCGTCTTAGCAACAAGGAACAAAAGTCTACCTGACGTTGATTCCACACTCTGTTATTACAGTAGTTTGTGTTTTAGCAACAAGGAACAAAAGTCTACCTGTCTTGGATTCCTCACTCTGTCGTTAAAATTGTCTGTGCCTTAGCAACAAGGAACAAAAGTATACCTGTTGTTGATTCCCTACTCTGTTGTTACAGCAGTCTGTGTCTTAGCAACAAGGACAAAGGCTACCTGTCGTTGATTCCCCACTGTCATTACAGCAGTCTGTGCCTTAGTAACAAGCGCAATATCTACCTGCTTTTGGTTCCCAACTCTGCCAGTAGTCTGTGCCTTAGCAACACGGACAATGTCTACCTGTCGTTGATTCCCCACTGTCATTACAGAAGTCTGTGACTTAACAACACGGACAATGTCTACCTGACGTTCATTCCACACTGTCATTACAGTAGTCTGTGCCCTAACAACACGGACAATATCTACCTGTCGTTCATTCCACACTGTCATTACAGTAGTCTGTGCCTTAACAATATCTACGTGTCTTCGATTCCCCATTCTGTCATGACAGTAGTTTGTGTCTTAGCAACACGAACAAAGACTACCTGTCTTTGATTCCTCACTCTGTCATTAGAATTGTCTGTGCCTTAGCAACAAGGACACAGTCTACCTGTCGCTGATTCCCTACTCTGTCGTTACAGCAGTCTGTGGCTTAGCAACACGGAACAAAGTCTACCTGTCGCCGATTCCCTACTCTCGTTACAGCAGTCTGTGGCTTAGCAACACGGAACAAAGTCTACCTGTCGCTGATTCCCCACACTGTTGTTACAGTGGTTTGTGTCTTAGCAACAAGGAACAAAAGTCTGTCTTTGATTGCTCACTCTGTCGTTTAAATTGTCTGTGTCATAGCAACAAGGAACAAAAGTCTACCTATTGTTGACTCCGATCCTGTCATTAAAAGTGCCTGTGCCTTATCACCAAGGAACAAATTCTACCTATCATTGACTCACCACTCTGCTGTTAAAATTATCTGTGTCGTAGCAACCAGGAACAAAAGTCTACCTATTGCTGATTCCCCACTCGTTCGTTACAGCAGTCTGTGTCTTAGCAACATTGACAGTTTTTACCTGTAGTTGATTCCCCACTGTCATTACAGTAGTCTGTGCCTTAACAATATCTACCCGTCTTCGATTCCCCATTCTGTCATGACAGTAGTTTGTGTCTTAGCAACAAGGACACAGTCTACCTGTCTTGGATTCCCCACTCTGTCATTAAATTTGTCTGTGCCTTAGCAACAAGGACACAGTCTACCTGTCGCTGATTCCCCACTCTGTCGTTACAGCAGTCTGTGTCTTAGCAACAAGGACAGCACATCTACCTGTCTTGTGATTCCCCACTCTGTTATTAGAATTGTCTGTGCTCTTAGCAACAAGGACACAGTCTACCTGTCGTTGATTCCCTACTCTCGTTACAGCAGTCTGTGGCTTAGCAACAAGGACACAGTCTACCTGTCGCTGATTCCCTACTCTCGTTACAGCAGTCTGTGCTTAGCAACAAGGACACAGTCTACCTGTCGCTGATTCCCCACTCTGTCGTTACAGTGTCTGTGTCTTAGCAACAAGGACACAGTCTACCTGTCGCTGATTCCCTCACTCTGTCGTTACAGATTGTCTGTGTCTTAGCAACAAGGAACAAAAGTCTACCTGTTGTTGATTCCCACTCTCGTTATAAAATGTCTGTGCCTTAGCAACAAGGAACAAAGTCTACCTATCTTGACTCCCACTCTGTTGTTAAAATTATCTGTGTCAAGCAACCAGGAACAAAAGTCTACCTATTGCTGATTCCCCACTCGTTCGTTACAGCAGTCTGTGTCTTAGCAACATTGACAGTTTTTACCTGTAGTTGATTCCCCACTGTCATTACAGTAGTCTGTGCCTTAACAATATCTACCCGTCTTCGATTCCCCATTCTGTCATGACAGTAGTTTGTGTCTTAGCAACAAGGACACAGTCTACCTGTCTTTGATTCCTCAATCTGTCATTATAATTTTCTGTGCCTTGGCAACAAGGACACAGTCTACCTGTCGCTGATTCCCTACTCTGTCGTTACAGCAGTCTGTGCCTTAACAACAAGGACACACTCTACCTGTCTTGGATTCCCCACTCTGTTACTAAATTTGTCTGTGTCATAGCAACCAGGAACAAAGTCTACCTATCGCTGATTCCCCACTCTGTCGTTACAGCAGTTTGTGTCTTAGCAACAACGACAGAGACTACCTGTTTTTGATTCCCCACTGTGTCATTAGAATTGTCTGTGCCTTGGCAACAAGGACACAGTCTACCTGTCGTTGATTCCCTACTCTCGTTACAGCAGTCTGTGGCTTAGCAACACGGACACAGTCTACCTGTCGCTGATTCCCTACTCTCGTTACAGCAGTCTGTGTCTTAGCAACAAGGAACACAGTCTACCTGTCGCTGATTCCCCACACTGTTGTTACAGTGGTTTGTGTCTTAGCAACAAGGAACAAAAGTCTGTGTTTGATTCCTCACTCTGTCGTTAAAATTGTATGTGTCACAGCAACAAGGAACAAAGTCTACCTATTGTTGACGCCGATTCTGTCATTACAATTGTCTGTGCCTTAGCAACAAGGAACACACGTCTACTTATCATTGACTCCCCACTCTGTCGTTAAAACTGTCTGTGGCTTAGCAACAAGGGGCAACAGTCTGCCTATCGTTGATTCCCTACACTGTCGTTACAGCAGTCTGAGGCTTAGCACCAGGAACGAAGTGTACCTGCCGTTCAGTCACCGCCTTATCAGAGTAACAGGATGCACTTCAGCAGTTGTCTGTATATGATGACGAAGGACGGCGTCCGGGCAGTAATTCAGGCCCAGTCCAGCATCATCAGTGGGGAGCGGCTGTTTTTCTCCTGACAAGAAAGGTCACGGTATTTCTGGCTCTCTCCGGATCTGTCGCAGTTGTCTCTCTTTTTTATTTGCTCCAGACGCCGACAACGTATCAAAGGCTGTATCTGCTCGTTTGTTTCCCGCTGTCGGCTGTAGGATCTGCCATTGTCCCACTCTGAAACTCACACGCTGTCATAGTTATCTCGGTTTACGCTTTCGCTCCCCGGCAAGCAAATCTTCAACGTGTTCTGTAGTTTTTATCGAGAATAAAACTGACTGGGAGTAGCTGTCAGTGACAGTAATTATCCTGTGTGCGCTGCTTTTTATGACACCATACTCAGAATCGAGACCAGTTCCTCGCGGGGTTTGAAGGTACCAGAGAGAAAGAAGAAAGAGACAGACAGACAGACAGAGAGGGGGAGGCACAGAGAGAGAAAACGAGACAGAAAGATAACCAGAGAGAGAAGGAGACACACAAACAGACAGACAGAGAGAGGGAGAGAGAGAGAGAGAAAGAGAGAGAGAGAGAGAGAGAGAGAGAGAGAGAGAGAGAGAGAGAGAGAGAGAGAGAGAACGAACGAACGAACGAATGAATGTTTTATTAACGAGGGTAATGGAATAAGTACAATACTTTTTTGCATCCAGTCCTCGGGCAAAATAAAAACAAAAAACAAGAAGAGAGAGAGGAGAGAGAGAGAGAGAGAGAGAGAGAGAGAGAGAGAGAGAGAGAGAGAGAGAGAACCAGATTGGGAAATAGAACTAGAGAGGGAAGAAGGAGAGAGACAGACAGACAGACCAGACTGAAAAAGAGAACCAGAGGGAGAATACTTTTTAAAACAGGCGAGTATTCCACATGTGTCCGAAGATTTGGCCGTGGTTCCGCCAGCTCTCATTTACCCGTCACCGTGAGGGGCAAGGATGGACACTGTCATCATGGTGCCGGCCTTGCTCAGCCCTCACACTATTACGCGCAAAAAAAAGCAGCGAGCAAGGGGGACGTAAAGAGAGGTGAGTGGGGTCGGGGGAGGGGGGGGGGCAGTCCTTGCAACTGGAACAAATAGCCACGCAGTCAGTGACTTTTTAACTTGAAATGAAGTTATCCGTTTTAAGGGGCTAACATCAATTACTTGGAATGAAGTTTACCCGTTTCAAAGGGGTGACATCAATTACTTGGAATGAAGTTATCCGTTTTAAGGGGCTAACATCAATTACTTGGAATGAAGTTTACCCGTTTCAAAGGGGTGACATCAATTACTTGGAATGAAGTTATCCGTTTTAAGGGGCTAACATCAATTACTTGGAATGAAGTTTACCCGTTTCAAAGGGGTGACATCAATTACTTGGAATGAAGTTTACCCGTTTCAAAGGGGTGACATCAATTACTTGGAATGAAGTTTACCCGTTTCAAAGGGGTGACATCAATTACTTGGAATGAAGTTTACCCGTTTCAAAGGGGGTGACATCAATTACTTGGAATGAAGTTTACCCGTTTCAAAGGGGGTGACATCAATTACTTGGAATGAAGTTTACCCGTTTCAAAGGGGGTGACATCAATTACTTGGAATGAAGTTTACTCGTTTCAAAGGGGTGACATCAATTACTTGGAATGAAGTTTACCCGTTTCAAAGGGGCTGACATCAGTGTCGAAACGACAGGGTCCGCCTCCAGTCTGTCGACATCTAGGGGTGGGTCCGGGTCAGATGTACGAGAGTAGAATCTCATAATGCTGTGCATGCAGGACACAGCGTATGGAAAACGTTCGCCTGTCTCTTTCAAATGTTCGCCCATCTCTTTCCTCGTCAATTTTTTTTTTTTTAAATACATATATATATATATGTAAAAATGTCGCCGAGTTTTCAACGTGTGTCTGATCTCCGTGCTGAGATGGTGGCGCAGCGCTTCGTTACAGATGAAGTGATTTGTTTTATTCTGGATATTGTGGGCGATGGAGTTAAAAGCAACAAAGAAAACACGTTCAGTGAGGAGGTGTTTAACCCAGCCGATGTCAAAGGTAGTGACGGTGACCAACCAGAAAAAAAAATGTAGAGCAGGTGAACGGACCTAGTACATCGAGGGGTAGGGGGTGTGGTCGTTGGATAAAATGCGATGTGGTAGTGGTGGTGATGGTGGTGCTGGTGGTAGGGGGTTAGGACAACAAGCAAACTGTGCCGCTGAAGAAGATGTGGCAGTTATATTTTATGCTTCTGATGCTTATGTGTGACTCTATTTCAAGTTAAGGGCCGTAACCTAAATATAGTGATAAGCGCTGGGAGTAGGAGGGAAGGAAGTTGTCTAATTCACAGCACGCAAAGTAACCTCCCTTGGTATTCCTCGAGGGCTTGGCGTAGATCCTCGAGCCTTGAAAATGCGAACGACGTTTAACTCTTTATGCAGACTTTTCGCCGTCAAATTTATTCATTAAAGTGGAAGCGAGTGGTACTCACATTGATTTTTCTTCTTTTTCAGTGTTGTTAAATGGGATTGGATTTTGTAGATTCTAAGTCACCCATGCATTGACCGACATTTTTTTCCCCCCCTGAAAACTGTCTAATGTTCCTCGTCTAAACTATTGTGTGGTCATGCTTGTGTATTACCACGTTAGTAGTTCTTGGTCTGCGTCTGTATCTACAAAACTGTATTCACTAAGAGTACTTGAGTTTCAGTTCTTCGTTAGCTGTGTCCCAGATGATATGAATAACTACCCATAATTTTTATGAAAATCAAAAGCTGTAAAACCTATTAATATTAACAACAAAACAACAACAACAACAAACTGAAAACATGGAGGAAATCACACAAGCCAAAGGTCTAATGTCAGAGGGTCGTTGTTACTTTGTATCGCACATCCATTCAAAAGCGAAGGTCCTATGAGAGTCAAACAGCAGATCACAGATAAAAGTCAAATCAATCGTAATTCATTCCTCACGTGGCGGGGGGCGGGGGTAGCTCAGTGGTTAGAGCGCCGGACTCGTGATTGAAAGGTCGCGGGTTCAAGCCCCCGCAGGAGTGGCGGGATAATTTTCTTCTCCAGGTCAGCTTCCTGTGCTGATTCTTATGTCGGTGTCCATTCCACCCCCGTGTTATCGCAGTAGCTCGTAACAGATCCCGGTCATTCTGCCGAACGTGCAGGTGGCAGGTTACAGCTAAACACACATGCATCCTACATATGTAGCTTCGAGGCGAGTGACACTGCAAACTGGTCCATGGTTGTATGGCGTACACAGAACGTGCGCCGAAACTGCAGCAGTCTCACGTGGCACCAGCCATGTAACAACCAAACAGCGCTGTAAGTACGCCACTTCAGTGGATATTAAAAATCGCGCTATAAAAGGCTACAGTCGCTTATTCAGAATCGAATGCGACAAGAGTGCAATGAGTCTGCTCGAGAGCAGAGAATAGCGCTATGTAAAAGCGATCAATAATAATAATAGCTCATTTTATGTTTGAAGATGCATGGGACAATACGAGCTGAATCAGTCTAGAAATCAGATATTACACAGAACCATTTGTGTCAGTATACGAAATGTGCAACGTTGTGTTCTGACCTACTCCAAGCCTAGAAACGGAAGCGTTTAATAGCCTCACTGAATTGTCAGCAGAAAGCGCTATGGTTGCTGCATCCCGGAGACACTAATGCGGAAATCCGAGAAAGGACTGGCGAGAGAAGTGTGAGTATGTATGTGTGTGTGTGGGGGGGGGGGGGGGAGCGGGAGGGGGGGGGGGGGGGCGCCTCTAAATGACAAGCCACACGGTTTGTGCAGAGTTGCCTTCGTCAGCTGAATGAGAAACTGTGAGAGAGAGAGAGAGAGAGAGAGAGAGAGAGAGAGAGAGAGAGAGAGAGAGAGAGAGAGAGAGAGAGAAAGAGACAGAGAGGTTCTGAGAAGAAAAGTAAGAAAAATAAGGAGAAGTTCTAAGGGGGGGGGGAACAAGAAGGAGAAGTTCTAAAAAGAAGAAGAGGAAGGAGAAGTCAGAAGAAGAAGAAGAAAAAGAAAGACTAGAAGGGGACGTTCCAAAATGATGATAATAACGAAAACAAGGAGACGTTCGAAGAAGAAGAAGAAGAAGAAAAAGAAGAAGAAGAAGAAGAAGAAGAAGAAGAAGAAGAAGAAGAAGAAGAAGAAGAAGAAGAACAACAACAACAACAACAACAACAACAACAACAACAACAACAACAACAGCACAGCAACAACAAAGAGAAAGAATGGGAAGCTCTAGAAAGAAGGGGGGGGGGGACAAGGAGAAGTTCGAAGAAGAAGAAGGAATAAAAAATAATAAAGGACGGGAGGCTCTAATAAGGTAAGAACAAGAAGGTAAAGTTCTAAAAAGAACAAAATGTTGTAATAAGAGTAACAGGAAGAAGAAAAACAGAAGAAGGGGAAGTTCTCAGAGGAAGAAGAACAAGAAAGAGAAGTTGTAAGAAGAACAAGAAGAAAGAGAAGTTGTAAGAAGAACAAGAAGAAAGAGAAGTTGTAAGAAGAAGAACAAGAAAGAGAAGTTGTAAGAAGAAGAAGAAGAAAGAGAGGTTGTAAGAAGAAGAAGAAAGAGAAGTTGTAAGAAGAACAAGAAGAAAGAGAAGTAAGAAAAAGAACAAAAAAGAGAAGTTGTAAGAAGAAGAAGAAGACATGTCAAACTGAAACACTGATAGCAGGAAAGTGTACAATAAAAAGCTATTTTTGTAAGATTTAACCTTTCCTGTGTCAAGTAGCGATGTCAGAGCATTCCCTTGCAAATCCTCTTGCGCTGCCAGTGAAATTGCTTGAAAAACAAATCTCGATTCTTCCCTCGTCCAGTTAAGAAAGAACACACTACAAACGGCCCTCGACACTCCGCCTAAAAGAGAGGCTGTTTCCAGCCTTGTCGTTAATGGAAGCCACAAGTGTTTCCACTTCTTCCTCGGACGGGAGCTTCGCCTTGTCCCTCACGTCGGGACAAGAAAGCGCCCAGTGTGGACGGAGAAATTGGTTGACGGCAGCGCTACAAGCGAAGAAACGGGGGAAACAGTGTCCTGGTTTCAAGTCCCGTTTGCCCATTGTGCAGTGTCAGCTCTTGGCTGATTGAGTTTCGATCGCTTGACGGGCAGTGGGGTGAATGAACACCAACGACAGGCGTTTGCTGACGGGGCAGCCAGACCTAACTTGCCTCCTCACTAACTTGTCTGGCGGGGCAGCCAACCTCCTCACTAACTTGCCTGGCAGGGCAGCCAACGTCCACACTAACTTGCCAACCTCCTCACTAACTTGCCTGGCGGGGCAGCCAACCTTTCACTAACTTGCCTGGCAGGGCAGCCAACCTCCTCACTAACTTGCCTGACGGGGCAGCCAACCTTTCACTAACTTGCCTGACGGGGCAGCCAACCTTTCACTAACTTGCCTGGCGGGGCAGCCAACCTTTCACTAACTTGCCTTGGGGCAGCCAACCTTTCACTAACTTGCCTGGCAGGGCAGCCAACCTTTCACTAACTTGCCTGGCAGGGCAGCCAACCTTTCACTAACTTGCCTGGCGGGGCAGCCAACCTTTCACTAACTTGCCTGGCGGGGCAGCCAACCTTTCACTAACTGCTGGCAGGGCAGCCAACCTTTCACTAACTTGCCTGGCGGGGCAGCCAACCTTTCACTAACTTGCCTGGCGGGCAGCCAACTTTCACTAACTTGCCTGACGGGCAGCCAACCTTTCACTAACTTGCCAGACGGCGCAGCCAACCTTTCACTAACTTGCCTGACGGGGCAGCCAACCTTTCACTAACTTGCCTGCGGGGCAGCCAACCTTTCACTAACTTGCCTGGCGGGGCAGCCAACCTTTCACTAACTTGCTGACAGGGCAGCCAACCTTTCACTAACTTGCCAGACGGCGCAGCCAACGTCCACACTAACTTGCCTGGCGGGTCAGCCAGCGTCCACACTAACCTGCCCGGCGGGTCAGCCAACGTCCACACTAACTTGCCTGGCGTGGCAGCCAAAGTCCACACTAACCTGCCTGGCGGGGCGGCCAACGTCCACACTAACTTGCCTGGCGTGGCAGCCAACGTCCACACTAACTTGCCTGGCGGGGCAGCCAACGTCCACACTAACCTGCCTGGCGGGGCAGCCAACGTCCACACTAACTTGCCTGGCGGGCAGCCAACGTCCACACTAACTTGGGGCCTAGCTGTGGTCAGCCAAACTCCCACTAACTTGCCTGGCGGGGCAGCCAACGTCCACACTAACTTGCCTGGCGTGGCAGCCAAACTCCTCACTAATTTGCCTGGCGGGGCAGCCAAACTCCGAACTAATTTGCCTGGCGGGTCAGCCAACGTCCACACTAACTTGCCTGGCGGGGCAGCCAAACTCCTCACTAATTTGCCGGGCGGAACAGCTAACTCCGCTCTAACTTCGGCACTGATAATCTCCCCACACGACACCATTGGATCATCGTGATCTTCAAACCCGCCCTCAGCCCAAGGTCGCTGCTCGCAACGCCAGTCAACGGCTGACCAAGCAGCTCCACGGCTGTTCAGAACTGTTCACATGGCGTAATGCTCAACACATTCATTCCTTCCGTACCGTCTGCAGTCTGATAGCATGCCAGAAGCAAAATTGCGACACTGTTTCTGAAGATCCGGAATGCCTTCAGATTTTATTTGAAGCTGTCACTACATGTAAATCTGTTCAAAAGTCAGAGCAGTGTGTGTGTGTGTGTGTGTGTGTGTGTGTGTGTGTGTGTGTGTGTGTGTGTGTGTGTGTGTGTGTGTGTGTGTGTGTGTGTTTAAATAACGTAAATTACTAGTTTGTTTATTATATAACTTTTGTATTTTCAATAACTGTTTTTTGAGTTTTCAAATATAAAATATGTGTTATTGTGTACTGTGATGTGGTTAATGTTCAGCCCCGTTTTAATTTCTCTGATGAGATAATAAAGTAATCTTGAATTTTGATTATGACTGTTCGATACCCTTTTTCTGCCTGTCAAAAATAAAAAAAATAAAAAAAGAAGGGCTGACGTTATGTTCTCACATCAGGCAACGAGACCTCCGACCTCGGTAGTTGAGACTTGGTGTTTTACGTCCGGTCTTGGTAGTTGAAAGGACAGCACACGAGTCGCACGGGCAGGACAGAGTGAGCCAGTCTATCAGATGTGGGAAGAGTGTGGAGCCTTGTGTATGTGTATAATAACCCTAACGCCAGCAACATCTCCACCAGTAGCCAGGACTGTGGAGGACAGTAGAGGACTGTGAAACCTGCATGAAATTTCCCATACTCGGTAGGTGCAAAAGGCGGGCTTTAAAATGCTGTATAGTTTTATTACAGTCCCAGCGATGTGGGGCTTTGAAGTATGCTGAGCATACAAACAATAGGCATTGTATTATAAATTTAAAGTTATATTTAAGCGACTTGATTTTATTTATTTTTATTTTATTTTTTCCCTTCTTAAAGTGTGTTCACGACTCCACAAACCAAATACTGCACACGTCTGACAAACGCAGAGAAACGACTCTTCAGAACCGAAGCTCCGCATGAAATCGGAACATCCTTCTCCCTGCAGACGTCCTGCGAGGCAATACATTGATGCTGATCCACAGCGACGCCCGTGGGAACCACAAGGTCATGGCCAATCACAAAGGCGTCAAGCGGAAACTGCCTACGGCTTCCGGTTCTATCCGGTTCTTCCGGTTCTATCACGGCTGAGAGCAGAGCGAGACAAACGACTGACTGATGGGCTGATGGTAACAGTAACCGAAATGAAACGAACCAGAAATATACTCTTCGAGTAAAAAGAAGAAAAGGGGGAGAAAAAAGAAAAAGGAAAAAGAAGAAGCAGAAATAGAAACAGAGAAGGCCGTTCGACAGTTCAGACTAATCTTGACGCTGACTGTCATCGCCTGCCTACCTGACTACAGCAGGCTCGGTGCGTCGGCGTCCGAAGAAGACGACACCAACAGCTTATACATAGAGGGCAAAGTGCACTGTCATTGTTGCAGAAAGCATTTTGAGGCCTTTGTTTCAGTGCTCAGGAGCTGTGTGAAAAGTGGAGGTGGCCGTCCTGGGTCCCCGGTCCCTAACAGTTCTTATGGTCTCTGTGGACGTAAAGTAGCATTGAACTTGAACATATGGCCTTTGACAACGGGTGGTCGTCCATCGAAGGCTACCTTTTTTTCTTTTTTCTTTTTTTTTCCTTTCTTTTTTTTAAGACTAGTTCAATTTGTAGAGTAGAGAAAACCAAACTGAATCTGTTCCACCGTGAAAAAGAAATTTGCGAAATATTTCCAACTGACCCGCTGCTGCTAACTGCCTAACTAAATAACAATAACTAATCATAATTAAAGTATTTGTAAAGCTCAAAATCTTAACCATAAAGACTATTCTAAGCGCATACACACGAACACACACACAGAGGCACCCGCACACGCGAGCATTCTGATTATACAACGCTTAATTTACACAGCTTGAAACGGGCAGCAAACGGAGACTTGAGATGGCTGAAGACAGCAGCACGGAACAGAAGACATGTCAGGTCTACAGTTTTAGGAAAAGAAGTGTTTTTAGGTTGCATTTTACTAGCTGACCAAACGAAGACGCTAGAACATTAACGTCACAGCCGTAGACGTAAGGAAGCTGCTAAGTCTCTTGTTCCTGGCTGCCTCAGACTTAACGAAGACACTAAAGACTCTTGTTCGTGACAGAGCTGGGCTCAATGCTGGCACCAAAACCTTCTTCTGTAGAACACACTCGCTGCAAACAAGCCCAAACAACACGGCCATTTTTCACCTGATTTACAAATGGCTTCCGCGTTCTGTACTCCATTCTTTGCTCGTGCCCAGCTCTCTTTGGTCCTCTCTTTGATCACAACAGATCAATAATCTCTCATCAAAATAAATCCGTGTTCTCTCCATCTCAAATGGTCTCAATACGTCTCCCGACTTGCCCTAAACGACAACATATGCACCAGAAGAGTGATGTCCCTTTGATCGCGACAGCTGTCAGCTGACAGCCAGGCGTAGGGATGAAAGATTCTCTCTGACAACGTAAAATTGCTTGCAAGCCATTTTGGCTGCTTTGCCTTACAAAGGTAAAACTGCTGGTCAAAACTACTTTCCGTGGATTGTACGGGGCGCTGGGATGTCTCTTTTTCATTTAAAATATTTATAAAGGAAAAGAACTTGTCCAGAAAGACCATTCTAAGCTCGCGCGAAAACACACGAGCACACACGTAAACCAGCACACATGTAAACCAGGCACACACATAAACCAGTACACACGTAAACCAGTACACACATAAACCAGCACACACGTAAACCAGTACACACATAAACCAGCACACACGTAAACCAGCACACACGTAAACCAGCACACACGTAAACCAGCACACACATAAACCAGCACACACGTAAACCAGCACACACGTCACACACGAACACACGTAAACCAGCATACACATAAACCAGCACACACGTAAACCAGCACATATGTAAACCAGCACACACGAACACACACGTAAACCATCACACACGAACACACACGTAAACCAGTACACACGTAAACCAACACACACACGAACACACACGTAAACCAGTACACACGTAAACCAACACACACGAACACACACGTAACCAGTACACACGTAAACCAGCACACACGTAAACCAGCACACACGAGCACATTTAAGACACAATTTACAAACCTAATTTAAGCAGTTAATGAACAGGGGATTTAAGGCGGAGAAAAATAGCAGTGCGAGAGGAAAAACATGGCAGGTCTATTGCTTTGGATAATTACATGTATTAAGGTTGGATTTGAAGAAGTCCAGAAACGGTTTCTTTCGCAGAGGACATTCCATGTAGCGGGTCGGAAGACGGAACCGGCACAGGAACCAGCAGTGGAAAGTCCTTTTACTTAATCCCTCTTCGTTCCTGCTGCCAAACATCTGTACCGACTCACAGGGTTCGCACAGGGTTTTTAATTCCAAATTCCCAGCTTAAAGGCCACTCTCCTGGATCTTGCTGCAGACGGTCAGCACACGGATCTGAACTAGTCTGGAAGTGGTTTCATGTTAAATACATTCTGGGTTTTTCTCTTCCAATGTTTCGTCGGCCTCCCGATCTCCCTTCTGTGCCTGATCTGCTCACCATTGCAATGAAATTCTCAAACATTTCAGACCTTAGACCAAAATTGCCGTGGTCTGTGTGTGAGTGTGTGTGTGTGTGTGTGTGTGTGTGTGTGTGTGTGGTGTGTGTTTTGTGTGTGTGTGTGTGGTGTGTTGTGTGTGTGTGTGTGTGTGTGTGTGTGTGTGTGTGTGTGGTGTGTGTGTGTGTGTGTGGTGTGGTGTGTGTGTGTGTGTGTGTGTTGTGTGTGTGTGTGTGTGTGTGTGTGTGTGTGTGTGTGTGTGTGTGGGGGGGTGTTGTGTGTGTGTGTGTGTGTGTGTGTGTGTGTGTGTGTGTGTGTGTTGTTGTTGTTTTTGTTTGTTTTTTTGTGCTTTATTTTAAACTTTCTAGGCCCCAAACTTTCCCATTCTAGCAAAGAGTGTAATAACACGGCACCACCGTTACCTCCATCTGCTCCGCTCAATGCACTATGCGGTCTGCAGCAATTTGTACTTGTTTCTAATGTTCTCCCTGTCTAGTTACAAGGCTGGCGTGAACTCTACTCAATCAAAATCTGATAATAATAATAATAATGAAATCTTAAGGCTATGATCCAGTTTCGATCACGGACACATAATTATGACTACATGATGTACGGTGAGTTGCTAAGGGAAACCACAGACTGTGGTGTCACCGTTGATCGACTGGTCGTGTAGTATAGGTTTCCAACTTGCTGTGTTCACGAATGGTGACGTTAACAGCTTTATTTTATTTTATGAGGATGTACCTCTGGTGGAGTTTATGTACCTCGTATTTACACGCATGCCAGGTGAGAGTTACAGTAGGCGACTCAGGTCTTTGTTGTTGTACTTGTGTTACGGATTTCGAACGCTAATTAACTCCCTTGTGTGTTGATTTATTTTTTTAGTCTTAGCGTGGACAGAGTAGTACTAACGCCATCACTGCATGCCGTTTCCCATGGCAGCTAAACGTACATCGTGCAGTCAAACAGATAAGACCAAAGGCAGGGTACGTCCGGTACTCTGCCAAGGTTATTTCAGGAAGTAGAACACCAACGTTGGTCCAATAACCTCACAATTCAAAGAGACGGGTGTCCTCTGCTAGCGTTATATTTACGGCGGAAAAGGGTATAAGACTACTCACTCCTACCAGCACTTCCCCAGGCACCGCAGCAGACACACAGTCGATGCCGTACGCGGATTGAATTACGCTGCGCATGCAAGTGAATAATTAAAATGTTGGAATCAGTAGATTCTTGTGATGGCCTGTTGCAGATCTCCCACGCCCTCTGGGTGAAAAAGATGTATATTGAATTTCCGCTTGTTGAGTCAAGCCGCGACAGAACCATGAAGGGGAAGCCATGCGCGCAGAAACGGCTGGGAAATGGATGCGGGGAATGGAGACAGAAATGGATGCGGGGAATGGAGACAGAAATGGATGCGGGGAATGGAGACAGAAATAAGAGCCGGAGGGAAGTGATCCACACGGCAGCAGTTTGTTGTGTGCTGACCGAGAAGCCGTCACGTCCAACTGAGCATAAGACATCAGTTTGTTGTGTGCTGACCGAGAAGCCGTCACGTCCAACTGAGCATAAGACATCAGTTTGTTGTGTGCTGACCGAGAAGCCGTCACGTCCAACTGAGCATAAGACATCAGTTTGTTGTGTGCTGACCGAGAAGCCGTCACGTCCAACTGAACATAAGACATCAGTTTCAATGATGACCGCCCCCCCCCCCCTCCACCCCTTCACCCCACCCCTCAGCCCTTCTCCTATTAGGAATGGCAACAATGATTATTCTGCCATTATTATATTTTATACTCTCTGTTTGAATCCCAGTGGCCCTGTCGCCTTCCTTTTTAAAGGTGAACGTGGGCAGCGATCTCGCGTCGAGCGCTTGCCCTGGACACGAAGGCAAGACGGGCAGAGTGCAGTGTGCACAAGCGTTCTCAATAACTGAGAACATGCTCTTGAAGCTGTCGCGTGCAAGAGTGGAACATTAGCCATTTCACTGACGGGGTTGACGGTGCGGTGGGTTACCAGTGGGCCACCGACGCCCGCCACCTCTCATCATTGTCAGTCAGTAGATGGCCACGAATTCAGACAGAACTCATCAATTCACGAGTAAATAGCACCAATCTACATATGGGACCGTGGCGCTATGTACGTCCGCCTTCGTGCTGCTTAATTCCATGACCCATCTAGATGACTGGCCGTGGAAAACGTTTCTCCGATAGCCCAAGATAAAATGCTGACGGAATTTTATGACACTTAACTCTATGACGTACCACTTAAAATTCGCTGAGTCATTCATCTAAAGCACAAGCCCTTTCACCAGCAAGACCAGTTTTTGACAGCCATGTCCATGCAGGTCTTTGTTCTAGAAGAATACGGTAGTCGAGCCCAGTTATGATATGTTGGTTTAGTACGGTATCAGCTGCTGTAGAGTACTCTTAGTGCGGCAGCAGCTGTTCTCTTGGTACCGGATCAGCTCTTTTACAGTTCTCTTAGTACGGCATTGTCTGTTCTGCAGTTCTTTTAGTAACGCGCGTTTTACAGTTCTCTTAATACGCCTTCAGCTGTTTACAGTTCTCTTAGTACGGCATCAGCTGTTTACAGTTCTC
>JABMCL010002020.1:322500-327500 GCA_018857735.1 Alviniconcha marisindica
ACACACACACACACACACACACACACACACACACACACACACACACACCACCACCACCACCACCACCACCACCACCACCACCACCACCACCCACCACCACACCACTCCTCTTCTCACACACCACACACACCACACTCACACACACACACACACACACACACACACACACACACACACACACACACCACACATACACACACAACACACACACACACACACACACACACACACACACACACACACACACACACACACACACACACACCACAGCACGCACGCACGCACGCACGCACGCACGAACGTGGCCGTGGCGGTGTTGAGGGCGTTAGCTATCCAGAATCAAACGAAGACTGCACTCACCGTTGGTCTCTGCGCTGACGATAGGGACAGTCATCCACAGCATGACGACGATGACCCGGACTGACGGCCCTGGGGGCAGCCGCGATAGCCTCGCTGATAGCATTACTGCTTCCGGTGCCCCAGTCGGTGGCGGTGATGTCTTGCTTGGCGAAGGAGCTTGGTGAATATGTATACGTACTCCAAGACAGGAAGATGGGCGGAGGTGCTCGCAGGTGTCCACTGTCGACGCACTTTGAAGCTACTTGCTGCACGTTGTCGTATTCCAGTACAAATGTGCTGAAAGAATATACTCCAAAAGAAACCGAGGCATAGGGAATTGCTATCTACCACCATTTACGAGAAGCCTTTCCAACGCATCGTCGTGTTTGCTATGCAGAGCAGTGAGCGACGGCCTGCTGGAAACAGATTGAAACAACTCAGCTATATATGTTTTATGTGGGTTACCTTACTTGTGGAGAAGGGGGAAAAAAGAGGGAGGAGGGGTCCTCACTTTGAGCTTTTCAAAAAAGCAGCTGCCATTTGATAGAAGTTAGCGCAAATACTGATGCTGCCCAATGCGCACTGAATTTTTTAAAAATCTAAAATATATAGGGCAAAACGATGTACAGCAAACACGTCCAGAAATGGATGTGGTGATCGAGAAGAAGATGCAGAAGTGGTTTAAATATTTGCGAGCGATGCACAATATTCACACGGCGCGACACATTCATTGCACTTCCAGGCACGCGGCAAGAGGCATTTGCAGAGGATAATAAAATGGTGCATTGTCGTCTTCATACGCTGAAAGTGGCAGCGTTTAGCCTGCTAACAATGCTAACAGACTTGTCAGTGGGGACTCACGGTTACCACACACCAGGCGTGTGGTGAACGGCAATAAGAACTCCTTTGTGGCACAGATCTATTAAATCATCTCACTTGCTGCAGTTCAGCCAGCCGCACACAAATGAGCAGCAACACTTACCCACTCTTCCCCTTCCTGTGCCAGCCAGACGCATAAACAGAGCAAAGAGGCGTGTCCGTGCGTGAACATGACAAACACTGCTCTTGCTCGGATTACGCGATCCCACAGACAACGACACAACCAGAACACTTCCGTCTTGTTTTGCTGACACAAAATCCTCTTCGAGCTTTACGTCACTGGGGACCAGGCGGACTTTGCAGGCTGTACGGTTTAGCGACAAACAGTGTGTGCAGCACAGTGCCTGCATCAAAGGTCTTCCAGACCCCAGGATCACAAGAATCACGCTAATGGCGCTGATAATGGGGAATTAGTATGTCACACACGCAGCCAATAATTTATTTCGGCACAAAATCGAATTCTTCCCTCCTCGCCCTCCTACGCACGCCCGTCATTCCGAATTCCTTTTGCAGGTGAAAATTGCTTGGGGAGGGTGGAGGGGGGCAGAATTGGGGAAGGTAGGGGGCCACTTATTTGTCCACGGCACTTCCTGCGACGAACGATGTGGCGTCATTGCAACAAGCCATCCCAAAGGTCGGTTTGTACACGATTAATAACATGCAGACTTTAGACCCCACCCCACCCCTACACACACACATACCAGACCCCCACCCCCCACCCCCCCACCCCCGGTATTCAACTTAATTACTTACAGTACTAAACTGGTATCTAACAAAGTACTATACGCCTGAGAAAAACACACACAAAGAAAAAAAGCTATTCAGATAAAGCAAAAACAAAAACAAGCAAAACTGTACAAATAGCACCAGGTATATTAAATGTCAGGCGTTTGATGCACAATAAATGAATGAATGAATGAGAGCACGAACCCACAAAGTTGGGATCACTGATGAAATGAATACTGACTGTGAAAGGAATTTCAACAAAAGACCTTTTCACAGCTGATCAGGTGGTCGGGATGACATCGGGGCCAGTTGTCAGAGCACTAATCAAACAGCTTGACGCTGAAACGCATACTTGAGGATGAACACCGACACCAATGAAACTAGCTATAAGGGTTGGTGGTGGTGTGTGTGTGTGTGGGGTGTGTGTAGTGGTGTGTTGTGTGTGGTGTGTGTGGTTTGTGTGTGTGGGTGTGTTGATGTGTGTGGTGTGTGTGTTTGTATGTGTGTGTGTGTGGTTGTTGTGTGTGTGGTGGGGGTAGGGAGGGGGAGGGAGCGTCTGCGTGTTCTTGAACTGGGTTGTTACAAAGGGTAAACCCATCGAAGTTATTGCTGCGATCACACACACACACACACACACCACCACACACAAAACAACCACTTTACACACACACACACACACACACACACACACACACACACACACACACACACACACACACACACACACACACACACACACACACACACACACACACACACACACACACACACACACACACACACACACACTAACACACTAACACAGAAATAATAACGAAAATCACTGAATAAGGTCCGGACGAGGGTCGCGCCTTGATTAACAGTAAAGCACCACACTGACTGGTGTTTGGTGACTGAGTCATCAGTGTGCACTATCAGATCCAGAGGTTCGTCGTCTGTTGGACGAGACCCGTGTCTACAAATACGTATTGCCTCCTGCTACATACGCCCTGTTACGGAAAGACAAGGCAAAAAGTCGACAACAAGTTTTGCACACAGTATATTATTGATTGCACAGTGACTTAGCTCTCGTATGAAACATGCGGAGCTCTGGTTACAAATGTCAAAGGTGTCATCATATGTTGAAATAAACACAAAGAAAGACAAAAACGGAGACATATGGCTGAGAGATTTAGAATGACAAACAGAGAATTCCAGACATTAAATTTAAGCGGAGCGTCGGACGGAGGAGGGGGAAGGGGGAATCGGGAGGGAGGGGGGAGGGGGGAGGAGGAATGCCGGTAGGTTTTATATCCACTGGGTAGAAACCAAAACCAAAAAGAGGGGGGGCAAGAGAGGCCATGTGTAACAGGAAGTGGAGAGACGACAGACCTCAGGAGGAGAAACGATGATGAGAACGTCTGCAGAGTCAGACACTAAGGGTGGTGGTCCCGAGGTGTCGCTTCATGAATTTTACACGACACGAAATGAAAATCCACTCGAGAGTCTGGGATGCCGTACAGCCAAAGAAAACTCGGTGAATTTCTGGGTCAAAACATTGGCTGTTGAAAAGCAACGTGACAGTTTGACCCAATTCAGTTACAAACACGGTCGCGATGAACGATTCGGCTTGCGTCCATTTTGGACTGCAGTATTCCTTTTCCCGTCCGTCCCTGGGAAAAAAGTATGCATTCCATCTGCAAACCCACCGAGCCCTTCCTTACACGGGTAGAGCACAAGGTCAAAATAAATTCTAAATTTTTCCTTTGTGTTTGGGAGAGCGGGGAGGTCTTGTACCCCTCTCTCTCTCTCTCTCTCTCTCTCTTCTCTGTCTCTGTCTCTGTCTCTCTCTGTCTGTCTGTCTGTCTCTCTCTCTCTCTCTCTCTCTCTCTCTCTTCTCTCGTCTCTCTCTCTCTCTCTCTCGCCCGATTACCTCCGGTTGACTGGCGTCATTCTCTCTTCTCT
The DNA here is from genome assembly GCA_018857735.1 of Alviniconcha marisindica. NCBI lineage: Eukaryota > Metazoa > Mollusca > Gastropoda > Provannidae > Alviniconcha > Alviniconcha marisindica. The sequence goes on from JABMCL010002020.1 coordinate 326,389, forward strand.
CTCTCTCTCTCTCTTCTCTCTCTCTCTCTCTCTCTCTCTCTCTCTCTCTCTCTCGCCCTAATATAACCGTAGCGGTTGACTGGGCGTAAAACACCAACTTACTCTCTCTCTCTCTCTCTCTCTCTCTCTCTCTCTCTCTCTCTCTCTCTCTCTCTCTTCTCTTATCTCTCTCTCTCTCTCTCTCTCTCTCCTAATATTACCTACGGTTGCTGGCTAAAAACAACTTACTCTCTCTCTCTCTCTCTCTCTCTCTCTCTCCTCTCTCTCTCTCTCTCTCTCTCTCTCTCCTCCCCCCCCCACACACACACATCAACCATCACCACACCTCTCTTCTCTCTCTCTCTCTCTCTCTCTCCTCTCTCTCTCTCTCTCTCTCTCTCTCTCTCTCACCGAGTTACAGTTAGGCTTACGCACGGAACTTTCCCTTACAGTGGGAATGAGACACAAACAGCTGGGACCAGAAACACAAGGCTGCTGGGACACACCGACAGGAGGTGGCCCTTTCTGACTGACCTTTGCCGTGACCCACCAGCACCTCCCTCCACAAGGCCTCCTACACTGGGCGTTGTCTCAGTTCCAGAGTTTTCACTGATGACAGGCATCAGTCGCAGGAGAACGCCCTGATTCTGCAGGTTTCTGTTGAAGAATTTGCTCTGGCTCCAGTGTTGGACATGAGCAGTTCCAGTGTTGGACATGAGCAATCCCAGTGTTGGACAGCTTCAGTGTTGGACATGACCGGTTCCAGTGTTGGACATGAACAGCTTCAGTGTTTAACATGACCTCTTCCAACGTTGGACGTGAACAGCCCAAGTGTTGGACATGAACAGCTTCAATGTTGGACATGACAAGCTCCAGGGTTGGACATGACCAGTTCCAGTGTTGGACAGCTTCAGTGGTGGACATGATCAGATTCAGTGTTTGACATGACCCCTTCCAGTGTTGGACATGAACAGCTTCAGTGTTTGGCATGAGCAGCTTCAGTACTGGACATGAACAGTTCCAGTGTTGGACATGAACAGCTTCAGTGTTGGATATGAGCAGCCCCAGTTTTGGACATGAACAGTTTCGGTGTTGGACATGAGCAGCTTCACTGTTGGACATGAACAGCTCCA
>JABMCL010002020.1:330000-332500 GCA_018857735.1 Alviniconcha marisindica
GTTTCCAGAAATAACCTGCCTTTAAACGAATTGCAATCCTCCAGCAACAGCGCCCTCTGAACGCCCAGCCAGTCGGCCCGCCTGTGACCAACAAATCCAATGAATCGCACCGTCCAACTCCGGCATGAAATACCGGCAGCAACAAACCGTACACCCTCCAGCAGCATTGGCACGTGGCATTGCCCAGACCTCGCCTTCCGTCACGGGGGGGGGGGGGGGGGGGAGGAGGGGGGAGGGGGGGGGGACAGGACGGTGTCGCTGTAAGACAGGGGGGGGGGGGGAGAGAACGGGGGAGGGAGAAGGGGGAGGGGAGGGGAGGGGGGGGCAGGACAGAGGGGACGAGAGAAAGGGGACAGAGACAGGAGATGGGGGAGGGTAGAGACGAGGGCGAGGAGAAGGGGGACAGAGACAGGAGAATGAGGGGGGGGCAGGGACGAGGAGAAAGGGGGACAGAGACAGGGGAATGGGGGGGGGGGAGGGTAGAGACAGAGGGGACGAGGAGAAAGGGGGACAGAGACAGGAGAATGGGGGGAGGAGTAGAGACAGGGGGACGAGGGAAGGGGACAGAGACGAAGAGGGGGGGACAGAGACAGAGGGACAGGAGGGGAGCGAAAAGAGGGAGCAGGACGGGGGAAAGAGGACAGAGAAAGGGGGGGGGACAGAGCAGAGGGAAGGAAGAGGACAGAGACGGGGGGCAAGGGGGAGACAGAGACAGAATGAAAGATAGGAAGAGGGACAGAGACAGCGGGGACTGAAGTGGGGAGACAGAGACAGAATGAAAGAATAGGAAGAGGGACAGAGACAGGGGGGACTAAAGTGGGGAGACAGAGACAGAATGAAAGAATAGGAAGAGGGACAGAGACAGCGGGGACTGAAGTGGGGAGACAGAGACAGAATGAAAGAATAGGAAGAGGGACAGAGACAGGGGGGACTAAAGTGGGGAGACAGAGACAGAATGAAAGAATAGGAAGAGGGACAGAGACAGGGAGGGGGTGGGGGAGGGACACAGAGAAAGCGGGGAGGAGGAGGGGGGGCAGAGACGCCGGAAGGAGGGACAGTTACAAGAAAAAGAGATTTGCTGGTAATTTTCTCTCGATCGAGTAGAGCTGAACCTGAGCTATTTCCTTGGTGTAAAGAGGTATTGATGTAGGAAGAGGAGGCCAACGCTCTACTTCTTCGCGGCACTTTGTGTAAATGTGTGTAACACTGAAGGCCCCTAGCTCCTGCATCACGCACCGACACGAACTCACGGACGGTGGTTTGCGACGGTTTAATGTTCAGTCACAATCTGCTGAAAAATCAAGCGTTTTCCTGTACGATTAGCTTAACTTATTCTCTCTCTCTCTCTCTCTCTCTCTCTCTCTCTCTCTCCCTCCTCTCTCTCCTCTCCCCCTCTCTCTCTCTCTCTCTCATCATCAACACCACACACACACACTCACACACGCGCGCGCGCACACACACACACACACACACACACACACCACACACACACACACACGCCGACGCACACACACACACACACACACACACACACACAGCACCACACACACACACACACACACACAGCACACACACGCACAACACACAAACACACACACCACACACACACGTACGCAAGCACGCACACACTACCCAAAGCTACATCATCCGTCTGGCTATACTGAGCAGTACATTGTAAAGCAATGTCCACCTTGTCCAAGTCATGAAGCAATGTCCGTCCTGTCCCTGTCGAGAAACAGTGTCCGTCCTGTCCATGTCGAGAAACAATGTCCGTCCTGTCCCTGTCGAGAAACAGTGTCCGTCCTGTCCATGTCGAGAAACAATGTCCGTCCTGTCCCTGTCGAGAAACACTGTCCGTCCTGTCCCTGTCGAGAAACACTGTCCGTCCTGTCCCTGTCGAGAAACACTGTCCGTCCTGTCGAGAGACTGAAGTATGGCGCTCCGCAAGCTGGGGTAGATTAGATCGTTGTGTCAGCCCGTGTCAATTTATGAAGTACATCGTTGCGTCAGCCCGTGTCAGTTTGTGAAGTACATCGTTGTGTCAGCCTGTGTCAGTTTATGAAGTACATCGTTGTGTCCGCCTGTGTCAGTTTATGAAGTACCTCGTTGTGCGTTGTGCCAGCCAGTGGCAGTTTATGAAGTACACCGTTGTGCCAGCCCGTGTCAGTTTATGAAGTACATCGTTGTGCCAGCCCGTGTCAGTTTATGAAGTACACCGTTGTGTCAGCCCCTGTCAGTTTATCAAGTACACCGTTGTGTCAGCCCGTGTCAGTTTATGAAGTACATCGTTGTGGCAGCCCGAGTCAGTTCATAAAGTACACCGTTGTGTCAGCCCGTGTCAGTTTAGGAAGTACATCGTTGTGGCAGCCCGTGTCAGTTTAGGAAGTACATCGTTGTGGCAGCCCGTGTCAATTTATGAAGTACATCGTTGTGCCAGCCCGTGTCAGTTTATGAAGTACACCGTTGTGTCAGCCCCTGTCAGTTTATGAAGTACATCGTT
>JABMCL010002020.1:340000-342500 GCA_018857735.1 Alviniconcha marisindica
GGAAGTTCCACACGCACTCTTGCCTTCCCAGCACTTGCGGAGTGGGGCTGAAGAAACAACTGGAGTGTGAAACGCGACAGTGAAAGATTAAGCTGAAGTGACGCTTAAATTATAACCCAATATCTCCCTTTAAAATAACAGAACCGTTTTTTGCCGTCAGTGTCTGTGCAGATTAGGGGAAGGGGTGTTCGCCAGTAGTTCCCCTTAATGATCGAGGCATGGCAGTCATAGAAAGATTTTGCTGCTCGGAATTTCTGAGCCAGAATGAAACAAAGTAAACATGGTGCTTAACGTCCACAGAAACCATAAGGCTGATTAGGGACGGGGAGAAAGGGGGGAAGGGGGTATGGAGGTGGGGGGAGGGGGAGGAATACCTATCGCTACACTGTCACCACCAGAATGACTCTTGCATTAAGAGGGGCAGCGATGGAGCCATTTAAGTTTCTTTATTGTGAGGGACAAAGTGACAGGACAGTGTCCACAGACCACAACTTTTGAAGAGAAAGGAGAGCCGAAGTGGATTCGAACCGAGGCCCCTCTGCTTACCAGCTTAACGCCTTACCGCTGGGCCACACCTGCTCACGGGAATGAAACATCCTTCAGGTGATGCTTAATGTGATGCTTAATGTCCTCGGATGTCGGCTGACATATTAGCGACAAGGGACATGCGTTAGCATGGTTCAATATTGCTTTACGTCCACGGAAACCATAAGGCTCGTTAGGACGGACAGCCCAGGACGGCCACCTCGACTCTCACACAGCTCCTGAACTACGAACGAAGCATAAAAAGGCTACAGGGTAGTGAAAGGAACAATTTTAAAGAAGAATCCAGACACCAGGAAACAAACAGTCACAAATTTCCACTTAGAAAGGCAAACACGGGTAATCCAGAAAACAAAACAAAAAACACTAGAAAAACATTGAAAAAGGATCCTTGGGAGGAGAATGAAAAGATACATGTGAGCACAAAACGCGCGAACCGAAAGTGTGTTACCTGCGCATTCGGCCTATTCATAGTAACACCACGTCTCGATGCAAGACTAGACTAAAATGCTATGTGGTGCAGTCACATGCCAGTGACGATGCCAACCACAGCTTCCAGTCCACGTTTACTTTGATTATACTCACTTTCTAAACGAAAAGAAAACGCTGAAAACTTAAATATTTGAAACAGTTCTGCTTTTCGATACGAAACTCTGTTTACCGGATAATGCTTCTTCTGCCCTTTTTTGTTTTCCTGTTCAATTTAACTGCTTCAGTTTATTTGTCTGCTTCTTCGATTGTTTATTTGTGTTGGCTGGGCTTTTTGTTGTCGTTGTTGTTGTTGAAGTGTTGCTTTACGTCCACAGAAACCGTAGGCTTATTAGGGACGGGAGCCCAGGACGGCCACCTCTTTCACACAGCTCCGGGAGCCGAGTGTTCTACATTTTTGAAGACCCCCCTCCCCCACCCCCTATCCCACCCCTCCCCCCCACACACCAGCCACCCCACCCACCCCACCCCCCTCCGTATTTTTTACATGTTTTGTTTGGCAATAAATGACGTTCTTTTTCATCTTTTTGTGTGCTTGGATCTCTTTCCCCCATTTCTTTTTTCAGTCGACTGGAAGGTTGCTCTAACTGTGTCAGCAAGTGGTGTTGAGCATGTTGACATGTTGGATTGTGTGCACCTGCAGCTGACTTCCACCACGCATGCCTCAGTGACGTCGCCAGGGGCGCCTAATGCTCCAGCATCACACCACGCATGCGCGGGCTGAGAGCTACAACGAGTTATCTCCCGCTTCTATGGCCGTCATTGCCATTCCCCGCAATCTGTTTAGCTTGACTAAATGACTGCTCCCCGACCTTCACCGGCCCACAAATATCGATCCCTAGCAAATGAGAAGCAATGATCTCGGGGTCTCGATCGTAAGAACAGCGCGCTGAGCGAACAGAAAGCGCTTCTGTCTGGCTCTTCCGCTGGTCACGAAAAAGCAAATCTGGTTTGCCAGACTACAGCGTTGCTCATGTCAGGAAAACCTCAGCGGTTAAGCTTTTCTGTCGAGATTCTCAGAAGTCAACGTATTGCGTGGCCGGGAAAGAACGACGCGGATCCATCCCAGAGATACGTGTCGCGATATTCTGGAAGGAACGGGGTTGACGGAGCATCTTAGAGGCGGTGAGAGGTGGCAGACACGCAATTGGACGGCTGGAGAACGTGGAATTGTTTGGCCCTTTGGGATTAGGGGTCGGCCGTATCTACCGTCCCGTCTCTCGCACCAAGTGACACTGTCCGGGAGTCACTCGGTACACGGAGCGCACTTTGTCGAGGGCTCCGTGAGGCAACAGTTGTTTAAGGGAGCGAACAGCGTGTTTTGCCTTAAAACTGCGTTGAAAGATCATCTTTAGGAACAGTACCGCAAGTGATTTCTTGTGTCCAGTGTCCTCTTCCTTGCCTTCCTCTCTTACCCTCCCTCACGCCTCGTTACGTTCCTTCTGTGTGTGTGCGTGTGTGTGTGTGT
>JABMCL010002020.1:350000-352500 GCA_018857735.1 Alviniconcha marisindica
TGTCTGTCTGTCTGTCTGTCTGTCTGTCTCTCTCTCTCTCTCTCTTCTCTCTCTCTCTCTCTCTCTCTCTCTCTCTCTCTCTCTCTCTAAAATGTACTGATGAGAGCAGTTTGGTTGCCCTTGGAAAGTACTTGTTTCTAGCAGTGCAAATACGTAAAAAACGATTCGAAAGTGGTGCATATCCATTGTAGTGCGTTTCTTGTGTCTCAAAAGGTGTTGGCTAAAACTGTGCATTCCCCATCTAGAATTGTCAATACGGTCAGTGTGATAGCTGCTGAAGATGACTGATCACTCTTCATGCTGGTATATCCACGCCTGTTCTATGTGGATATAAATTTGTAATCTTTTCATGCGGTAAATTGCCTGCCCGACAAGAAAATACTCTTGATTACGTTTAATTTGACAACTCCTTTTTATATTTAGTGTCATTTTGATGCAGTATTTTTTGATTCATGACTTTGATTTTGCTAAATGCGTAATGTATTATGAATTTAATCATGTTCATCATCGTTCACCCACAATATTGTTATGGTCAATCCATTGATTATACAATAAACCATCCATCTCTCTCTCTCTCTCTCTCTCTCTCTCTCATCTCTCTCTCTCCCTCTCCTCTCTCCTTCCTCTCTTCCCTCTCTCTCTCTCTCCCTCCTCTCTCTCTCTCTCCTCTCTCTCTCTCTCTCTCTCTCTCCCTCTCCCTCTCTCTGTCTTCTGTCTGTCTTCTCTGTCTGTCTGTCTCTCTCTCTCTCTCTCTCTCTCTCTCTCTCTCTCTCTCTCTCTCTCTTCTGCTCTTCTCGTCTGTCTGTCTGTCTTGTCTCTGTCTGTCTGTCTGTCTTCTGTCTGTCTCTCTTCTGTCTCTCTGTCTCGTCTGTCTGCTCTCTCTCTCTTCTTCCTTCTCTCTTCTCTCTCTCTCTCTCTCTCTCTCTCTCTCTCTCTCTCTCTCTCTCTCTCTCCTTCTCTCTCTCTCTCCTTTTTTACTGTATTCGAACAACAATACCGTCATTCACAGTATTAATATTACCCTTTCCACTGTATAGCACCAACATCATCGCCATTCACAGCACTACATACCATCATCATCGTAGTTCACAGTACCAATATCACCACTTTCACTGCATACCATCATCATCGTAGTTCACAGTACCAATATCACCATTTTCACTACATACCATCATCATCGTAGTTCACAGTACCAATATCACCACTTTCACTACGCACCATCATCATCGTAATTCACAGTACCAATATCACCATTTTCACTACGCACCATCATCATCGTAGTTCACAGTACCAATATCACCATTTTCACTACGCACCATCATCATCGTAGTTCACAGTACCAATATCACCATTTTCACTACGTACCATCATCATCGTAGTTCACAGTACCAATATCACCATTTTCACTACGCACCATCATCATCGTAGTTCACAGTACCAATATCACCATTTTCACTACATACGCACATCATCATCGTAGTTCACAGTACCAATATCACCATTTTCACTACATACCATCATCATCGTAGTTCACAGTACCAATATCACCATTTTCACTACATACCATCATCATCGTAGTTCACAGTACCAATATCACCATTTTCACTACATACCACCATCACTGCAGTCGTGTGTGTCCATTTCCGGCAGACTGTCACTTCTCCTCCAGTCAAAAGCAGCACTGATGCTGGGTGTACGAGTGCGGTTTGCTGTCTATATTTTGTAAAAGGTAGCTACAAACTCGACATTGTGTATGAAATTAATTACAGCAAAAACTAAGACACGACTGAAATCAATGGAAGCATTACCATCGACAGACATTTAATTAAATTCAACAACAATAACAACAGCAACAACAACAGCAATAACGACAAGGATAACGACAGCAATAAGAACAAGAATGACAACAACAACAACAACAACAACAGAATAACAACAGCAATAACAACAGCAATAACAACAGCAACAAGAACAGCAATAACAACAATGCCAACAACAACAACAGCAACAAGAATAACAACAGCAATAACACAGCAACAACAACAGCAATAACATCAAGAATAACAACAGCAACAAAATGCAAAAGGCAATCTCTTAAGACGCAGGTGCGCGGACCGTTAGTAACGGTTAGTTGTTTTTTGACGCCAAGTCCATCTCGTACGTCAAGTCAGGACGATGGACATGTGGCGTGGACCAGGGACTATTCTCAACTCTCCTTCCGGCCTTTTCGACAAGGCTAGCTGAAATAGAGTAGATTAAATCCACAAGAGTAGATTCTTCCCATCAGCAACACGTTTGTGGAGCAACAGCCCACCCCACGTTCCAACCGCAGACTGCCCCAGGCCTTCACATCCACCACTGAGGCCCGGGTGAGAAACGATTAGTACGTTAAGCCTGTTGCCTGTTTTTAGCCTGCTTTCCTGTACCATCCTTCGGTTTTATTCAATTTTCTTTTCTGTTATGTGCACCGCCAGTTGTGAAATGTTGCCCGAACTACTAG
>JABMCL010002020.1:365000-375161 GCA_018857735.1 Alviniconcha marisindica
CACTCATTCAGAATCACATGCCACATGAGTGCAGTGAATCTGTTCGAGAGCAGAGAATAGAGCTATACAAAAGCGATCAAGAAGAAGAAGAAAAAAAAGAACACACACACACACACACACACACACACACACACACACACACACACACACACACACACACACACACACACACACACACACACACACACATGAGAGAGAGACAGACAGACAGACAGAGACAGACACATAGAGACAAAGACAGACAGAGAGAGACAGAAGCAGACAGAGACAGACAGAGACAGACACAGAGAGACAGAGACAGACAGACAGACAGGCAGGCAGGCAGGCAGGCAGACAGACATAGAAGGTGATGGGTCTTATCTGGAAGCGAGAGAGAGTGAACGAATGAACGAACAAACGAATACTTTATTGAAGAGGGTAATGAAATAAGTAATAATCAATAAAATACCTTTTTACATACAACTTTCGAGCCAGAACAAAATATCAGCTCAATCTGTAAACACAATATTAACTATTGAGAGACAGACAGACAGACAGACAGAGACAGACAGACAGATAGACAGAGAGATTAAAATACAGAGCATACATGTATATAGCATAAATACTTACGCGTGCGTGTGTGTGTGTGTGTGTGTGTGTGTGTGTGTGTGTGTGTGTGTGTGTGTGTGTGTGTGTGTGTGTGTGTGTGTGTGTGTGTGTGTGTGTGTGTGTGTGTGTGTGTGTGTGTGTGTGAGAGAGAGAGAGAGAGAGAGAGAGAGAGAGAGGACACGTGTGGGATTTTTTATGTTGTTTCTTTATTTGTAATCTTTGCATGGTTTTTGCATTTGACGTATCTGCGTGTAGACAGTAAGTAAGTAACTTGGTGTTTTACGCCCAGTCAACCAGTACGGTTATATCAGCCCGAAGCGTGTATACAAATCCCCGTTAATTTTGACTGATTTAATGATCTTTCGTTTACAGTAAACGATGGAACTTTACCACGTTCGAATAACGTCACCCATATGACAGTGAACATTACACGAAGACTTGAACCATGGCCTATACATTTCTTTTATTACAGTTAATCAAAAGATGAATGAGAGTCCACATTCAGTGGGCCTGACGCATGTAGAAAGGGTCCACTCCATAGCTCTCGCTGGCGAACAGCTTCCGTTTCATCGCACCTCTAAGCCGCTACTCAGACGTGAATTTCGATCAACATGGCCAGAAGTACTCAGAAGTACCAGTTGGACGAATTCTACTTTAAAAGACCAGTTCACGTTCAAATATTAGATTACGCAGTGTACGCGCGGTCCTCGCACACTATACACACCCTCCCCATCCAGTCATTCCCCCACCCCCACCCCCCTATCCATCCATCCATCCAATTTCGCAGTGCACCTCCCTTTCTTCCCTCTCTGCTGTTTTCTCCGGTTTCAATAAGCCCCCTACTCTATTTCTACCCCCTCCTGAAGTCTACGCACTCGTCCGCCATCGATTTCAGATATGTCCAGCGCTTGAAACCTCGACTTGTGGGAGAGGCAGCCCGCAGCAACTCGGGGCCTCTTCCGTCAGAGAAATCACTGTGAGTGGGTCTGTCCACCTCTTCCTTCAGATAAATCACTGTGAGTGGGTCTGTCCACCTCTTCCGTCAGAAAAATCACTGTGAATGGGGGTCTGTCCACCTCTTCCTTCAGAGAAATCTCTATGAATGGGGGTCTGTCCACGTCTTCCTTTAGTCAGAGAAATCACTATCAATGGTGGTCTGTCCACCTCTTCCTCAGTCAGAGAAATCACTGTGAATGAAGGTCTGTCCACCTCATCCTTCCTTCAGATAAATCACTGTGAATGGGGTCTGTCCACCTCTTCCTTCAGAGAAATCACTGTGAATGGGGTCTGTCCACCTCTTCCTTCAGAGAAATCACTGTGAATGGGGTCTGTCCACCTCTTCCTTCCTTCCGAGAAATCACTGTGAATGGGGTCTGTCCACCTCTTCCTTCCTTCAGAGAAATCACTGTGAATGGGGTCTGTCCACCTCTTCCTTCAGAGAATCACTGTCAATGGGGTCTGTCCACCTCTTCCTTGAGTAAGAGAAATCACTGCGAATGGAGGTCTGTCCATCTCTTCCTTCAGAGAAATCACTGTGAATGGCGGTCTGTCCATCTCTTCCTTCAGAGAAATCACTGTGAATGGCGGTCTGTCCATCTCTTCCTTCAGAGAAATCACTGTGAATGGGGTCTGTCACTTCTTCCTTCATAGAAATCACTGTGAATGGGGTCTGTCCACCTCTTCCTTCAGAGAAATCACTGTGAATGGAGGTCTGGCCATCTCTTCCTTCAGAGAAATCACTGTGAATGGCGGTCTGTCATCTCTTCCTTCAGAGAAATCACTGTGAATGGAGGTCTGGCCATCTCTTCCTTCAGAGAAATCACTGTGAATGGAGGTCTGGCCATCTCTTCCTTCAGAGAAATCACTGTGAATGGCGGTCTGTCCAATTCTTCCTTCAGAGAAATCGCTGTGAATGAGGGTCTCAGTCAGAGAAATCACTGTCCACTACCTCTTCCTCAGTCAGAGAAATCACTGTCCACCACCTCTTCCTCAGAGAAATCACTGTCCACCACCTCTTCCTCAGTCAGAGAAATCACTGTGAATGGAGGTCTGTCCACCTCTTCCTCAGTCAGAGAAATCACTGTCCACCATCTCTACCTCAGTCAGAGAAATCACTGTCCACCGTCTCTACCTCAGTCACAAAAATCACTGCCAATGGGGGTCCGCCCACGAGCACTACCAGACCTATGTGATGAAGGTATCGGAACTGGTGAAATCTGCATAATTATGCGCCTGATGACGGCGATGCCAGCGACGACGATGACCTAGTTGATGAAGGTGTATGCAGGTGATGAAGGTGACATAGGTTATGCGGGTGACGGAGATGACGCAAGGCGTTGTAGGTCACGTATGTAATGAAAGTGATGTGGGCGACGACGGGGTGTAGGTGGTGGGGGTGGGGAGGGGAGGGGCGGGGAGGCAGTGGGGAGGAACGTAATTCTGAATGTAAAAAGCATATAGGGGGGTGGGGAAAGATTAGTATAGCCAGTTAGTATATACAATTAGCATAGCCTGTACAGGCTGTCTGGTTCTCAGTGTCTAACGATCACCTGTTGAAACAAATCACTAAATGCTTTCAGACCATTAACACTTGAACACAGAAAGGAAATGTCTACATGGGGGAGGGTTGATGGTGGTTTTGTGTGTGTGTGTGTGTGTGTGTGTGTGTGTGTGTGTGTGTGTGTGTGTGTGTGTGTGTGTGTGTGTGTGTGTGTGTGTGTGTGTTGTGTGTGTCTGTGTGTGTGTATGTGTGTGTTGTGTGTGTGTATGTGTGTGTGTGTGTGTGTGTGTGTGTGTTGTGTGTGTGTGTGTGTGTGTGTGTGTGTGTGTGTGTGTGGTGTGTGTGTGTGTGTGTGTGTGTGTGTTGTGTGTGTGTGTGTGTGTGTGTGTGTGTGTGTGTGTGTGTTGTGTGTGTGTGTGTGTGTGTGTGTGTGTGTGTGTGTGTGTGATGTGTGTGTGTGTGTGTGTGTGTGTGTGTGTGTGTGTGTGTGTGTGTGTGTGTGTGTGTGTGTGTGTGTGTGTGTGTGTGTGTGTGTGTGTGTGTGTGTGTGTGTGTGTGTGTTGTGTGTGTGTGGTGTGTGTGTGTGTGTGTGTGTGTGTGTGTGTGTGTGTGTGTGTGTGTGTGTGTGTGTGTGTGTGTGTGTGTGTGTGTGTGTGTGTGTGTGTTACAAACATCGAGGCAGTGGCGAAGTATATCAGCGGCGAACCAAGCGGCACCACTGGAGAGATTCAGCAAAGACATAGCATCGGAACGGCAGCGATCCGAGATGAGGTCTCAGAGCAGATGCCAGGCAGATCATAGGCAGATCATAGGCAGATCAGATCGCAGGTCAGATCCGAGGGCAGATCCTCGGTCACGTCGCACATCAGATCGGAGTTAGATCCGAGATCATATCGCAGGGCAGATCGCAGGTCTGATCCGAAATTAGGTCTTAGGTCAGATCCGAGGTCAGATCCGAGGTCAGATCCCAGATCAGGTAGCAGGTCAGATCCCAGGTCAGGTCGCAGGTCACATCCGAGGTTAGGTCGCATTTCAGGTCAGAAGTTAGGTCGCAGGTCAGGTCTTGGTCAGATCGCAGGTCAGATCCGAGGTCAGATCGCAGGTCAGATCCCAGGCCAGGTCGCAGGTCAGATCCCAGGTCAGGTCGCAGGTCAGATCCGAGGTTAGGTCGCAGATCAGGTCAGAAGTTAGGTCGAAGGTCAGGTCGCAGGTCAGGTCCGAGGTCAGATCGCAGGTCAGGTAAGAGGTCAAATCGCGGGTCAGATCCTAGGTCAAATCGCAGGGCAGATCCGAAATAAGGTCTTAGGTCAGATCCGAGGTCATGTCTCAGGTCAGGTCTTGGTCAGATCGCAGGTCAGATCCAAGGTCAGATCCAAGGTCAGATCGCAGGTCAGATCCCAGGCCAGGTCGTAGGTCAGATCCAAGGTCAGGTCGCAGGTCAGGTCCGAGGTTAGGTCGCAGGTCAGGTCAGAGGTTAGTCGCAGGTCAGATCCCAGGTCAAGTTTGAGGTCAGATCCAGGTCAGGTAAGAGGTCAAATCGCGGGTCAGATCCTAGGTCAAATCGCAGGGCAGATCCGAAATCAGGTCTTAGGTCAGATCATAGGTCAGATCGCATGTCAGGTCGTAGGTCAGATCGCAGGTCAGATACCAGATCAGATAGGAAGGAGCTTGGCTAGCACCTCGACCACCCCCCGCGTGTGTGAGGATGGCGCAGAGAGAGGCAGAAGCCAGTGTAGCCTGAAGACACGGCGCCGCCATCGGCTCCACGGCCAACCATTGACCGCCCAGTTCTCCGCCGGCTGCAAATGTCACTTTAATCAGATTTCTTTTCAGCCCCGAGTCGCCCAAATTGAGTGGCAAAAAACACCCGTGAGGTGGCGCGGCGGGGAGAGTGGCTGCTCCAGACCCAATAAGAGCGGGCCCCGGGCCGGCAGGGGGCGCGCGGTGTCTGTCCTCACAGAATGGCGGCAACGCCCGGATTAATTGTCTCCCTGATTGCAGGCAGGGCGTAGACACGGCGTAGTCAGGCAAAGAGAAACAGGCCTACAGCGTCGGGGGTGGGGGTGGTGGTGGAGGGTGGGGAGGGGGGGGGTGGTAAAGACCTACATCAGCTGTATCCTACCGAAGAGAAACAGGCCTACAGCGTCGGGATGGCGGTGGTGGTGGAGGGTGGGGAGGGGGGAGGGGGGGGGTAAAGACCTACATCAGCTGTATCCTACCAAAGACAAACAGGCCTACAGCTTCGGGGTGGGGGTGGTGTGGTGGAGAGTGGGGGTAGGGAGGGATGGAGGTGGGGGGAGGGAGAAGGAGGGGTAAAGACCTACATCAGCTGTACCCTACCAAAGACAAACAGGCCTACAGCGTCGGGGTGTTGGAGAGTGGGGAGGGAGGGGGGTAAGGAGGGATGTAGACCTACATCAGCTGTACCCTACGAAGGAGTAGTCATGCAAAGACAAACAGGTCTACAGCTTGGGGATGGCGGTAGTGGTGGTGGAGGAGGGGGGGGGGGATTGGAGGTGGGGGGAGGGAGAAGGAGGGGTAAAGACCTACATCACCTGTATCCTACCAAAGACAAACAGGGGGACGGGGGAGAGGAGTAAAGACCTACATCGGCTGTACCCATGCAAAGACAGGAGTAAAGACCTACATCGGCTGTACCCATGCAAAGACAGGAGTAAAGACCTACATCGGCTGTACCCATGCAAAGACAGGAGTAAAGACCTACATCGGCTGTACCCATGCAAAGACAGGAGTAAAGACCTACATCGGCTGTACCCATGCAAAGACAGGAGTAAAGACCTACATCGGCTGTACCCATGCAAAGACAGGAGTAAAGACCTACATCGGCTGTACCCATGCAAAGACAAAGGTAAAGCCTCATGGGTTGGGGGGGGTAAAGACCTACACTCATTGTCAGCCTGACTATAGTAAGGGGAGGTGGTGAAAGACCTACTACTCATTGTCAGCTTGACTATAGTAAGGGGGGTGGTGGTAAAGACCTACTACTCATTGTCAGCTTGACTATAGAAGGGGGGTGGTGGTAAAGACCCACTACTACTCATTGTCAGCTTGACTATAGAAGGGGGGTGGTGGTAAAGACCTACTACTACTCATTGTCAGCTTGACTATAGTAAGGGGTGGTGGTGGTAAAGACCTACTACTACTCATTGTCAGCTTGACTATAGAGAGGGAGGTGGTGGTAAAGACCTACTACTCATTGTCAGCTTGACTATAGTAAGGGGAGGTGGTGGTAAAGACCTACTACTACCCTTGTCAGCTTGACTATAGAAAAGGGGGGGTGGTGGTAAAGACCTACTACTACTCATTGTCAGCTTGACTATAGAGAGGGAGGTGGTGGTAAAGACCCTACTACTCATTGTCAGCTTGACTATAGTAAGGGGGGGTGGTGGTAAAGACCTACTACTCATTGTCAGCTTGACTATAGAGAGGGGGGGTGGTGGTAAAGACCTACTACTACTCATTGTCAGCTTGACTATAGAAGGGGGGTGGTGGTAAAGACCTACTACTACCATTGTCAGCTTGACTATAGAGAGGGAGGTGGTGGTAAAGACCTACTACACATTGTCAGCTTGACTATAGAGAGGGAGGTGGTGGTAAAGACCTACTACTACCATTGTCAGCTTGACTATAGAGAGGGAGGTGGTGGTAAAGACCTACTACTCATTGTCAGCTTGACTATAGAGAGGGAGGTGGTGGTAAAGACCCTACTACTCATTGTCAGCTTGACTATAGAGAGGGAGGTGGTGGTAAAGACCTACTACTCCATTGTCAGCTTGACTATAGAAGGGGGTGGTGGTAAAGACCTACATACTCATTGTCAGCTTGACTATAGAAGGGGGTGGTGGTAAAGACCTACTACACAGACTTGACTATAGAAGGGGGTGGTGGTAAAGACCTACTACTCATTGTCAGCTTGACTATAGAGAGGGAGGTGGTGGTAAAGACCTACTACTCATTGTCAGCTTGACTATAGAGAGGGGGGGTGGTGGTAAAGACCTACTACTACTCATTGTCAGCTTGACTATAGAGAGGGAGGTGGTGGTAAAGACCTACTACTACTCATTGTCAGCTTGACTATAGAGAGGGAGGTGGTGGTAAAGACCTACTACTCATTGTCAGCTTGACTATAGAGAGGGAGGTGGTGGTAAAGACCTACTACACATTGTCAGCTTGACTATAGTAAGGGGAGGTGGTGGTAAAGACCTTTCTACACATTGTCAGCTTGACTATAGAAGGGGGGGTGGTGGTAAAGACCTACTACACATTGTCAGCTTGACTATAGAGAGGGGGGGTGGTGGTAAAGACCTACTACACATTGTCAGCTTGACTATAGAGAGGGGAGGTGGTGGTAAAGACCTACTACACATTGTCAGCTTGACTATAGAGAGGGGAGGTGGTGGTAAAGACCTACTACTACCATTGTCAGCTTGACTATAGAGAGGGAGGTGGTGTTAAAGACCCACTACTACTCATTGTCAGCTTGACTATAGAGAGGGGGGGTGGTGGTAAAGACCTACTACACATTGTCAGCTTGACTATAGAGAGGGAGGTGGTGGTAAAGACCTACTACACATTGTCAGCTTGACTATAGTAAGGGGAGGTGGTGGTAAAGACCTACTACACATTGTCAGCTTGACTATAGTAAGGGGTGGTGGTGGTAAAGACCTACTACTCATTGTCAGCTTGACTATAGAGAGGGAGGTGGTGTTAAAGACCTACTACTACTCATTGTCAGCTTGACTATAGAGAGGGAGGTGGTGGTAAAGACCTACTACACATTGTCAGCTTGACTATAGAGAGGGAGGTGGTGGTAAAGACCTACTACACATTGTCAGCTTGACTATAGAGAGGGAGGTGGTGGTAAAGACCTACTACACATTGTCAGCTTGACTATAGAGAGGGAGGTGGTGTAAAGACCTACTACACATTGTCAGCTTGACTATAGAGAGGGAGGTGGTGGTAAAGACCTACTACACATTGTCAGCTTGACTATAGTAAGGGGTGGTGGTGGTAAAGACCTACTACTCATTGTCAGCTTGACTATAGAGAGGGAGGTGGTGTTAAAGACCTACTACTACTCATTGTCAGCTTGACTATAGAGAGGGGAGGTGGTGGTAAAGACCCTTTCTACACATTGTCAGCTTGACTATAGAGAGGGAGGTGGTGGTAAAGACCCTACTACACATTGTCAGCTTGACTATAGAGAGGGAGGTGGTGGTAAAGACCCTACTACACATTGTCAGCTTGACTATAGAGAGGGAGGTGGTGGTAAAGACCTACTACACATTGTCAGCTTGACTATAGAGAGGGAGGTGGTGGTAAAGACCTACTACACATTGTCAGCTTGACTATAGAGAGGGAGGTGGTGTTAAAGACCTACTACTACCATTGTCAGCTTGACTATAGAGAGGGGGGGTGGTGGTAAAGACCTACTACACATTGTCAGCTTGACTATAGAGAGGGAGGTGGTGGTAAAGACCTACTACACATTGTCAGCTTGACTATAGAGAGGGAGGTGGTGGTAAAGACCTACTACACATTGTCAGCTTGACTATAGAGAGGGAGGTGGTGGTAAAGACCTACTACACATTGTCAGCTTGACTATAGAGAGGGGAGGTGGTGGTAAAGACCTACTACACATTGTCAGCTTGACTATAGAGAGGGAGGTGGTGGTAAAGACCTACTACACATTGTCAGCTTGACTATAGAGAGGGAGGTGGTGGTAAAGACCTACTACACATTGTCAGCTTGACTATAGAAAAGGGGGGGTGGTGGTAAAGACCTACTACACATTGTCAGCTTGATTTTAGAGAGGGAGGTGGTGGTAAAGGGGGAGAAAAAAGACCCCACCCCCCGTCGGTTTTGAAAACGGGGGGGGGGGGGGGGGGGAAAAGGGGGTTTTTAAAAGCAAAAGGGTTTACCCCACCCATTTTGGTTTTTAGAGACAACGCCTTACCCCACCCACTGTCGGTTTGTAGAGAAAAGCCCTTTCCCTACCCACTGTCGGTTTGTAGAGACAACGCCTTTTACCCTACCCACTGTCGGTTTGTAGAGACAACGCCTTACCCTACCCACTGTCGGTTTGTAGAGACAACGCCTTACCCTACCCACTGTCGGTTTGTAGAGACAACGCCTTACCCTACCCACTGTCGGTTTGTAGAGACAACGCCTTACCCTACCCACTGTCGGTTTGTAGAGACAAGGGTTACCCTACCCACTGTCGGTTTGTAGAGACAACGCCTTACCCTACTCACTGTCGGTTTGTAGAGACAAAGCCTGTACCCTACCCACTGTCGGTTTGTAGAGACAACGGTTGGTTTGTACAGACGTCTGTACCCTACCCACTGTCGGTTTGTAGAGACAACGCCTTACCCTACCCACTGTCGGTTTGTAGAGACAAAGCCTGTACCCTACCCACTGTCGGTTTTTCTTTTGAGACAACGCCTTACCCTACCCACTGTCGGTTTGTAGAGACAACGCCTTACCCTACCCACTGTCGGTTTGTAGAGACAACGCCTTACCCTACCCACTGTCGGTTTGTAGAGACAACGCCTTACCCTACCCACTGTCGGTTTGTAGAGACAACGCCTTACCCTACCCACTGTCGGTTTGTAGAGACAACGCCTTACCCTACCCACTGTCGGTTTGTAGAGACAACGCCTTACCCTACCCACTGTCGGTTTGTAGAGACAACGCCTTACCCTACCCACTGTCGGTTTGTAGAGACAACGCCTTACCCTACCCACTGTCGGTTTGTAGAGACAACGCCTTACCCTACCCACTGTCGGTTTGTAGAGACAACGCCTTACCCTACCCACTGTCGGTTTTTGGAAAGCAATAAAACGTGGTTTTTAAAAAAAAAGAAAAAACCGCCTTTTTTTCCCTACCCCCTGTGGTTTTTTGAACAAGGGTGAAAACCCCTTCCCGGGTTTTGAGCAAGTTCCCTAAAAGTCGGGTGAGAAAACCCGAACCCCCGCTTTGTACAACACCCGCTTAACTTTACTCAACCATTTACATCACGTTGCAACGTCCTGCATCCAGAAACGGCACGT
>JABMCL010002285.1:0-12500 GCA_018857735.1 Alviniconcha marisindica
GTCACTGTCATACTGCCTGCCACTGCCTACACTGACAGTTAGTGTCATACTGCCTACACTGACAGTCACTGTCATACTGCCTGCCACTGCCTACACTGACAGTCACTGTCATACTGCCTGCCACTGCCTACACTGTCAGTCACTGTCATACTGCCTGCCACTGCCTACACTGTCAGTCACTGTCATACTGCCTGCCACCGCCTACACTGACAGTCACTGTCATACTGCCTGACACTGCCTACACTGACAGTCACTGTCATACTGCCTGCCACTGCCTACACTGACAGTCACTGTCATACTGCCTGCCACTGCCTACACTGACGGTCACTGTCATACTGCCTGCCACTGCCTACACTGACGATCACTGTCATACTGCCTGCCACTGCCTACACTGACAGTCACTGTCATACTGCCTACACTGACAGTCACTGTCATACTGCCTGCCACTGCCTACACTGACAGTCACTGTCATACTGCCTGCCACTGTCTACACTGACAGTCACTGTCATACTGCCTGCCACTGCCTACACTGACGGTCACTGTCATACTGCCTGCCACTGCCTAAAACCTCCAGGAAAAGTGCCAGAAAAGCTAAAGGCCATCAGGTCCTTACTGCTACCCAAGAGCACCACGGATCTCCTGAACATCGGTAACTGGCGGCCGCTATCGATCAGTAGTGTACTCCTGAGACTGTATACGAAGATTCTGGCAAAGCGACTGACTGAAGCAATCAGTCTGCACCCCTCACAACGTGGCTTCATCCCGGCCCCAGGAGTCGAACAAAACTCAGTTCTTCTAGAGCATCTGATACGGAGACAGAAAAAGGAAAAAGGCACCTTGGCAGTAGCCTTCTTGGACCTAGCAAAAGCCTTCGATACCATCTCACACGACCTATTTGCAAAAGGACTCGAAAGACTGGGAGTACCCTCCCAGTTCATCAGAGTAGTGGAAGACCTCTACGAGGGTGCGACCACAACCTTCGCAACAGCTGATGGTGAAACGAGACAAATATGCATCAACCAAGGAGTCAAGCAAGGCGACCCCCTTTCTCCAATCCTGTTCAACGTGTGTCTGGACCCCATGTTCTGCAGCCTCGAAAGAGACGGCAAAGGATGGGGATGCAACGGGACAAAGATCACAGCCCTCGGATACGCCGATGACACCGCAGTGCTGTCCGACTCGAGAGCTGGACTCGAGAAAAACCTAGCATTGGTGAAGGCATACTGTGACCAAGTAGGCCTGCGGCTTAATGTGAACAAGTCGTACGTCTTCCACATTCAATCTGACGGAAAGACGTTCACGGTCAACGACACGAAACCTTATGAAGTCGATGGAAGGCAGATTCCATGGGTGAAACCGGACGAGGCGACTAGATACCTCGGGAAGATGTTTGGGCCATGGGGAGGAATGTCAGTTCCGAACCTCAAACTTCAAATCGAGAAGTGGGCAAGCAGCGTGGCCGCTGCACCACTAAAGCCAATGCAGGCGCTGGAAATTGGAGAGACACGATCCTGCCAAGAATCAAAGCCAGGATACTCCACAGCCGGCCAAGCCTGACAATGCTAAAGAGTCTAGACGTACAAATCCGTGGACATGTGAAGAGCCTCTTGCACCTCCCGGAGCAAACAGACAAACGCCCTGATCCATGCAAGGACCAGAAACGGAGGCCTCGGCATCATAAGCCTCGAGGATTCGATCCCAGAGTTGACCATAAGAGGTCTACACAGACTCTGCCGGAAGGCAAAAAGCGAGACGATCAGGAAGCTAGCACTTGAACTCGGCGTAAGCGAGACGCTCGAAGACATGTGCAAGAAGTTCCCTCACTACAGACCGGCGGAGCCGGGAAATAGAAAAAAGGAGGAAGAAGACCCCACCAGGGACAAAGCGATACCAAAGGACAAGTGGTGTGAGTACCTGGCCAGCCAGACTACTCAAGGAATGGGCTCCGCTACATGGATGAAGTACAGGGAATGCAATTCCTGGATCCGTGAAAGAACATTTACAGTCGGGGAAGCCATTGACGCCCTACTCCTGCGGTCGAACTGCGTTCCAACCCGTGAATGTATCGGCAGATACACACCGTCCACGGACACGAAATGCCGACGCTGCGGCATGACCATTGAGACATGCGGTCACATCTCGGGCTGGTGCCCCTCAGTCAAGCGCAGCAGGATCCTGCGACACAATTCATTGTGCAAGATCCTCGGAAACAAGGCGCAGAAACAAGGCTGGACGGTACACTGGGAACCGATTTTCGACGGGCCGAAGGGCAAGCTAAAGCCCGACCTCATCTTCGTAAGAGATGAGGAGGCAGTGATCGTCGACCCACAGTGGTCTGGGAACGTGAGCAGCATGCCTGGTCAAGGCCGCCAAAGACAAAGTCGCAAAGTATAGTTGCCTGGAAAGCCAAATCAAAGAACGATTTGACGTCGAAGAAGTGAAAGTCTTCGGACTACCAGTCGGAGCAAGGGGTGGCTGGACACCGCAAACGACGGTGTTGACAGCCCTCGAAGTCCCGGGTGGGACAAACACGGAAAGCGCTATCAGTACGGGCCCTGGGAGGTACCATCACTTTGATAAGCCTATTCTTCGACCAGTGAACTTGCAACAAGGAAAGAAGCCTTACCAACGGGAGAGGCAAAGTTCCCGGGGTCCGAAGCGATCCTCAATGACAGTCGTGAACCGAGAGAACCCCAAAAACCAGAATGGCACGCAACCGGACCGACACACCCGAGAAGTCGCCTCAGGAAGGGAGAGGCCAAAATGTTCCCTTCCAGGGGGCCACTACCCCGCGCAGTAGATGATCGAGGGACACTACCGCTGGTCGACTTGGTTAGATCGACCGGTAAGGAATAGACCCCTCATCATCCCAAGGCGGCCTGCAGAGAGGTCCCTCGGCAGTAAGGCTCTCAGGCCGCCAGCCCAGCAGTACATGCCGCGGCCATCCGTCGTGTACCGTCAAGCCCGGTGCTGATAGCCTGAAGGGCCAGTGGGAAAGGCGTTACGTCGTAACGACTTTCAATATCTCGGAGAAGCCAGCTCATTCGCAATGCGCGCCACAGATTGTGAGAGTATTGCTAAGCCAACGGGGTGCAAAAAACCCTGGAAAGAAAAAAGGGTCCCGGACATGCATCCAACGCATAGAAAATACCTCTCCACCACACAAAACCCAACACCACAAAAAAAAACTCCCAGCCCCCCCCCCCCCCCCCGGAAAACCCCCCCCAAAAGCGAACGTGGGTCAAAAAAAACTTTTTTTGTTTGAATCGTAGCATCCAGGCCTGTGGAGGGCTAGACGGGTAGAGTTGGCAGAAGTCAAGAGAAAGGTTTTAAGTTGTGAACTGTGAGAGAGAACTGCAGTGTGGGATGTGAGCAGGAAGGTTGTTCCGGACAAGGGGAGCCTGAACAGAGAACGAGCGGTAAGCAAAGCCCTAAGTTTGCACAAGAAATAGTTGTTTTCGTCTGAACTGCAACGGAGAGTCCGGGACGGGGTGTATGCAGAAGCCACGAAGACAGGATTCCATTAAAGAAACGGAAAACAAAGGTGGCTGTCTTGAAAACATCCTTTCCTTGACTGGCAGCCAGTGAAGCGCTTTGAGCAGTGGTCTAACGTGTTCATGTCCGCTGTTGCGAAAAACAACTTTCACTGCGTGGTTTTGAACTCTTTGCAGCCTGCAATCTGATCACAGCTGATGTCAATGAGCAAAGTGTTGCAGTAGTCCAACCGACTGAGAACAAAACAACACATCTGCTGAGCAGTGACTTTTGTCGTCTGGAGATGGCGGATAGAGCTAATTCTTCTGAGCTCGAGATAATTATTCTCAACGACTGAAGTGGTCAATGTACTCTTTTATTTCACGCACATGCAGTCAAAAGCAAACAAGTAAATATTGCTCGTGCAATCCGGGAAGGGTTATTGGAATAGGGAATTCCCTTACTGACGAATGTTTGTTCCAGTGCACTGTGGCCTGGGCCTTCTCGGTCACTCCCGCACTCAGACATCTTTTAAAACCCCACAATTGGCATGTCTGAATAAGAGAAGAGATTTTCCTCTTTTACATTCAACAGAAATATTTCAGCAGAATACAAGGTCATTCTACAGCACTGACCTTGTCAGACACGAATCAGACGAGACGGTTTGAACAGCCGGCCAAGTGAGAAACGGGACCAAGGGGCACAGATCGAGTCAGAACAAAACATATGCATATTGTAACGGACCGCTTGTGATGGTGTCTTGACAATATGCATACTGTGAAATGGTTCACCACGACATAGATACTACACTGTCAGATGATTCATTGCAATATACATACTATGAGACAGACCACCACAACAAGCATATTGTCAGATGGTACATTGCAACATGCATGCTGCCAGATTGTCCACCACAACATGCATACTATCAGATAGACTACCATAACGAGCATACCAGCAGACAGACCACCACAACAAGCATGCTGTCAGACGGTACATTGCAACAGGCATACTGTCATACTGTCACTCACACACACACACACACACACACACACACAAAACCCCCACACACACACACACACACACACCACCCACACACACACACACACCCCACACCCCACACACACACCACACACACCCCAACCCCCACAAACCCCCCACACCCCCCCCCGCCCCCCACCCCCCCCCTCCCCCCACACAACAACCACAAAAACCCCAAACACACAAACACACCACAAAACACACACAAACACACACACACACACACACACAACACACACACACACACACACAAAACCCCCACCCCACCCCCCACAACCACACCCCCCACAAAAAAACACACACACACCCCACCACACCCACACACTCACACACACCCCCACACACACACACACACACACACACACACACACACACACCCACACACACACACACACACACACAAACACCCCCCAAACACACACACACACACACACACACACACACACACACACACACACACCACCCCCACCCCCAAAAACTAAAATTGTCTTTGTGGATATAAAATCAGTAATCCCAATTTTAAAACTTGAAATAATGAAAAAACCCATTTGGGCCCAAATTTTTAAAAAATTTTTTTTTAAAAAAAATGACTTTTTTTACGCTATCACCCCCGAGCGCTCACATGATACATATTAACCTAAATATGATATTATGTACACATGTAGAGCATAGTCCTACCAAAACAATTTACATAAAGTATTATAAAAAAACAAAACAAAACAAAACGCACTACACACACACACACACACACACACACACACACACACACACACACACACACACACACACACACTGACTGTAGCAGAAACTGGGTACTGATATTAGTTAGGATGGAAATACTGTGAGAAAGGAAGGTTTTCAGTTTGGCTTTAAAAGATGACAGGGTTAAGCAGTGTCTAAGGTCTTGTGGGGGTGAATTCCAAATGTGGGGTCCAAAGCAAGAGAAGGCGCGGAAGCCATGAGTCTTGCGTTTGTATTGTTGGATTTCCAGCATGCGGGTGTCAGAAGAAGAGCGTAGTGTACGAGATGGAGTGTAGACATGCAGCAGTTCAGAGAGGTAAGCAGAACCAGAACCATTTATAGCACTGAAACACATACAAGCGACTTTATACTTAATACGTTCTGAAATGGGAAGCCAGTGCAGTTTTTCCAGGAGAGGTGTTGAGTGTTGGTGACGGGGTGCCAAGAGAACAAGTCTTGCAGCAAAGTTCTGAATTTTCTGGAGAGGTTGGATGACAGAATTAGGTGTACCCATGAGGAGACAGTTGCAGTAGTCAAGCCGTGAGGATATAGGAAGTAACAAGAGTCTTAGTTGCGTCTTCAGTGAGAAACCTGCGGATTGAACTAATGCGTTTAAGCCAGAAAAGAGCAGAAAAGGCAGGAAAGCAAAGACAATTTGCACAGTTTCGCAGATTTTTCCTACCGATTTCGTCAGTATTTCTGATACTCAGCATCGAAAGGTAGGGGAGACCGGGGCACATTGGGTCACAGCACTGTTTACACTTTAAACAGTTATCCAGCCCGGAGTCCACTCTTTGTTGTTTTGTTGTTGTTGTTACAAATGAAAGCTATAAGTTTCTGGGTTATCTACATTTTGTCTTGGAAGAATAATTTTAACAAAGAAAAATACAGAACCACACGACATGTTTATGACACTGACCTTGTTTCGGAAGAGAAGCACCCAGGGGACCTCTTTCGTGTTTGGTCTTGTCAACACTACGGCAGGTGGCGCTTTGACTGCCTACTTCTGATGGCACGGCCGCGTTGCTGATGGGATAGAACCGAATTGTCGACAGACAGACAGACAGACAGACAGACAGCGGTTAAGTGTCGACAAGTCTGTTCACGACTTTCTGCAGGAAGGAGACCTGAGTTCGTCGCTGTCACACAGACCTGAAAGCCTGTCGATTAGCGCTAGGTCTGAAAGGCCGTTGACCGGTACAGCGACTGCGTCATCAATACCAAATGTGCGTCGATCTTCTCCCGCTTCACGCAACGCTGCACCGCGATACCGGTTTGGCGAGCTCGTCAGCGCCTGGCAAGGGGCGCGTGGCGTGTGTGGCTTGGGAGGAGGAGGGAGGGGGGCATAGGGTGTGTTTGATGGGGTGCTGGGGAGGCAGCGGGGGATGTGGGGTGTGGAGAGATGGAATGTCTTTGGCTGGGTTGAGGAGGGGGAATATAGGGCTGTGTACGAGGAGGAGGGGGGGGGGGATTGGATGTGTGTGTGTGTGGGGGGGGGGGGGGGTGTGGGGAGGAGTGAGGGGGGGGGGAATGGGGGGGTAGATGCTTGGGTTTGGGGAGGGGGTATGGCGACAAGTGTGGGTGCGTGGGTGGGGAGAAAGGGTATGTGGGGGTGGGGGTCACTGAAGTTAACAGAGACACCTGGAAGCAAAAACAAAATTTCTCGAAAACAGGTAATTACTAAGCTTCTTGAGGACTAGAAAGGTGGGGGTGTGCGGTGTTCCTCTCTCTCTCTCTCTCTCTCTCTCTCTCTCTCTCTCTCTCTCTCTCTCTCTCTCTCTCTCTCTCTCTCTCTCTCTCTCTCTCTCTCTCTCTCTCTCTCTCTCTCTCTCTCTCTCTCAGGGAAGAGTATAGTGGTCTCGTTCCGTTGAGGCGACATCTAATTTGCCGACTCCGTTGAGACTCTCTTTGTCTGAGTGTCTCTTTCTCTGTCTCTTTCTCTGTCTGTCTCTCGCTGTCTCTTTCTCTGTCTGTCTCTCGCTGTCTCTTTCTCTGTCTGCCTCTCACTGTCATCGCCCTGATATAACGGCACTGGTTGACTGGGCTTAAAACACAAAGTCTCTCACTGTCTCTTTTCTGTCTGTTTGCCTGCCTGCCTGCCTGCCTGCCTGCCTGTCTGTCTGTCTGTCTACCTGCCTGTCTGTCTCTGAGACTGTCTCTCTAAAGTTTCCGAGTTCTTTCTGCCTGAAGCAGATCACTTGTATCTAATTAGCGTTAACCTTGATAAGACAAATATTACGGTTTTTCGTATTGGCGGACATTTCATTGGCAAACAAAGCTGAGTGGATGGGGTTGAAGAGGTCAAGGTTACAAATACATATTCAAGATTCAAGATTACTTTATTATTTCATCAGAGAAATTAAAACGTGGCTGAACATTAACCACATCACAGTACACAATAACACATATTGTATATTTTAAAACTCAAAGAACAGTTATTGAAAATACAAAAGTTACATAATAAACAAACAAGTAAATTACGTAATTTACACACACACACACACACACACACACACACACACACACACACACACACACACACACACACACACACACACACACACACACACACACACACACACACACACACACACACACACACACACACTGCTTTGACGTTTGAACGGATTTATCTTTTATATATACGAGAATGACCTCTACTACACAACTCTGTATCAACTCTGTCCTTTTAGATGCATACAAAAAGGCTAAAAACGACAACAAAAGGTGTTACAGAAATTCAGAAAGCTGTGAGGAGCGAGTTCCTCAGACCGTATGTTTCTTTGAGAAGCTTTCTGATTTTCAGATAGAACCAATACCCACCCACACTGCTGAAGTTTGGGGCTTAGAGAATGTAGGTCAAACTGAAAACAAAACAAAACACAACAACAACAAACAAAAAACCTCAGACAGTAATTTTGCTATGAAGAGATTACCGGGTGTTCCACTGCACTAATCAAATACGATTTTGTATGGGAAGACAGGCAGATATCCACTGTTTATTAGACCTGCTGTGAAATGTATAAAATACTACACTAGGGTAATGGAATACCGTCTTCAAGATTGTGTAGACAGACATATGGCATGCTCCTAGCTCATCACAGTAAGGGCAGAGTAGAGTATTCGTAAACAGCAACAACCAATAATAATATTAACTGAGAACGGCTTTGCGGTTCCATAGATGTGCCAAGGCGCTGGCTGTGAAATGCGTTTGAAGCCGCATTTAAACACAGACTTATGTCATGCTACAAAGAGAACTCGCACTTGGAGATTGAATGTAATGAAAAATGCTAATTGTTTCATACATTCAAGTATTATTTGTTGCCAGAGGTTACCTTTCTTTTCTATCCGGACACTTTGCCCTGATTCCGTGTCAGGCAGTGTGGCCTGAGCAGCCACAAGGTGTATGTGGTTCCTGACAGAACCTTGTGAAAACAGTAGCTGCCCAGTGTGTGGACATTTGCATGAAGACGAAGTCCACTTCCTGTTTCAGTGCCCAGCTTACTTACAATGGGCGACTTAGCTGCAGATCGCCCCGCTTGGTGGCGCTGGGCATATTTGGGGCTTTGACAAAGCTCAAGTCAGCTGCAAATGATCTCCCCTACACTAGCCAGGTGGCGCTGGGCCTATTTGGGCAGTGCAATGCTCAAGCCAGCAAAGTCGCTCATTCGCAAGACATGTGTCATCACAGAGCCTGTAAGTCCACGAGACTTTATTTTGTCACTTTTTCAGTATCGCTGCGTGCACGTCAATAAGCTAATTTTGTTTATGGGTTGTTGTTGCTGTTCGTATCTCCCGTTGTCCAAAGGGCTGTTTTCAGCCAAGGACAATTGACCATCAAATTGCCAAAGCTTCTCTCGCTCTATGTCTGTCTGTCTGACTGTCTTTCTCTCTATCTCCCCCCCCCCCCTCCCCCCACCTCCCAACACACACACACACACACACACGCACGCACGCACACACACACACACACACACACACACACGCATCTGCCCGTCTTCCTTCCTAATCTCTCCGCCACACCCATGGCCTCGCAAAGGTTTCATTTAGATCTGCCAGTCTGTGCGGACACGACACGTAAAGCCTGTAAGTTTTAGGCATTCTGACGAAAAGCTGAAACCATGAATTGTTGGTAAAATGTACACCGCTGTACTGTCGCCGATCACGTCACAAGAAAGAAATAAGACTAGCGATACTAGGCTTACTCGGTTTGTTCCCCTTTCTACCGCCTGCACAAAGGGCCCGTTGAAAATGCTTTCCTTTCACTCACTGACGTTATCAGAGACACATGATGGAGAAAAAAAAAACAACTCTGTTTCATTGGTAATCAGCAAGCTAATTGGGCGAAGGTGAAGGTCGCGGCCCACTTTATATTCTGCATTCATTTTTATTGCTCTGTGGCGAAAGAGATCTTACAAATGCACATTAATATATGTTTCGATCTGGCAGCCGAATGAATCGATTGCAATAAACGTTTCTGCAACGATTACTTAACTGTAGCTAGCCTGCTTGGTTCCTTCGCTCGTTTTGGTTTTCCACCAGAACATCCACGAACGTCAGCGAAGGAAACAAATATAGAACTAATCGTCGCAAAAACAGTAACTACATCGATTATTTGGCTGCCAGATCGAAGTGTAGTTCAGTGTGCAATTGTGAGAGCCATTTTGCTACCGAGATTCGGCCTACTCTCCACTGAAAAATGAGGGTGAGGGGAGGGCGGTGATCCCCGCAGGGGTGATCTCCAATTGCTGCTTCTTGGAAACTAGAAACGCTGTTTGTGAGGTGTAACTGTCGTGGGTACTCTCTCTCTCTCTCTCTCTCTCTCTCTCTCTCTCTCTCTCTCTCTCTCTGTCTCTGTCTCTGTCTGTCTGTCTGTCTGTCTGTCTGTCTGTCTGTCTGTCTGTCTTCTCTCTCTCTCTCTCTCTCTCTCTTCTCTCTCTCTCTCTCTCTCTCTCTTCTTCTCTCTCTCTCTCTTCCCTCTCTCCCCCTCTCTCTCTCTTCCTCCCCCCCCCCCTCTCTCTCTCTTTCCAGGGGCCAGAGGCATACGGAAATAAACTGTTGTCTTGTCTTGTCTTGTCTTGTCTTGTCTTGTCTTGTCTGTCTCTCTCTCTCTCTCTCTCTCTCTCTCTCTCTCTCTCTCTCTCTCTCTCTCTCTCTCTCTCTCTCTCTCTCTTCTCTTCTCTCTCTCTCTCGAATTAGGTGTCACAACAGACAATGATTTGACCTGTGCAAAACTACGGAAAAAAAGTCTATCAATCAGCAAATATTAAGCATTTTCTTAACTTTCATGTCAGAAAAAAGAAGAAGAAAAAATTAATAAAATCCAAGCACACATTCAGTCAAGTGTAGATTATGCTTTAACTCTTTGGGACTCAGCAAGTGACTCTTTGCAAAACCCCTTGAAGTCACTACACAGGCGAGAAATCAAAATTGTTCTTCTAAAACGAACTAGCCTTACGGATAAAGACTACAAAACGGCTCAAATTCTCCCGCTATCTTCTAGCCTGTGTAACAAAGCGCGTTTTGTGCACAAAATTGTATCGGGTAGGGCACCGATTTATCTATCAACAAAACTATTGATTAATCAAAGTTCGAAGAATTCATCAAGAAAGCTAAATGTGCCAATACCTAGGAGAGATTTATTCAAGTCCAGCCTGGTTTATTCTGGTGCTGATATCTGGAACTTTTACCCAGCGCATTGAGGCATCCAATCAGACCTTTAGTGTTTAAAAAGCGTCTTATGCTTCATATGTTATCTGTTTTAGGTGTTACGTGAAACCATAATCATAGATATATCTCTCCAGGTGCTGCTTCCGACCTGTGTTGTGCTGCTTCAAGCAGCCCATACCTCTTGTGCGTCTGTGCTCTATGTGCATGTAGTTTTAGATGACAAATATGTTCTTGTGCGCGTGGGCGTGTGTGAGTGTGTTTACCCCATATCTTGCTAAGTTTTTTATATATCATGTTTTATTCTCATTATCGACTTGTTTCTCAGTTTACTGGTGTCCATTTCAACATGATTTTTATAAATGTACGTGTACTCAACATACTGTAGCTCATTGTTTCCTTAGTTAACAGTAGTTTCCCTCTTGGGCGAGAGCTGGATGTAAAAAGACCTCGAGTCTTCTCCACTACCCTCGTAAAATAAAGTGTATTATTCATTCATTCATTCATTCATTCTCCCCTTCCGCTGTTCCAAATATGCGTGTTCCCTCTACTCAGCTGTAACCACCATGACGTCAGTGGAGTACATGGGTTTTCCCTCCAGTCTGCTGTAACCACCATGAAGTCAGTGGTGTACATGTGTCTTCCCTCCAGTCATTGTAACCATGAAGTCAGTGGTGTGCATGCGTCTTCCCTCCCAGGGCCAAAACTTTTAACCACCATGAAGTCAGTGGTGTGCATGCGTCTTCCCTCCAGTCAGCTGTAACCATGCCCATGAAGTCAGTAGTGTGCATGCGTCTTCCCTCCAGTCAGCTGTAACCATGCCCATGACGTCAGTGGTGTACATGCGTCTTCCCCCCAGTCTGCTGTAACCACCATGAAGTCAGTGGTGTGCATGCGTCTTCCCTCCCGTCAGCGGTAACCATGAAGTCAGTGATGTACATGCGTCTTCCCTCCAGTCAGCTGTAAACCCCTGAAGTCAGTGGTGTACATGCGTCTTCCCTCCAGTCAGCTGTAACCCATGAAGTCAGTGGTGTGCATGCGTCTTCCCTCCAGTCAGCTGTAACCATGAAGTCAGTGGTGTGCATGCGTCTTCCCTCCAGTCAGCGGTAACCATGAAGTCAGTGGTGTACATGCGTCTTCCCTCCAGTCAGCTGTAACCATGAAGTCAGTGGTGTACATGCGTCTTCCCTCCAGTCAGCTGTAACCATGAAGTCAGTGGTGTGCATGCGTCTTCCCTCCAGTCAGCTGTAACCATGAAGTCAGTGGTGTCATGCGTCTTCCTTCCAGTCAGCTGTAACCATGAAGTCAGTGGTGTACATGCGTCTTCCCTCCAGTCAGCTGTAACCATGAAGTCAGTGGTGTACATACGTCTTCCCTCCAGTCAGCTGTAACCATGAAGTCAGTGGTGTCATGCGTCTTCCCTCCAGTCAGCTGTAACAGCATGAAGTCAGTGGTGTCATGTCTTCCCTCCAGTCAGCTGTAACCATGTGAAGTCAGTGGTGTACATCGTCTTCCCTCCAGTCAGCTGTAACCATGAAGTCAGTGGTGTATCGTCTTCCTCCAGTCAGCTGTAACCA
>JABMCL010002285.1:20000-35000 GCA_018857735.1 Alviniconcha marisindica
AGGGGCGTGTTTAAAACCTCTTCCTGCAGTTCTGGCGGTATGGCAGTGTGAGTACCACCTGCACACCACAGGTAGAGGTGTGTCACCCGGCCAGTCAGCTCGCTCACCAGCCTGTGTAGGCCTTGTTCACTGTAACACAGAATGGACACGTGCTGTTAGACATGTGTCTCTGGAATTCTACTGTTGTTTGGTGCAAGGAAAAGAAACACTTCTGTGGGGTTCATATTATGTTCATATTACACACACACACACACACACACACACACACACACACACACACACACACACACACATATATTTATACAACATTATATATATATATACATATAAAGTCACATTCCTCAGCGGGGAATAGCGCTATATAAAATGTATTTATTTATTTATTATTATTATTTATGATCCGTTCATGACGAGGTATCGGCATGCTACGTTGCTCACCACACAGACCACCAGCAGTTTGACTGAAACTGTAGAACACTGGAGCTCATCACTGGAAATGAACGAGTTTAACGCCTGGCCAGTTTGCAAGGAACATTCTCTTCCCAAATGATTTGTCGGACGCCTTTCCGGTTGTTGATTCAGACAAACGGGTTTTGTTTCCTGGTCACCAAGGCAGTGTTGTCGGATGTGGAGTGACCGGTATCATTCCAGTCTCAAGGGCTACTTTTCCTTGTAGCGCTAACTGCTCACGCACAGCACTGGACCAGACCAGTTCTTGTTGTCGGCTCCTGTCTTCGTGTCGCTCTTTCGCACTGACCCCAAGGCTGAACACAGACAGAAAGAACTGTTTCCGGAGTGACACTGATCTCAGTGTGATT
This sequence comes from Alviniconcha marisindica, assembly GCA_018857735.1. Lineage (NCBI taxonomy): Eukaryota > Metazoa > Mollusca > Gastropoda > Provannidae > Alviniconcha > Alviniconcha marisindica. The sequence goes on from JABMCL010002285.1 coordinate 20,819, forward strand.
CCACCAAATAAACAAACAAAATGAATAAAATACTAGTTTTATCGTCTCGAGAAAAAAATAAGAAAAAAATAGGAAAAGAATATCTGCGGATCTAGATCTGTCAAACTTGTGAACAGAAACAAAGGCAAGAAGAGTTGACCTTCCTCTCAGCGTGCTGGGCTGTATGCAGTTCAAAATCAATGAACGTTCAGATGGGTGGATGGGTGGCTAGATGAACTGCTTAAGGAATAAGTGTTTTACAATACCCCTCAAAATGCATAAGTTTCACGGAAAGAACAGAAATAGATCTGAAACGCGCATTTTTGTTTAGCTTCTGTTTTTTTAATGCTACCTCGGCGATGCTGAATTTGAAACGTAAAATCTTCAGTTCCAAATGCAGATAGATTTCCACAGTGTTTATTTTCTCTTCTTTCTTTTTTTTTTTTTTTGGCGGGGGGGGGGGGGGGGGGGGGGGGTCATTCAGTTTCTCTTGACGATTGATCATTTAGCTGTGCTGCTCTTTGGAACTTCTTGTCCTGGTTGTAGGAGTTTGGATGTTGTCGGCAGCTTCGTCTTCAACCGACGCCCTAGAAACAGTTGAGTAGGAGAGCGTCCAACGTCTAGAGGATGTTTCTGTAGTCAAGCAGTGCTTTGTGTGGATCTGTCGCCTTCACCAACAAGCGTTTGACAGTCTGTACAGTTCTTTCTGCTTGTCCGTTTATTTGTGGACAGTAAGGACTGGTTGGTGTGTGTTTGATGTCATAGTCAGTCGTGAAGTGAGCAAAAACAGCAGAAGCAACCTGACGTCCATTGTCTGTGATCATTTATCTGGAATTCCATATCAGGAGATCTGACTTTTGATAGAGGAGATGACGTCCTTGGCTCTCAGATTATCCAGTTTGTATATGTCAGGCCACTTTGAGAAAACAGTCAACCATGATCAGGTTGTGGTGGTTGGTGAGCTTAAAAAGATCTGCCCCGAACCTTCACCCAAGGTCGATCTGGAAATTCCATTGGAACCAATGGCTCCTTTGGGTTTGCTCTGGAGTGTTCTTCACACACCCGGCAGGCTGCAACAGTCTCTTCCATCTGTGCTGACATTCCTGGCCAGAGTAGACTCGTCTTGCCCTGCTCTTGCACCTCACTATACCCACGTGAGTCACATGAGTAGGATCTCTGCAGTCTTCAGCCCCCGCCCCCTCCCTCCCCCCCCCACCCCCCCCCCCCCCCCATCCACCACCCACCCCCGCATGAATGTGCTTCCTGAGTGTTTTAGTTGCTTCACGGTCGTTAAGAGAGTGAGAGTGAGAGAGAGTGCAGGGAGCGGGAGAGATGGTAGGTAGGGAGAGAGAGAGTATGTGTGCATGTGAGACAAAGAGAGAGGGGAGGGGGAGGTGCGTGTGTGTGTGTGTGTGTGTGTGTGTGTGTGTGTGTGTGTGTGTGTGTGTGTGTGTGTGTGTGTGTGTACTCGTTTTAGCGTAGTAATAATACTGATTACTTAGTACACTGTTTTATAATTATGTACCTGTTTTAAATTATTGTAACGTCTCTATGTTTTATAACAGGTAGTTTATGCACCATTTTACAAGAACTTGTTTTATATTAGTGTAATTTATTAAGTATGTATTATGAGATTGCTTGTATATGATATGTTAGTAAATGTAAATGGTATATATTATGTACATGTATATGATATGTCAGTCAATGTAAATGGTAGTATTATGTACATGTATGTGATATGTCAGTACAATGTAAATGGTATGTATTATGTACATGTATGTGATATGTCAGTAATGTAAATAGGTATATATTATGTACATGTATATGATATGTCAGTAAATGTAAATGGTATATATTATGTACATGTATATGATATGTCAGTAATGTAAATGGTATATATTATGTACATGTATATGATATGTCAGTAATGTAATGGTATATATTATGTACATGTATGTGATACGTCAGTAAATGTAAGTGGTATATATTATGTGCATGTATATGATATGTCAGTCAATGTAAGTGGTATATATTATGTACATGTATATGATATGTCAGTAAATGTAAGATGGTATATATTATGTACATGTTATGATATGTCAGTAAATGTAAATGGTATATATTATGTACATGTATATGATATGTCAGTAAATGTAAATGGTATATATTATGTACATGTATTGATATGTCAGTAAATGTAAATGGTATATATTATTTACATGTATATGATATGTCAGTAAATGTAAGGTATATATTATGTACATGTATATGATATGTCAGTAAATGTAATGGTATATATATGTACATGTATATGATATGTCAGTAAATGTAAATGGTATATATTATGTACATGTATGTGATATGTCAGTAAATGTAAATGGTATATATTATGTACATGTATATGATATGTCAGTAAATGTCAATGGTATATATTATGTACATGTATGTGATATGTCAGTAAATGTCAAATGGTATATATTATGTACATGTATATGATATGTCAGTAAATGTAAAAGGTATATATTATGTACATGTATGTCAACAAGCGCGTTGAGATCGCTCAGCTGGGAATAGTGCTACAGAAAATGTATGTATTTATTATTATTATTATGAAGCTTCTTCGGCATCTCTGGCTGAAGCATTAATTTTGTGGGTACTATGAGCTTATTTACCTTGAGCAGTGAATCACTTAGGCAGGTAAGTACATCTCGGTAAGACCAGTACATAACTGTCTGTGAGATAGAAGTACGTGTTTGGGTCTGGGGCAAACTCCTTTCATACAGAGCTTTGCAACGTCGCAAAGCGTGTTGCGTAGAAATGACGTTTTTGTCGCTCCCTACCGTTTTAAACAATACATGTGTAAGCAAGTGGGCTTTGTACAAGTTCCAGTTTAATCCCGCCCCGGTCATCATGTCCTTGCAGTCTCATTACTGTACTGCTAGTAAACCGGGAACCGGAGCAGACGACGCTTTTGTTTTGAAGCGCTGCGTGTAGCGTGACGTCATACTGCTGACCGCCCATCGCCGGTTGCGCAACGACTCAAACGTAAACATTAATATTTTGTACGCTGTATTAGCAACAATTCAGTCGCACGAGTCTGTATATGGAAAGGCATAAGCCACGCTTGCCACTATTCATATAAATTAAGTCATATTTGTATATTCTGTTGACGTGGATTGAAGGATTATAACATAAGCTTTAATTTCATGTGTTGCATGCTTTAATCGGTTTAGTTATTGTTGAGAAAATTGTAAGGCCTACTCCTGCGGGTCGAAGAAAACACACAATGCCGTCCATTTTATTGTTCAGAGAACCGATTTTATTTAAGTGAGAGCGTGTTTTCTTTGCGGCCCGCGCAGCACTGTTATATATGCGTGCGAGAGTCCGTTGTGTGAGTGCTGGAAAATTGTTGCGAAATAAACCTGACTGTTTTACGCCTGAAATCTGTTGTGGTCTCTTCCTTGCTTGACTGCATTCTTGTCTGCTGTCGCAATCCTTGCACTCTGCACTCCGTCACACTTGTATTGCACTCTGCACTCCGTCACACTTGTATTGCACTCTGCACTCCGTCACACTTGTATTGCACTCTGCACTCCGTCACACTTGTATTGCACTCTGCACTCCGTCACACTTGTATTGCACTCTGCACTCCGTCACACTTGTATTGTACTCTGCACTCCGTCACACTTGTATTGCACGGACATACGTGGGCCTGTGTCACGTCTACACAATGTATGGCTTGCTTTATGGGCATAGCCTGACGGTCGTTTTATTGGATCTGTGTCAGAATTGGTGATGTCGGTCGCTGCCAGTCAACACACACACACACACACAACACACACACACACACACACACACACACACACACAGAGAGAGAGAGAGAGAGAGAGAGAGAGAGAGAGAGAGAGAGAGAGAGAGAGAGAGAGAGAGAGAGAGACAGGCTACCTTCTGATAACAGAGGACGCCTCATCAATCAGGACACACAGCGTGTCATCCTGCACCACCGACAGCAGGTCCCTGACGGCTCTGTCCACGTCTGACTGCTGTCTGCGGAAGTCGTACTGATGGAACCGCACGGTGCCTGGTGTCGGGGATGTCGCGGGGCCAGCACTCAGGGTCATCTGCAGCTGGTGCTGGATCATGAGGGAGGCGGCCAGGGTGCCAGGGTCTATACTGACGACGTCAACATCGCGCCCCTGCCGCAACAGCCTCAGTCCTTGAAGTACCAGCAGTATCGTCTTTCCTGTGTGGAGAAAACAGCGATGGGACTCGCTGAGTGTCTGTGGCTAATTGTGTTCCCTTGCTATAGCAATCAAATCAGATGAAATCAAATCGATTCCCATATTTCATCCTTTCATCTACTGATCGGCTTGTGACTGTGTATGCATGCGGGCGTGCATGCTTGTTTGCTTGCGTGCGTGAGTAAGTGAGTGAGGAGTGAGTGCGTGTGTGTGTGTGTGTGTGTGTGTGTGTGTGTGTGTGTGTGTGTGTGTTGTTGTTGTTGTTTTTTGTGTGTGTGTGTGTGTGTGTTGTGTGTGTGTGTGTTTGTGTGTGTGTGTGTGTGTTTGTGTGTGTGTGTGTGTGTGTGTGTTGTGGTGTGTGTGTGTGTGTGTGTGTGTGTGTGTGTGTGATGTATGTGTGTGATGTGTGTGTGTGTGTGTGTGTATTGTTGTGTGTGTGTGTGTGTGTGTGTGTGTGTGTGTGTGTGTGTGTGTGTGTGTGTGTGTGTGTGTGTGTGTGTGTGTGTGTGTGCGTTTCACAACAGCCGCAAGAGTAGGGCTACCAGTTCCTACCAGTGTGTGCATTATTTCCTTGTGTTCAAAAATGGTTTGGCTGCCGGTGTTTGGGATTTTTAACGTGCGCACAGATGTTAGTAGACTGCACACAGGGCTGTGCATGCAGACACCGTAAGAGAGTCTGCACTGGGAGGTGACTGGGATGAAAATCCCTTCCCGCACCGGGGACTTGAAAACCCGAGTCAGTATTGCGCGTGACATTTTAGTCGGACGCTGTACCAGCTGAGCTATCCACGTCCCAAAATTAGATATTTCCTGTTTGATTGATTGTTGATCGCTTATATACCGCTATTCTCCGCTCTCTTGAGTTCATAGTTCAGGAGCTGTGTGAGAGTCGAGGTGGCCGTCCTAGGCTGTCCGTCCTAACGAGCCTTATGGTTTCCGTGAACGTAAAGCTATATTGAACCTTGCTTCGGCATTGGTCTCAGTTGGTCCCTAATATGTCAACTGACATATGAGGACATTAAGCAACACTACCTACCTACCTACCTCTCTTGAGAAGACTCACTGCGCTCGCATGTGATTCTACATGGGTGACTAGCTTTTTATAGCGCGTTTTTGAATATCCACCGAAGTGGTGTACTTACAGCGCTGACATGGCTGGTGCCACTTGAAACTGCAGCCGTCTCGGCGCAAATTCTGTGTACACCATACAACCATGCTCCATGCCACTTCATGCAAAGCCACATACGTAAGGTGTATGCGTGTTTAGCTGTAACCTGCCACCTGCACTTTTGGCAGAATGACCGGGATCTTTTGCGTGCTACTGCTGTAACACGGGGTTGGAACGGATACCGAAATAAGTCAGCACAGAAAGTCGACCCTGGAGAAGAAAATTTCCCCGCCGCTCCTGCAGGGATTCGAACGCCGACCTTTCAATCACGAGTCCGGCGCTCCAACCACTGAGCTATCCCCGTTTTATATAGGCACTCTCTCTCTCTCTCTCTCTCTCTCTCTCTCTCTCTCTCTCTCTCTCTCTCTCTTTGCAAGTGTGCATTTGGCGCTGTGAACACACTATGTTTTGTGTGGAAATTCTCATGCATAACGTTTCACTCACTCATTCATGCCTATATATATATATATATATTATAAATGATGCCTGTAATCTTATATTTACTCATCAGTAGCTTGGCAAGGAATGGTTCTTAGACAGGTTTTTGACTAAACCTATAGTACAGTCCTTGTAAAATTAAGTTTTAGAGTCCGAGTTTCAGTTCCAGTTCTCTCTCTGTGCGTGCGTCCGTGCATGCGTGCGTGCGTGTGCGTGTGCGTTTTTTTTTTTTTTTTGTGTTGTTTGTTTCGGGGTTGCGCGGTTCCGACGAGTTTCTGTCTTGGCTGTCCCTACAGACACATTTTAGACTGACAAGCTTTACACTCGCCACGGCATCCAAAGGTGTCGGCCTGAAATCAGACAAGGAACTACCCGGTTTCACAGGCCTACCTGTGCCTGGGGGTCCTGTGAGGAAGACCCGTTTCGGAGACCGGTCCATCAGGTCCAGCTGGCGGGGTGTCATGACGAGACAGGCCTGACGCCTCCCGTGTTCCGCCACCGCCTGGCCCTCCGTCCTCACCTGCACCCGTGGGGGGACGTTGCAGTGAACGTGAACGGCGGTGGCCGGTCCCACGAACCTGTCATAGGCAACACAACTACATATGACGTGCAGTGTGTGTGTGTGTGAGTGTGTGTGTGTGTGTGTGTGTATGTGTGTGTGTGTGCATGTGTGTGTATGTGTGCGCGCGCGCGCGCGAACGTGATTATGTAGACGTGAGTGAGTGTATGCGTAGTAGTAGTAGCAGCAGTCATCCCGTTTTCCCGCTTACCTGCCAAGGTGAGAATCTGTCCACATCCCGCTCCCAGGAATGCACCCGAATATTCGCCTTTCCAAGTAATTCTGATCACTGATTATTGAACTTCGTAAATTGAGGATGTACCTCGGGACGAGTGTATGTATCTTGTATCTACACGCATGCCAGGTGAGAGTTACCGTAGGCGACTCAGGTCTTTGTTGTTACGTATTTCGAACGCTTGTGTGTTGATTTTGTAAATTCCATATGCACGAGAGAGGACTCGTGACCAGTGAGTCAGACTCGGACTAATAATTAGTTGGTGATAATGATTGGTCTGCCGTGATATGACAGTTTTCGTCCACGCTTAGACGCTAAATGCCAAGTACGGTAATAAGTAACTTGTCTGGCCACAATGTCCCGGTAGGATTGGTCTGTCAAAACTCAGATGAGTGTCCACAGTCAACTCACCTTTTTCATTCACTCACCTGGCTACAATGGTCAGTTACAGTTGGTCAGTCAAAAGAGTACATAATATGCTGCACGATCATCATCTTCATTGACTCACCTGGCCAGAATGTCCAGGTACAGATCATCGGTAAGTTGGGTGTCGACAGTACTGGTTACCCTGTGTTGCCACCAGGAGGTCAGCTGTGACAGGACGGCGGGCGTCACATCCCAGTAGGTTGCTGGGTCACTGAGCTGGTCTGAACAGCAACACAGCCGTACGGCATCTGCTGCATTGCCTGCACCCAGACAGCGACACACTGCCTGCAAACAAGATGGCGGACGTCAGGTTTAAACAAGTGCTACGGTGCTTTACGTACAGACATTGTTAGACAAGGTCTGAAGTAATTACACTTTGATGGTTGTTGCTGGCTAGATTCTCTGACTGCCTCTGTAACACCGCATGATTTTTAACACAACTGTGTGTGTGTGTGTGTGTGTGTGTGTGTGTGTGTGTGTGTGTGTGTGTGTGTGTGTGTGTGTGTATGAGTGTGCTTGCGCGTGTGTGTGTGTGCCTGTGTGTGCGTGCGTGCGTGAGTGTGTGTCTGTGTATGTGTGTGTGGTAGGGGGGAGCGCGCGTGTGTGTGTGTGTGTGTGTGTGTGTGTGTGTGTGTGTGTGCATGCGTGTATGTATGTGTGTGTGTGTGTGTGTGTGTGTGTGTGTGTGTGTGTGTGTGTGTGTGTGTGTGTGTGCGTGCGCGTGTATGTATGTGTGAGTGTGTGTGTGTGCGTACGTGTGTGTGCGTGTGCATGTGTGTGTGTGTGTTTACCTGTTCTAGCTGTGGGTTTGCAGTCAGGACCCTCTGTAGCTGTGCACTGCCCACGTAGGGGAGGAAGAGGGCCTTCCTCACAGTCAGGCCAGGCGCCATGTCGCCGACCAGGTGAGAGACAACTCTCACCGACTTGTCCAGCTGCTTGACCGCCTTTTCAACCCTCTTGGCCACGTCATCATCGGCCTGAGCTGGTGTCCTTCTCACGCCGGGCTGTTTCCTGCCCACAGCCTTCAGTTCTCCTACCACAATTCCGTAACGCCGATGAATCAACAAAACGTCAAAATCGCCAGCAGCGTACTTCTGGCCCAGGTCTTCAGGCCGCGGGAGGTTCGGCAGTTGTGAAGCCTTCACAGCGGCCGTGTAAGAAGGCTCGTTGAGGTAATCACCGAAGTTGAGCTGGGACAGGATGAACATGGGCTCTTGGCCGGCATCTCCCAGTGCCCGCAGATTGGCCAACACATGGCGCTGAGCCGTATCGTCTCTAAAGTCGCTTTCTTGGACTCGAACTGGCGTCGCTTCTGGATCCGACTCCTGGGTCCACAGACTGTACTGTGTTGGCGGGTTTAACAGCTGACTGACCGGGGGAACACTGGGGACAGGTGCGGCACTACCAGATGGCTGACTGACCGGGGGAACACTGGGGACAGGTGCGACACTACCAGATGGCTGACTGGCCGGGGGAACACTGGGGACAGGTGCGGCACTACCAGATGGCTGACTGGCCGTGGGAACACTGGGGACAGGTGCGGCACTACCAGATGGCTGACTGGCCGGGGGAACATTGTGGACAGGTGCGGCACTAACAGATGGCTGACTGGTCGGGGGAACATTGCGGACTGGTGCAGCACCAGCTGGTTGACTGGCCGGGGGAACATTGTGGACACGTGGGGTAAACGGGACAGGTAGGACAAGTGCAGACAGACCGGTACCTGGCACCGTGTCCCTGACGTAGGGCACCCTGTTGAAGTGCTCCGGTGGAACACAGTAAGTGCGGCGGAGAGCCTCAGGGTACAGCGACGTGATGAAGTCACGCCACGTGGTCATGGTGTTACAGCAAAGTTACGATCTTACGTCAAATATCTGAGTGTTACAGGAACAATAGGGCGTTACGCCACACAGTCTGGACATTACAGGAATATTACGTGGTTACGCCATATAGGATGTTAAAAAGAAAATTACGGCCTTTGCTTCACACGAAATATGTGCTACAGCGAAAGCACATTGTTACATCACGTGGCCCGGGTGTTACAGCGAACGTACAGTGTTACATCACATGGCCTGGGTGTTACAGCGAAGGACATTGTTGCATCACATGGCCTGGGTGTTACAGCGAAGGTGCAGTGTTACATCACATGGCCTGGGTGTTACAGCGAACGTACAGTGTTACATCACATGGCCTTATTGTCGCACAGACGTTACACAGGCTGCGTGTTACAGCGAAGTTACGATGTTACGTCACATGGTCTTGGTGTTAGAAGACTGAGGGTGTGGTGTCGCGAGTTTCAGTTTAAGTGTGAACGTCATACAACTGTGCTGCGAGTACACATGTTCTGACTGCCCACAGACCTGTCACAGTGCACACGAAGTCTGACGTCACTGAGATGCTATGATCCATCTGCTGAAGGCTGTCACAGTGCACACGAAGTCTGACGTCACTGAGATGCTATGATCCATCTGCTGAAGGCTGTCACAGTGCACACGAAGTCTGACGTCACTGAGATGTTGTGATCCATCTGCTGAAGGCTGTCACAGTGCACACGAAGTCTGACGTCACTGAGATGTTGTGATCCATCTGCTGAAGGCTGTCACAGTGCACACGAAGTCTGACGTCACTGAGATGTTATGATCCATCTGCTGAAGGCTGTCACAGTGCACACGAAGTCTGACGTCACTGAGATGTTGTGATCCATCTGCTGAAGGCTGCCAGCGACTCTGTGACGGTCTGATGGCCGTGGTGTTCTTCTGCACTCATGATTCGGTACAGTATCTGTAACAGACAATGATCATACTATGACACAGTGGGAACAGCGGTCAATCAATCAATCACTAGATCAGTCAATCAGTCATTCTGTCAGTCAGTCAGTCGGTCTGTCTGTCAATCAGTCAGTCAGTCTGTCAGTCAATCAGTAAACAATAATAATAGATAACTTTTGTATATCACTATTCTCTAGTGTACACAAACTCACTGCGCGTTATAACATTTCCGTCAATTTTTAAATAAGGTGAGAAAAGGAGAAGATCGAAGGTAACATGTTCAATAAAGTAATACATGCATATTACAGTAATACAGGCATATCACAGTAATACAGGCATATATTACAATAATACAGGCATATATGACAATTAATTCGGTGTATACACAACAAAAATAATGTGCATGTGCCGTATGAGAAACAGCAGTCAAGCAGTCAGTCACTCAACCAATCTGTCAGTCAATCAGTCAGCCAGTCTGTCAGTCAATCAAGCAAGCATGCAAACAATCAAGGCAGCGGACAAGTATCAACACAGTCAATCAGTCAGTCAAACTATCTCTCAGTCAGTCAAACAAGACTCCTATCAATCAGTTAAACAATCACTAATACCCAACAACATGAAAGAATAAAGAAAACCCAAATTACGAACAGAAGCGAAAAAAAAAAAAAAAAAGCAAAATTCAACGTGTGCGAAATAAACAATAGGAAGAGAACAACATTCACCGTCACAACAACTACAACAACTACAACAACGGCCATCACCACTACAACCACCATCACAACATATACAAGAGACTACACAAAACTAAAAGCTAAAAATTTTTTTTTTTTAAAGTTGTCACTGCCCCCCTTCTGACTTGAATGTTTGATTTCTATGATCTTTTGCTTCTGTTTTCTATGCTTTTCTAATTCTCTTGAGAGAGAGAGAGAGAGAGAGAGAGAGAGACAGAGACAGAGAGACGAAGAGAGAAAGAGAGAGAGAGAGAGAGACAGACAGACAGACAGACAGACAGAGACGGAGACAGACAGCCAGCCAGAGAGAGAGGGAGAGAGACTCTGAGAGTGAGTGACTGGCTGACTGAACTTTATTACGCAAGGATAAAGGTTTAGGCATGAATCCCTTTCGGACAACCTGTCCTTCATACAGTTACACCACAACCAAACGGTGTATCAAAACTCAGTAATAAGAAAACACTAAAATTTAAAAGGAAAAAAAAAGAAGAAAAAAAAGCGAACAACAAGAGTGGATGCGTGGGAGGGAGATGAAGTACAAAAGAAAAGTTTACAAAACGGGAGCCAGATGAAAGTAGCTAATTAAGCTTTCACAATTAAGGAATACAATATACTTTAACACGCATGGCTCTGAAGTAATAGAGACAGAGAATGCGGGGGTGGGGGGGGGGGAGGGGTGAGGGGGAGGAAAGGTGAGATCAAATTTAGCACAACAAAGCAAATTTTAAAAGATGGAGGGAGGGTGGGGTAGGGGATGGGATGGGGGTGGGGGGGGGGGGTAAGCAATAGCAACCAGCTATCTAAACACGCTAATCAATCATGTTACTGGTTTCCGTGTTCCAGAATAATTTTTGTTGTTCCCTATCATGACCAGCTTGGTGTTTTACTTTCCCGAAATTAACAGTATCTAGAATATGCAGGGATAATGAAATGAACATGTATAATCCATACCATAATACGCCCCTTTATGGTGGATATAAAAAATATAAAACTGCTAGACAAGATTAGAATACAATGACACACAGACGCATGTAAATCCTATGAACAGTATAGGAAAACAAAACGAAGAGCAAAAACATGGCTGAATATAGACATACTTATTATGTACATACACTTACAAGGTTACACCAGGAAGCTTGAAGGGCACTACATATTACTTCTGAACTATTTGTGAAGTTGCGTTCAGAAGCAGGTGAGGGAACTGCAAGCGTTTATTTGAGCTGGAATAGAGTTCCAGACGGAACAGAGAGAGAGACAGAGAGAGAGACAGAGAGAGAGACAGAGACAGAGACAGAGACAGAGAGACAACAAGAGACAGACAGACAGACAGACAGACAGACAGACAGACAGCAGAGAGAGAGAGAGAGAGAGAGAGAGAGAGAGAGAGAGAGAATAGTCACCCTTGCAAAGTTAGGCCTTTATACACGCTCTAATCTTTCAGTTAAATCAGGCTCTGAAATCTTACCACTTCAAGCTACCGTACTGACAGTGTGTGTGTGTGTGTGTGTGTGTGTGTGTGTGTGTGTGTGTGTGTGTGTGTGTGTGTGTGTGCGTGCGTGCGTGCGTGCGTGCGTGCGTGCGTGCGTGCGTGCGTGTGTGTGTTTTTGTGTGTGTAGAGAGAGAGTTTGTGCGCGTAAGCCGCAAGATAGTTTGTGTTGATTTTTGTTCTTTGCTTTGTAGTGGACTATGTGCTCCAACTGGGAGATAGCAGATGCAGAATATAATTATTGTTGGCGTTATTATATATGGTATTGTGGTTGCTGTTGTTTGTATTATTATTATTATTATTATTACTGTTGTTGTTATTATTATTCTGTCACAGGGGATTTCACTTCTCAGAACACGCACCTAAAACCAGTCAGGACCAGGGTAATTGACTCCTCAGTGATCAGCACTTTGCCATTGCAGTGATTCAGCTGCCTGTGTGTAGCCAAAGTGTGACTAGCCTACACACTTTGTTGTACAGCAAACGACAGGCCTACTGCTCTTTCGTCGGGCAGCGTTCACAGGGGAGCCAACTCCGCTTCTATCTTACTATTCATAGAATAATGTTCATTGGTTACCTCCCTTGGACTGCGTTTGTTCTTGCTGAACTAAAAGTAGGATGATTTGCAGAAAAGATGGACATTTTGCTAAAAGCCATTAATTTTGTCTTGTTGACTAGCCAGCTTCTCACCTGAATACTCGCAGAGAGGCTGTGGCAGGAGCAGTCCCAGAGATGAAGGCTTCATACAGCAGGTGAGAAGAAATTGAACATGCACTGGTCTTGTAGTAGGCATACATATGATAGGTGGGATTAATGATTTAAACATGCACTGGTCTTGTAGTAGGTCTATGGTAGGTGGGAAGAAGTTAAACATACACCGGTCTTGTAGTAGGGTTATGGTAGGTGGGAAGAAGTTAAACATGCACTGATCTTGTAGTATATCGGAAACAAAATGGTCTTGTAGTAGGGGGGGCAAAATGGTTTTAGAGGTCGGGTAAGACGTTAAACATACATTTTGGTTTTGGGGTGGGTAAGGTTTCTGTGGTAGGGTTGGGAAAGACGTTAAACATCCCCAATCTGGGTTCTTTGTAGTAGGGTCTGGGGAAAGGGTTTTGGGAAGTGGGAAAATTGAACATGCACCAGCATCGCAAAAGCAAGTGTAGCCTTCAACAGACTAAGCGCTAACGTCTCAGTGGAGAAGTTTTCCGGTGTCAACACTGCCACTACTACTGCTACTGCCATTGACTACTGCTGCCGTCGCCGTGCTACAACTACTACTAATATTGCTACTACTGTCGCTGTTGCTACCACCACTGTTGCTGCTGCTGCTGCTGCTACTACTACTACTACTGCTACCTCTACTACTACTTCTACAACACCGACTACTACTACTACTACTACTACTACTACTACTACTAATACATCTAAATGGAGATTTGTTATAGTGCGGCCCCACGCCGGGACTGAAGAACCTAACAGCGCTTTGCGATAAAACTGGTATAAAAGGAATCACGTGACAGTCATACATCGGACCAGATTACTGCCTAAAGCTGAGAGAGAATGGATTGAGTCAAAGTGATCAAATGAGCCGCACCTGAACATCATGCAAAGTGTAACACAATAAGGGGTCGGGTTCACTAATTATCGAAAAAAATTACAGTTTGTCCCTAATATGTCAACCCGACATCCGAGGACATGAAGCCCCACATCATCATCATTATCGAAAACTCTGATGTACTATGTACTGCCGAGTCGTTTTCTTCCGCTATTTTGCATGCAAACCCGACCGTGAGAGGACACCGCTGTGGCCATCCCGCCGATCCCGTCAGGCTCGAGTGGTCACCGCGAACAGCCTGGGACAAATAGGAGCCGCATCTGGACACAAAAGCCTGCTGTCATCCAAGCGTGCCGGTGGCATCGCTCCATCCACTGACTTGATCGGTGATGTTTACGCTGAGTGATCACCTGGACTCTGACTCCAACACGCCGCGTGTCAGCAACTAATTTTGCTCTACAACCCGGCTGATTAAGACTGTATACAGAGCGGGACTGCGAGACTGGACATTTTTGCTATCTCTCTCTCAATGGCCTGTCGACCGTTACCATATACGGAGCAAGGAGAGAGTGGAACTGCGAGGATGTGGACAGTTG
>JABMCL010002285.1:40000-45000 GCA_018857735.1 Alviniconcha marisindica
GGGTGAAGGGGTCGGGATGGAGGAAACAGACTCCGCAAGGCGTGCTAAACAGACGAACACTTCAGCTTCTCATTTTGTGCCTGTTCTTCACCCACTAACCGTACGTGTACTTTCCAAGACCCTTAACCCCTTCACTGACAAGCCCAGGCTGAAAAATGTAAGGATATTTCGGGGAAAAGTATATATTCCAACTTCTGTAACAAATCTATTTTTGTATATATTCCAATCCTGTAAGAAATCTATTTCACACATTAATGCAAAAATAACCAGAAGGAAAAACGATATTTAACAAAGATTGAAGGTTTTCAAATTTAGTCTTTTATTGGTCTGTTTTAAACGACGTCGTGACAATGAAAGGGTTAAAACTGATGCATGACAAGAACTACGAAAAACTGCAGAACGTGAACTTAAAAAGTCTCGCTTTCCTTTCTTCGCGTTTTTCTTCTTCTTTTTTCTTGTTTTTAATATATGTATAGTGTGTGTGTGTGTGTGTGTGTGTGTGTGTGTGTGTGTGTGTGTGTGTGTGTGTGTGTGTGTGTGTGTGTGTGTGTGTGTGTGTGTGTGTGTGTGTGTGTGTGTGTGTGTGTGTGTGTGTGTGTGAGTGTGCGTGTGCGTGCGTGCGTGCGTGCGCGCGCGCGCGTATGCGAAGCTTTCAACAGACGCTGCGGAGTGATGACAGCGCTGATGCTGATAACATACATCGGTAACAATCGCTGTCTTATCAAAGATCCGGAAACACGATGTTTTTCTGGGGGCACCAGGTTCAACAGTTTCATTTTGCATCCCTGAAACCTTCCTGTTTAAAATTGCCCAAACTACAGCACTTAGCAGAGCCTTTGGGTAAAGCAGACATCTGTAGAACTTTCAAGGAACTTGCCTTCTTCCCACATAATTATTTTGTTCAACGCGGTGTAGAAGGGGTCAAAATAAAAACTTAAACACGAAAAGATTGTTTTTACCTTATGTCCCACCAAGACTACATTAAGATGTTGTTTTGCGCTGCATAATTCTGTGGGACTATCTTCAGAATGACAAGCTCTTTACATAACAGCCTCCACCCTCCAGTAATGGAGGTCAATTCTCTGAAGACGGCGTGTGGCTGCCCATGTGACGGGGCGATAAAACCAAATCCAAAACAGCCAGGTCACACCCGCAGTCCTGTCACGATTGCGTCGACCCAGCAACAATATAAAAGAATCCGAGGTTGACCTTTGTAATAATAATAATGGAAATTTGCCTATCCTGCGACACAAAGCGCTGAAGAAGCAGAGTATAACACACATAATGTACATCGAGATGGAAAAAAGTTATTAGCAATAAAAAAATATATAAAAAGCTAACACATAATGTAGACAAGGGTTCAAACGCAACTATACAAAAGATACACACACACACACACACACACACACACACACACACACACACACACACACACACACACACACACACACACACACACACACAACACACACACACACGAAATACACACACACACACACACACACACACACACACACACACAACACACACACCACACACACACACAAACACACACACACACACACACACACACACACACACACACACACACACACACACACACACATACTGTACAGACTGACAGGGATGAAAGACAATGTTGCTTAACTGCGAAAATATTGTGAGAAGAGAAACGTCTTGAATAATGTTGCTTAACGTCCACAGAGGCGAGTAGGCCTATTAGGGACGGGTGAAATGTCTTGTAAGTAAGTAAGTAAGTAAACATGGTGCTTAACGTCCACAGAAACCATAAGGCTTATTAGGGACGGGGAAATGTCTTGAGTTTGATTTTGCTTTATATAGGCCAGCTGTGACGTTTGACTGCTGGTTGGTTGAGTGTTGCTTTACGTCCACAGAAACCGTAGGATAACGTTTGACTGGCCGAGGCTGGCCTTTATATAGGCCAACTGTGAAGTCTGACTGTATTTTCTACATGGTGTTCCGCTAATCGTTACTGACGAAACTTCGATTCTTAATCGAAAAAACAACAACAAGAAGACAAAAACAAGTGATGTCTTTCCAACAAAGCCTTCATTTTCTACCGACGCCGCAGCAAACGCTGGAAGAAGACTTTCGCAAAATGGGTAGATAACTAATCAGTGAAATGGGAGGTGAAAGGGTAGGACTTATTTAGTCTGGATTTGAAGACATCTAGAGTTTTCGCATTTCTAAAAGGAGAGAGAGTTCCACGACATAGTAGAGTTCCACAATTTAGCAGCAAAGTATGAGAATGAGAGCTAACCCTTAGCTGTGCTTTGGGACAGTCAGTAGGAAGGTATCTTCTGAAGAGCGGAGAGATCTAGATGGGGCGGGTGGATCAGAACGGTAGGGTGGAGTGTCAAAGCTGACAGGAGACATAGCTAGTTCTTTTACACAGTGTTTTACACATTTTCACGATCACTCATAGCACAACATTGCGATTATTTCTCTGTTTGACGAAACACGTGTGAGGTTAATTTGGGTTGTCCTATTAAATTCAGCGTTCTCTTGAACCTTTGGTGCAGTTTGGATCTGTTTCAGGAACACAATGTTTGACAGGTGGCATGCGCCACACAACCCTTGCAGGTCACAGCTGGCCCGTGCTTGTCTGCATCAGGAATCCGGCGCTCTACCTACTGAGCTATCGCCCGCCCCAGAGGCCGGCATGCATGGCTGTTGTTCAGTCGTCGCTTCGTCGCCCCGCCCCCCCCCCCCCCCCCCCCCCCCCCCCCCCCCCCCCCCCCCCCCCACACACACACACACCCCGCAGCTGGATCCCCGTCCTTGAGTATCCTGTGCTGCTCTTAACCCCTTACCTGCCATTATAACATCATGCGACGTTCTTGATGAAGCGTTTTCTACCTGTCTTCAGACGTCATGGCATATCCTGCTGGAATTATGATTTTTCATGTTGTTGTTGTTGTTGTTGTTGATCGTTTTCATATACAGCTATTCTCGGCTCTCGGGCAAACTCACTGCGCTCTCGTCGCATGCGGTTCTAAATGAGTGACTGTAGCTTTAACTAGCGTGTTTTCGGACATTCACCAAAGTGACGTACTTACAGCGTTGCTTGGTTGTTACACGGCTGGTGCCACGTGAAACTGCATGCTCAGGAGATAGAAAGTTGAATGAAATGACCGATTTCGGATGGCTGAATCTCTCTTCAAGTCTGCTGTTTGAAGGGGTTCAATCAGCAGCCTAAAGGCTTCGGCTGGGAAGGGGTTAACTGGTTAGAGGTTCACCCACGCGGAAGAACAAGCACGTTCTGGGTTAACCCCTTCACTGACCTAGCCTGTACAATTTCCGGGCTGAAAGATGCACGGACGCGCCTGCAAACAGTATATGTTCCGCTCCTATAACATCTACGTTCAAGGCTGTGTTTCGATGAAAATCCATTCACAAATGCGAAAAAGAAGACAGAAACAGTTATGAGTTTTCAAATTTTGCCCGTTTATTGGTCGTTTTCAAGTGTCATCGTAACAGCGAAGAGGTTAAACCGGAAAACCACATTTGCGCTGAGGGTGAGGCCTCCTGGCTTGCTGATGTCTGATGGAACTAATTAAACAGGAACTCGACGCCCACAAGCGTTCAACAAACGGGGGAGGTGAACGATAATAAAATGGAGGCCTTGAATATGGTGATGAAGTGATGGTTTATGTCCTCAGATGTCAGTTGACATATTAGGGACAAGTTGTGACCAATGCCGAAGCACGTGCAATAATTTTTTACGTCCACGGAAACCCAGAAGGCTCGTTAGGACGGGGCAGTCCAGGACGTCCCTCGACTCTACACAGCTTGAAATGAGGGGTGTGTTTTTGTTTTTTTGTTTGTTGTGGTTGTGTGGTGTGTGGGTGCGTGCGTGCGTGCGTGCGTGCGTGCGTGTGTGCGCGCGCGCGCGTCTGTAAGTAAGAGTGAGTGAGTGATCTTCGGCTCTATGTTTTTGGGTAATTCGGCATTCACTTCTACAATTCCACAGTGTCTTTTCTATACTGACATGCACCTGCAGGAAATGTGACAAGGTATATTTTCTCTGGCGACATTCACCTATAGAAAAAGAAGAAGAAAAATTGACAGTCCATATTCTCTATGATTCCATGATACTCAGTTTAACCTCACAATCTTCTTACGTGCACTCGTCGACTTCTTTATTGAGGTGCTAACCTGCCCGAAACGTCACAGCGCCTTCCTTCCGAGACTGGTAGCCAAGACTATTAGGCAGTAGGCGCATACGCACTAATAATAGTTGCCGCTTCGCTCATTTCCGGTGTAATACGACGCCGATAGTGTAGCGAAGGAAGCAAGCGCGGAAGAGATGATGGGTGTCAGTCCAATTATCATGGAACATAATTATCAGTAGGCGATTGGGTCTGTTACTAATATTCCACCTGAGTTTCTAAAGGTATTAAAAGTACAACACACACACACACACACACATACACACACACACACACACACACACACACACACACACACACACACACACACACACACACACACACACACACACACACACACACACACACACACACAACACACACACACACACACGCACGTACGCACACACGCACGCAACGCATGCAGCACGCACGCACGCACACAATACACACACACACACACACGCACGCACGCACCACGCACGCACGCACACACGTGTGGTGGTGTGTGTGTGGTGTGTGTGTGTGTGTGTGGTGTGTGTGTGTGTTGTAGTGTGTGTGTGTGAGAGAGAGAGAGAGAGAGAGAGAGAGAGAGAGAGGAGAGAGAGAGAGAGAGAGAGAGAGAGAGAGAGAGAGAGAGAAGAGAGAGAGAGAGAGAGAGAGAGAGAGAGAGAGAGAGAAGACAGACAGACAGACAGACAGACAGACAGACAGACAGACAGACAGACAGACAGACAGACAGACAGAGACGAAGACACAGAGACACAGAGACACAGAGAGACAGAGACAGAGCCAGGTACAGAGAGAGAGAGAGAGAGAGAGGGAGGA
>JABMCL010002285.1:60000-67500 GCA_018857735.1 Alviniconcha marisindica
TAGGTAGGCCACGAAACGCTTTTACAAACGAGAAGAGAGATAAACAATGCAAGCGATCGTCTGCATTAGCTGATCTCTTTTCTGCTTGTGTATAATTATACAGTTTGTTCAGGAGAAGCCTGTCTGGAGACACAAATAATAATAATAATACGTAACACTCATACAGCGCCTAATCCAGCTAGACTGGCTCAAAGCACTTCACAATTCAAAACAAGAATGAACGTCAGAATCAACACACGAAAAACGCACACACCAACAGCAAAGTGCAGGCAAACATGCACACATCCCGGAACAATCAGTGCAACCCAGACATGCAACGCAGTAATACATGGACCATGGACACGTCACATGACTGCAAATCAAACACAAAGAGCATCACAACAATAATACACTTCTTTTTTTTTAAAGGGGTCTATTGGAAGAACAAGTGGGTTTTCAACTGTGACTTAAATGAGGAGTATGTTTGTGTGTGGTGGATGGAGAAAGGCAGATTATTCCAGTTACAAAGAGAAATACAAATAAGAAAATAAGCAATCGTGTGCATAATCTGAACACTTTTTCACCACTGCCCAATGCCCAGCGTAGGCAAGCCACCAGAATCCTTTTCCAAGAGAAGAGAAGAGAAGCAAAGAAAGTAGGCCTAAGTACAATCGTCTGCTTGATCTGGACGTTTTTCAGGCGATGCGTCCAGTGTACCTGAGCCACGAGAAACGACTCTGAACACTTAGAACAATCAAAAAAAAGAAAGAAAAAAAAAGTAGAAGTACAGAATGCAAACATGCAGCCTCTCTTCTCATATCGCGGACACGTTTGTGCCACAGGAGTGTTACCCGTTTTAATTAATTAAGCCACGTGGAGCGTTTTACAGCCGCAAAGATGAGTGTCGTGGATTCAGTTGGCGCCGTTTGATGTGAAACATTTTCTTTCCAAGGAGATTCAAGATTCAAGATCATTATCTCATCAGAGAAATTAAAACGTGGCTGAACATTAAACACATCACAGTACACAATAACAGATAATTACTGTATATTTTAAAACTCAAAGAACCGTTACTGAAAATACAAAAGTTACATAATAAGACAAACAATTTACGTAATTCAAACACACACACACACACACACACACACACACACACACACACACACACACACACACACACACACACACACACACACACACACACACACACACACTCACACACACACACTGCTCTGACGTTTGAGCGGATTTATCTGTTGAGAAATGCTATTGACTGTATTAGGTTTCAGTACGCGAAATCGTCTACTAGATGAAAGAAGCTCATAATATTTAGCAAGGACGTGAGTTGGTGCCGGTCTTTACCAGATGACGAGATGATGAACAATCAAGATGAAATATGTAACGGATAGATCAATTATGCGAAGTTATACTATTATACCTAAAAGTCTATTTGTGGGGCTGCTACGCTAATATTCATAGCAAAACAAGTCTGTTTTCTAAATTCAAGTCTACACCAACAACAACAAAAAGAAGCATAGATCTTCCCGAATGGTACACTGTTTCTACAGGCTTCGCATAAAGCGAGAGAGCAAAACAACTCGCCTTTCTTTTCTTTTACTGAACAATGTGTTTGCATTACCCAACCCCACCCTGCATCATTACGAGCAGCGCAGATACATTAACGACCCCCCACCCCCACCCCCGTCTCCCCGTCACGAGCAGCGCAGTTACGTTAGCCAAACCCACCTTCCATTACTACGTCTGATGCCAAGCCCTGAAATAGCAGTTCTTGTTTCCTACACAGTCACTGTAGTCCTGAACAGCGGCCTTGGATGCATTGACCAGTCAAAATGAAACAACATCAATCATGTCACTGATTTTGACCTTCTACAGATAAATGATCACAGCTATTTTTGAGCAAGTTTGTCGCTTTTACAGTTCGTATCCAACAATATGACTACTTTATTTTTTTGAAAAGCCCTTATGATGAGCCCCTAAAACTCCGTAACGCGTGTTAACAAGTATGCTTTTCGCGGGGAGGAGGGTGGGAGAAGAAGAAGAAAGGTCCTCAGATCTTTAGTGAACACTGCAATCTTCAAACTCCACTTTTAAGGCTAACGTCTGACGTTAAAATTTGAGTCATCAATTCACATGTCTCTTCACGCCAGGCTAACGTCTGACGTTAAAATTTGAGTCATTAACTATGTTCACATGTCTCTTCACACCAGGCTAACGTCTTTAGGGTACCCGCCACCTTTCTAATATAGTGACCGTTTCTTCAGCACATCCATTATCTCCAAACGACCCAAGGTCACCCTGCCCATCTTCATAACCGAATGATGCAGCTACCCGCGACAGCAAGAAGAAATGTGTGGCCAACAGCAGTCCAGTTACACACCAAACTCTACGGCAGCAAGGAGGAACTGGAAAAGACGGCCACATTCATCTTGCAGACCGGACTCTCAGTGTAGCGGCGATCGAGAAGAAGAAGATGGAGAGATTCCAGAGCACACGAGACCGTGTATTGTAACAGTGACTCAGACACGTGTTTGCGATTTTATCAATTTTGTCGCTTACGTCGAGTCCAAGCAGTGCATATACAAATTATATAGCCTCTGGGTTCCAGCATTCTTTCAGTTGTAATTGGGTGAAGTGCAAATACTGAGATGTGCATGGCCACTATAGTATTGCCCGTTTTTAATCTGCGACTGCTGTTGGCTGTGTTGTGTTCAGTGCTGTGATTCAGCTTTTTAACGGCTATTTACTGACTTTTGCTCTGAACTGGTATCACAGAATTTCGAACGTGTGATTGGCCCTGAGGTGACTCAATATGTGGTAGACGGAATGTTAAAGTCCAAGAACAAAAAACAAACGAAAAACAAAAACAAAGCAACAACAACAACAACCCGAAAAAAAGTAAAGAAAAGAAAACTAATCTATTGTCTGTAGTGGGCCAAACCCGTTTTGATATTGACCTTTAATACACTTACGATGCCTTTAATACACCGAGCACTCCTTTGGTATACTGACAATTTCTAATATCGACAGTCTGTGTAGGATAGAGATGACTTCTTTAATACACCTGTCCTTAACTCTACTCACAAAAGAGGGTTGATGTCAGCTCGTTACTTTAGTCGGCTTATATCATAAACAGACCCGATTAAGTCGACCAACTGTCTTGCCTTTTCATTTGGGTTTTGTCATAACCCAGCCCGATTAAGTCGACCAAAACGTCTTGCTTTTTTGTTCGGGTTTTGTCATAAACTGGCCCGATGAAATCGAGCAAACGTCATGCTATTTTATCTGAGTTTTGTCATAAACTGGTCCGATGAAATCAAGCGAACGTCTTGCTGTTTTATTTGGGTTTTGTCATAAACTGGCCCGATTAAGCCGACCAAACGTCTTGCTATTTTATTCTGGTTTTGTAATAAAGTGGCTCAGTGAAGTCGACCAAACGTCTTGTGGACCCAGCTGAGTTCTACATAGTTTACTGTAGTTGTTCTAAATCGAGCAGTAGGGTTCCGCTAACTGTCAAAGAGAAACACGAAGCAAACCCAGACTTGCCTGGCAGCGTGTGCGTGGGTGGTCAGTGTAACTTCCGGCAGCAGAAATCTGAAACAGAATGACTGCTAGCGTTCTAAAAACAGCAGAGTAAGGAAAAAGTCGATATGCCTATACACAAATGGTCAATTTACAGGCAGGATTGTAACGAGGAATTCCATTCATCAGAGCTAATGGGTCGGGCCAGGTGAGACTAAGACTAAATCAGGAATTCTGTGACGCATGACGTGGCTGACGTAAATACTAGCAGTATCACGCTTCAGTATGGTGATGCTGACACAAATAGTAACACAGTCTATGACTATGATGGTATGTCTGACGTTACTTGTCTAATAATAATGATAATAACAGCAACACTAATAATAACAGTAATAATAATAATATATTTATAGCGCAAAATATTGTCCAAATTGACTAATCTGAAGTGTATACACGCACACTCAGGTATCCCTCCCCCCCCCCCCCCCCCCCCCCCCCATACACCCACCCACCATCTAGCTCTCGCCAGAATCCCCACTTTAACAGACCCTACCCATAATTCCACCCCTCCCAGTGCCCAGTCCCCACCCCTGCCCCTAACACACACACACACACACACACACGCAAATGAATACGAGAAAGGTCCCATCAGTAAGCATCGGTCAGAAAGCATGGCAGAATATATGCCTTTTTTTAGCTTAGCTTTGAAAGTTTGTAGGGAGGGTGAAGCTCCATCAGGTCGGCCGGCAACGAGTTCCAGACGGTCGGAGCAATTCAACCAAAAGAATGTCCACCGAAGGTTATCAGGTTTGTCTTTGAAATTTTGAGCAGTCGTTCTGTCGAAGAACGAAGGGAGCGCTACAGTTGATATGTGCAGAGAGAAGAAGACAGGTATGGCGGAAGAGTGTCGTCGAAGTGACGGAAAGCGAGTGTTGCGAGCTTGCACTGAATGCAGTAATTTACTGGGAGCCAATGGAGTTATTTGAAAAGCAGTGTGACTTGATCACGCTTCGAGTTTTTCAAGACAAGCCGCTCGGCATTGTTCTGGATCTTTTGTATGCGCGCGATTTGTTCATCGGCTACACATGCGAAAGTAGCACTGCAGTAGTCCAATGTTGACTGCTGGCGTTCTAAAACAAGATCCAAACACAAAAAGGTTCAAAAGAACACTTATTTATTATGACACGGACACACAATGTGCACATTTTCGGGGAAATCCCCTAGCCCTTCGTCAAGCCTCAAAACGACACTTAAACAATAGTTAACTGGTTAAAACAACAGTTCTAACAACAGTTAATCGACTGCTGTTTAAGTGTCGTTTTTTGGCATGACGAAGGGGATTTCCCCGAAAATTTACATATTGTGCGTCCGTGTCCCAATAAGTAAGCGTTCTTTTGAACCTTTTTTTTGTGTTTGGATCTTCCGCCATAGTGTCCTTGTAAAAATGAATCAGTTACTATGTTATGCTGATATACATATTCGTATAAAGAAGTGGAAGTCTGTGTTTCTAATTGCTGTGTTGTACGTGCGTGTCAGACACTGCAGTGCCTTTCTTTGATATTCGTAGTCGTAATGAAACAAGAGTGTGTATCTCTGGTGACGTGTATCTCTTGCTGTGAATGTACATTACTGCAGAATACACGCAATTGTAATGAGCTAGGAGTGTGTATCTCTTGCTGTAATGTTGGCCATACCACAGAATACGCGCAAAGGTAATGAGTTAGGAGTGTGTACCTCTCGCTGTGAATATGTATTTCTGCAGAATACGCGCAAACGTACTGGAATAGGAGCGTGTATCTTTTGCTGTAATGTATGTCTTACTGCAGAATACGCTCATTCGAAATGGAATAGGAGTGTATACCTGTTGTACCTTGCATCTTTACCTATAGTATGTACCTTACTGCAGAATACGCTCAATCGAAATAGAACAAGAGTGTATACCTGTTGTACCTAGCATCTTTACCTATAGCATGTACCTTACTGAAAAATACGCTCAATCGAAATGGAATAGGAGTGTATACCTTTTATACCTTGCATCTCTTGCTATAGTATGTACCTTACCGCAGAATATGCGCAATCGTAATGAAATATGAGTATGGCTGTATCTCTTGTAGTATGTTCGTCGTTGCAGAATCTTCGATTTTCGTAAACTGTAGTGAGTCCCTTACTGAAGAATACTGCTGCATCGTAATGAAATGATGTATTCCTGCGATGTGGCCCTTACTGCAGATTCTGCAATGCGCTTAATCGTAATGAAATATGAATGTATATCTGCTGATGTCGTGTGTCCCTCACTGCAGAATACGCTCAGTCGTAATGAAATAGCCTGCATCTTACTGCAGAATACGCTCAGTCGTAATGAAATAGCCTGCATCTTACTGCAGAATACGCTCAGTCGTAATGAAATAGCCTGCATCTTACTGCAGAATACGCTCAGTCGTAATGAATAGCCTGCATCTTACTGCAGAATACGCTCAGTCGTAATGCAATAGCCTGCATCTTACTGCAGAATACGCTCAGTCGTAATGCAATAGCCTGCATCTTACTGCAGAATACGCTCAGTCGTAATGCAATAGCCTGCATCTTACTGCAGAATACGCTCAGTCGTAATGCAATAGCCTGCATCTTACTGCAGAATACGCTCATTCGTAATGCAATAGCCTGCATCTTACTGCAGAATACGAGTACTTGTGATGAACTAGGTGTGTGACTATATCTGCTGAGCGTGTTCGTCGCTAGATAATATTCGATGTATACTGTAATCGTAATGAGACATTAGTGTATATCTCTTGCCGTAATGTGAGATATCTTGCAGAGTACGTAAAGGAGTGTGCATCTCTTGCTCTATGGTATGTTCGTCAGTGCAAACTACGCACAGTAGTAATGGAATGAGTGTTTAGCCTCTTTCGGTAGTGTGTCCCTGAATGTAGAATACACAGAGTCGTAAGGAAATAAGAGTGTGGCCTCTTTCAGTAGTGTGCCTGTAATCGGAGTATCATTGGCGGGAGCTGCAACAAGTATTTTTGTCGCGAAAAAACTTTCGTCACAACAAGCATACTTTTGTCGAGTCAAAAGACGTATTTTGTCGAGATAAACACAAAAGTATGCTTGCCGCGACAAAACATTTTGTCGCGCTAAACTTTTGTCGCGACAAGCTTACTTTTGTCAAAAGACGTGTTTTGTCGCGACAAACACGTTCGCGACAAACACAAAGGTAAGCTTGTCGCGACAAAAATATTTTTGTCTTTTGACGTGACAAAAATGATACTTGTGGCAGCTCCCGCCAATGATACCGGAGTTCCTTCCATACGCGCAATCGAATGAGGAAAGGGCATATTGCATTCCGCAACTTTTTTTAGCAACTTTTTAGTGGACCGAAAACGGGCTCGATACGGAGTGGGAGGTCAGTCAGACCTGAACAGCCAACTTCCGCCAGCGCCATCAACATTTTTTGAATCAGTGGCAAATTGGACCTTCAGCATTATATAACCCTTTGGCAGATGAAATGCATTGTGCTTTGAAAATTGCACGGACTGAGTTTTGAAAATGGGAGGCTTTTAACGGTGTTTTCCCAAAACTGCGGTTGAAAAAAATCGGACCGTTTCAGCACGCTTTGAATGACGCATTTTTAACAAAAGCATGCCGCGCCTCGTTATTTGATGCAAAAAAATAAGAGAGAGAGAGAGAGAGAGAGAGAGAGAGAGAGAGAGAGAGAGAGAGAGAGAGAGAGAGAGAGAGAGAGAGAGTTTTAACCAGACAATTTTGCTGAGATGTCGACCCAGGGCGAATTCACCCTCCCCCACCCCATCCCCCCCCCCCCCACCCCCCACCCCCAGACCCCAGTTAACAACACCTCTTGTTTTTATTGTCATTTGTGTGTGTGCGTAAACATTACGGAATGGTTTCTCTCTCAAATGTATTTTACAATTTCGTTCTTGTTTTTTTGTAGCATTTCCCAGATGAGCATTCTGGGGATCACCT
>JABMCL010002285.1:75000-85000 GCA_018857735.1 Alviniconcha marisindica
GCGGCCGGAGCTTTGACCGAGAGCTGCTCCGCAAATACTTCAAGTGTCCGGCATGCCAACCGACCGATTGTCAAATACCCGATGGCTACCCAGGTTGCGAGCTGGTCTTGGAGCCTGGAGTGTGCGCTTGCTGTCTGGTAAGTCAGATGTGTGTGTGTGTGTGTGTGTGTGTGTGTGTGTGTGTGTGTGTGTGTGTGTGTGTGTGTGTGTGTGTGTGTGTGTGTGTTGTGTGTGTGTGTGTGTGTGTGTGTGTGTGTGTGTGTGTGTGCGTGCGTGCGTGCGTGCGTGCGTGCGTGGTGGTGTGTGTGTGTGTGTGTGTGTGTGTGTGTGTGTGTGTGTGTGTGTGTGTGTGTGTGTGCCTCCTGTCTGTTCTCCCTTTCTCCCTTTCCACAGTCACATCTTAATTGAGCCCTTTGTGGATTCAAGAGACGTTTTTTTTACAGACAGGTGGAACAGCACAAAAATGTCCATCCGACAGTTGCCTCCTCATCCAGAGCCCATGCACAACGATGGTTACACTGTGCAGAAGACTGGCAAAGGCTGTCGGCCAATGTACTGTTTATTGGTGCTATGAATCCACGTCAGTGGCATAATCCATTCTGTCCTGGAACAATGGACAGTGTTACAGGGTCTATAGTGTTGGTACAGAAGACATGTAGTAAATCGTGGCCGTCTCCCACGAAACCAGTCTAACGTCGCAGATGTTGATAACCCTTGGGGCAGAAATAGCCACTGGTGGTCTGTTTGGGTGATAGTAAAAGTTGTAATACGGTTTTTAGTCCTTCAATCATTAATCAACACACAAGGGAGTTAATTAGGGCTCGAAATACGTAACGCAAGTACAACAACAAAGACCTGAGTCGCCTACGGTAACTCTCGCCTGGCATGCGTGTAAATACAAGGTACATAAACTCCACCAGAGGTAAATGCAAGGTACATACACTCTACCAGAGGTACATCCTCCGATTGCTTAAGTAGTTATGATAGTTTTCTTTAGAGATAATGGCATTAAAATGATAAAAACGCGGTTTAAATGCTCCTAGCCTGGGTAAAGGATTGTAACGTTAAGCGAGATGACCGACGTTTGGCCGAATACTAAATGTGTTTGCACACCTGCAGAACCCCAGCGTGTCGTAGACCTTTGCCAAAATTATTATCATACACTATTCTGCACGCTGCTAGTAGTTCTATAGTTGCTGTGTGTTTTTTCGTTATTTTTTTTTCTTTCTTTTTTTCTTCTTCTTTTTTCTTCTTCTTTTCTTTTAGAGAAAACGTTTCTTCCATCATACACCTAGTGCTTGTGTTAGTAGTTACGTTTTCAATTTTTCTCAAAAAACAGATTCTATCAGACAGCATTGCAAGGTTTCAGTTCCATCATCTGTCCTACCGTACTGACGATCCTGATAGTTTGTATTGATTGACTGACTGCATTTTAGCCCGAGCTATTCTCTGCTGTCTACGCATGTAATTCTGAATGAGTTGGTTGGTTGAGTGCTGTTTTACGTCCACAGACACCGTAGGCTTATTAGGAACGGGAGCCCAGGACGGCCACTTCGACTTTCACACAGCTTCTGTGCTAAGTAAACATGGTGCTTAACGTCCACAGAAACCACAAGGCTTATTAGGGACGGGGAGAAGGGGGGGAAGGGGGTATGGAGGTTCGAGGAGAGGGAGGTTATATACCTATCGCTACACTGTCACCACCAGAATGACTCCTGCATTAAGATGGGCAGTAGGCCATTTTAATGTTTCATTAATTGTGAGGGACAAAGTCACAAGACAGTGTCCACAGACCACAATTTTTGAAGAGAAAGGAGAGCCGAAGCGGATTCGAACCGAGGTCCCTCAGCTTACCAACCTAACGCCTTACCGCTAGGCCAGACCGGCTAACTTTCTTGTGAGCTCTGAATGAGTGACTTTATAATCATAGTCTTTTGTAGCGCGTTTTGAAAACCCTCCGAAGTGGTGTACTTACGGCGCTGTTTGGCTGCTGAGCTTGAGAGATCGATACAAGAGAAGGGGGCGCTGGGCGGCCGGCTGTATGGGTTGCTGTTGAGAACATCGTCCATTTACTTACTAATTGTAGTATTTGAGTGGACCAGCGGGGACTGCTGCGCGCATGTGTGTGTGTGTGTGTGTGTGTGTGTGTGTGTGTGTGTGTGTGTGTGTGTGTGTGTGTGTGTGTGTGTGTGTGTGTGTGTGTGTGTGTGTGTGTGTGTGTGTGTGTGTGTGTGTGGTGTGTGTGTGTGTGTGTATGTGTGTGTGTGTGTGGTGTGCGTGCGTGCGTGCGTGCGTGCGTGTGTGTGGGTGCGTGGGTGCGCGTGCGTGCGTGCGTGGGTGCGTGTGCGTGCGTGTGCGTGCGTGAGTGCGTGCGTGCGTGTGTGTGTGTGTGTGCGTGTGTGTGTGTGTGTGGTGTATATAGTTACTGCTTGCCAGGTGATAATGGTAGACTAAGATATTTAAGGTTCTCTTTGTTAAAATATATGTTAATGTGTTTTTTGTCATAAGTTGTTTGTACAGCGAAATGAGTTTAGCATGTGTGTGTGTGTGTGTGTGTGTGTGTGTGTGTGTGGTGTGTGTGTGTGTGTGTGTGTTGTGTGTGTGTGTGGTGGTGTGTGTTGTGTGTGTTGTGTGGTTTGGTGTGAGTGATGGTGTGTGCGTGCGTGCGTGCGTGCATGGGTGGGTGGGGTGTGTGGTGCGTGCATGCGTGCGTGCGTGCGTGCGTGTGTGTGTGTGTGTGTGTGTGTGTGTGTGGTGTATATAGTTACTGCTTGCCAGGTGATAATGGCAGACTAAGATATTTGAGGTTCTCTTTGTTGAAATATATGTTAATGTGTTTTTTTGTCATAAGTTGTTTGTACAGCGAAATGAGTTTGACTCTGGTTAGAGAAACGCGCTTGATTGTTATTGTTATTGTTATTATTATTATTTAGTAGTAGTTGTAGGAGGAGGAGAAGGAGTAGGAGGCTGGTGCCAAGTGAACCGTTGCCATCTCTGTGTACACCATATAACCATGATGCACCAGTTTACAGCGCAATTTCATGGGAAGCTGCATACGTAAGGTGCATGTGTGTTTAGCTGTAACCTGCCACCTGCACTTTTGGCAGAATGACCGGATATTCTACGTGCTACTGCGGTAACGCGAGGGTGGAATGAATACCGAAATAAGAGTCAGCATGAAAAGTTGACCCTGTGGAGAAACTAAATAAATAAATAAACAAAATAAAAATCCCGCCGCTCCTGCCGGGACTCGAACTCGCGACCTGTCGATCACGAGTCCGGCGCTCTACAATGGAGTTCAGTTCAGTTCAGTTCAGTTCAGCATGGTATATAGGCCTACGCGCACGCAAAGCCCATATGCGCTCTACCATTTATTTCAGGTCAGTTCAACATGGTATATAGGCCTACGCGCTCGCAAAGCCCATATGCGCTCTACCATTTAGTTCAGTTCAGTTCAGTTCAACATGGTATATAGGTCTATGCGCTCGGGAAGCCCATATGCGCTCCACCTCATCTCTCACAAGTTTCCCCAGCATTGCCTTTAAAACAGTTTCAACATTCGTCTTATTTAAGATGACCCTCTTTCATCCTTTCAAGGAAGATCGTCGAGCGCTTATTTTTTCTACGCCTCTCTATTCCAGGCGATCGCTGATAGAATGTCCTTGGCTTTTAGCCCGCAGGTAGTGTCTCAAGCTCCTCAACACTTCAGGTCTTCCGAGACGCAACAACCAAGATCTGCCACTAAGCTATCCCCGAACAATACAGCCTTCCTCAGACTTGCCTTTATGCAAAGGTCTTGCTCATAGGAAGCCTATTCTTACTGTCTGCCCCTGCTAATCTACATGCCAATAGGCTACACATAAAGCAATAGTAACAAACTGATTACCAGAGAGAGAGAGAGAGAGAGAGAGAGGGAGCAAAAACTTTCATAGACCACACCTTCTCTCTTTTTTTCAGTCAAGAAACAGACAGCTAGATAAATAATATCATAATAAACGATGATGGAAGACGTTTTCTGGAGACTGAAAATTCATATCATTATTTGTGTAGCTGAAAAGCCACAGGAGAATGTTTCTCGCTCAGTCAATGCTCGCTCAATCAACGCTCGCTCAATCAGTGCTTCGTGTGGGGCCAGGTCAGAGTGCGGTCGTTGTGTGCAGTATTACTTCTCCTTTCCCGCGTGAACCACTGACCAAGAGATGTTTCCAGTTAGCGCCGGTCAGTGTGCTGTACACAACAAGCTGTCCTTGCTCATGCACGTGCATGGAATCGCTGCTTTCCTGTCTTCTTTGCTTTGCTTTTTTTTATATCCCGAATTCTGGCCCACAGATTGAGCAACTCTATGTGAAATCGAATCCAAGAAAGTAAAAGAGAAGTGTAATCAGCTTTTGAGTGTCGCGTTTCGCCCAGGTGGAATTCGAGCGTAGAGGTGCATTCAGATTGGCAGCGATCGCATCCATTTTTTCTCGTTTGCCTTACTGAGAGCAGGCGTCTAAGTCAAGGACAATGTCCATACATTATTTACTATGAATATTAGCAGCAACAGTCACATATTTCTTCTAACTGATAAATAGGCCTACTAGCTTAGGACTCTGAAATTTATAACACACGAATTACGATTTTAAGCAGTTGCCTATTCTTACGATCTGTCCTTGTTAATACACATACAATAACGGTAACAAAACTGGCTATCATAAGGATGACGACGATAATGATGGTTTTTAAATCAGACCCAAAAACACTATGAGAGAGAAAAAATTATGATGAAGACAAATATGGATCAGAGAGAGAGAGAGGGAGACAGACAGACAGACAGACAGACAGACAGACAGACAGACAGACAGACAGACAGACAGACAGACAGAGAGACTGAGACAGAGACAGAGACAGACAGAGAGACATAGAGACAGAGAAACAGAGAGAGAGAGAGAGAGAGACAGAGACAGAGACAGAGACAGAGACAGAGACAGAGACAGAGACAGAGAGACAGAGAGACAGAGAAAGAGACAGATAAACAGAGAGACAGAGACACAGACACAGACAGACAGACAGGCAGGTAGGCAGGCAGGCAGACAGACAGGCAGAGAGAGAGACAGGCATACGGAGACAGAGACAGACAGAGAGACAGAGACAAATACAGAGAGAACAAAACAAAAAGAAGGGATAGAAAAGCCGACCGGAGAAACAAGAGCAAAAAAAAAAAAAAAAGGTTTCGAGGAACTTTTTTTTCTTTTTTTTTTATCGGGGAAGGAAAGAGTAAGGATGGATTATTTTTTGTAATATCAAATAATCTGCCTATATCATACACCAGAACGAGTGGAGACAGACGGGTGGGATGTAGGGGGAAGGAGGGGGCGGGGGTGGCGGGGGGGGGGGGGGGGGGGGGGGGGGGGGGGGGGGGGGGCGGCAGAGAGAACTCGAACTCGAAAACTTTTCTCAAGGATAGTAGCGTTAGGTCCATTTGGACCAGTTACTGTCACTCAAACAAAGAGGTCAGCTGGATCATTCCCTTTTTTCCTTGAGCCTATTGACTACAAAAGCCTGTCTCTTGCGTGCAGCTCATATGTGAGCCGGTGTGGCCCAGCGGTAAGGCTTTAGGCAGGTAAGCAGAGGGACCTCTGTTCGAATCCGCTTCGGCTCTCCTTTCACTTCAAAAGTTGTGGTCTGTGGAATCTGTCTTGTGACTTTGTCCCTAACAATTAATGAGACATTAAAATGGCTCTCATCGCTGCCCACCTTAGTGCAGAAGCCATTCTGGTGGTGACCGTGTAGCGACAGGTATATAATCTACCTCCCTCCATGCCCCCGCACCCACCATCTCCCCGCCCCTGATAAGCCTTGTGGTTTATGTGGACGTTAAGCACCATGGTTACTTACACTTTTACAGCTCTGGCAATGGCGCATACAGACCCCCAGTACCTTCAGGAATTAATGCCTCGCTACCTTCCAGTGCAACACCTGCGGTCCTTCATCCAGCCCCCCGTCGCATCCCTGGGTCGTCCAGTGGAACAACAAATCACTTTGGACTGGAATCAAGGCATTTCCCAATGCTGCACCTGAACTGTGCAACTCTTTGCCCATCACTCCGAGAGAGCATTATTTGAAGGAATCTATTAAGAAAAAACTGAAGACCTAGCTAGGTGTACTCAGAGAAGATCTGCTCAGACTGTGTACCAGTGACTCGGATTCTTTTCATGTTTCTGTGCGCCCCCCCCCCCCCCCCCCCCCCCCCCCCCCCCGCATCCCTCTTCTTTCTTCTCCTTTATCCTTTTTGTATTTATTTTCATTGTTTGTTTTGATAGCACAAAGATCCTGCTGCTGCAGCAGTGACTTGAAGCCCTCAATCTGCGCTCTAAAAGTCTCCATCCTCCTCTTCCTCCTCCTCCTCGTCATCATCATCGTTGTGGTCGTCGTCGTCGTCCCAACATTTCACTTATAAGAGTGACAAAACAATTCCTTTTTGTGTGCTTGGAATGATTGCTTGTTTGTTTTTGTTTTCGTTTCTTGGTTTTGTCCGTATTTTGTTTTCTAACTTTGGCACATTGACTACAAGCTGTGTTTTTGTTTTGTTTTCTAACTTTTGCACATTGACTACAAGCTGTTTTTGTTTTGTTTTCTAACTTTGGCACATTGACTACAAGTTGTGTTTTTGTTTTGTTTTCTAACTATGACACGTTGACTACAAGCTGTGTTTTTGTTTTGTTTTCTAACTATGGCACGCTGACTACAAGCTGTGTTTTTGTTTTGTTTTCTAACTATGACACGTTGACTACAAGCTGTGTTTTTGTTTTGTTTTCTAACTATGACACGTTGACTACAAGCTGTGTTTTTGTTTTGTTTTCTAACTATGGCACGCTGACTACAAGCTGTGTTTTTGTTCTGTTTTTCTAACTCTGGCACGTTGACTACAAGCTGTTTTTTTGTTTGTTTGTTTTTTTGTTTTTTGTAAACTATGGCACGTTGACTACAAGCTGTGTTTTTGTTTGGTTTTTCTAACTATGGCACGCTGACTACAAGCTGCTTCCTTCTGTTTCCAGGTGTGTGCCAAACGAGTGGGGGACCTGTGCGGTTTGGGATCCGGGCGATGCGGAAAAGGTCTTTCTTGTCGTCCCCTGCCTGGTGACCCTGACCCTCTGGGCGCCATCTTGTCCGGAAACGCCGTGTGCGTGTGAAAGTCTGAAAAGGTAACGAACGAACCGAGGAGTTGTTTGTTGAACTAGGCCTTATTCGGAGGTGGGGAATGGAGGTAGTACAGAGGTACACAGAATCGATAACTATCCATAATTATACTTACTATCAATCACCCAACGCCTCACACGCACACACACGCGTGCGTGCACCACACACACACACACACACACACACACACACACACACACACACACACACACACACACACACACACACACACACACACACACACACACACACACACACACACACACACACACACACACACACACACACACACACACACACACACACACACACACACACACACACACACACACACACACACAGAGCGCCAATGAGTTATGCACCTTGTACTTACTCGCATGCTGTGAGAGAGTTACCGTAGGCGACTCAGGTCTTTGTTGTTGTGTTTGTGTGACGCCTTTCTAGCGCTAATTATGTCCCTTGTTTGTTGATTCATTGCGACCTCCGTTTTGGTTTAGCCAGTTGAACACACCTTTGTAAGAAGACCATTTCACCTAATCCTTCAAAGGTTGCGGTTGGTCGAGTTTTGCATGAACCATCTGCTGCAAGTGTCATTCATCATTTTGCTTTTGGGGTAAAAGTGAAAGCTAGGGAAGAAGAAGAGAAAAATAAAGGGAAAAAGAAAAAGCTCCGGCGACGTTTGGCGCATCGCTGAGAAGATGCCATGTGTTTGTTGATCTTCTGTTCTCCTTCAGCCTGATTAAATTAAGCCACACACGGCTTTGCAATCCCTGGTCGTGACAGCCTGCGGTCCGCCATGGGTTGGATTCGCGGGTTGGTTGAAGTGTTGCTTTGCGTCCACAAAAACCGTAGGTTCATTAGGGACGGAGCCCAGTACGGCCACCTCGACTTTCACACAGCTCCTGAGGTCTGATTGCAAAGGAAGCTGGTTGAAGTGTTGCTTTACATCCACAGAAACCGTAGGTTCATTAGGGACGGGAGCCCAGGACGGCCACCTCGACTTTCACACAGCTCCTGAGCTCAGATTCGCTGGTTGCACACCGCGTGATGATGTCACACGGTGCTCGCCCCTCGCTTGGCGCTCGACTGATCGGATGTTGACCCCAGGTCATTCAAAGGGCCGTTGCTTCGATCTTACATCGGCCCGGGTAGATAAAATGGTGTCCTGTATGCGGGCGGATCACACTCATAGTTCAGAAGCTGTGTGAGAGTCGAGGTGGCCGTCCTGGGCTGTCCGTCCTAACGAGCCTTCTGGTTTCCGTGGACGTAAAGAATTATTGAACCGTGCTTCGGCATTGGTCACAACTTGTCCCTAATATGTCAACTGACATCTTAGGACATTAAGCATCGCTTCACCACCCGGCGGATCCATGCTCCGAGTGCAAGGATAAACTGTTTCTCCTTGCTGGTCTCGAAGTGAGTTTGGAATTTGAGTAACAAAGTCAAAGGATAGAGCAGAAGTCGAAGCAGAAGTTCGAGTCGAAGAATCCGCTTTTTTTTTCTTTTCTTTTTTAACCTTTCAGTCGACCTTTCACAAGTATTCGCTGATTGGTCTGCAGAGTGTGCCCCGTGCATTTCACTCGCTATTTCCTCGCCGAAATAGAACATGCTGTAAAGTTCTGTGACGTACTTCCCGTGTGCTTTCAGCCCGCGAATGAACTATCTGAAGGCAATTAGCCACACGCTGCGACTTAACCGCACGACAAAATCGCACCATCGAAAGCATCGTGTGGCTTAGACCTTGGTATTCTTCCTTTGTTGTTCTGGAGGCCATTTTCTGTCGGTTCACTTTCGGTTTCGCCTTGGCTTGGTCTCAGCGATGAACTAAGTGCCGCCGGGATTTGACTGACGTGCCTTGGTTAGCCATCAGCACGCGCGGATAAGACACACATCCGGCCCACATTCATTTAGGCCGTCGTCTCATCCAACAAACGGGCCGATGAGAAACTTGAGTAGACCAGTCCTGGTAAATCATGTCTATTGCAGCTATGTAGCACAGGGGCAGGGTACACATATTACCACAGGGTGGAGTAAAAATCGTACTTTTCTCCCAACCATGTTAAATGATAAAAAATTTTTTTTTTAAATCGCACCTATGAATCATAAAAAAATAAAATAAAACAAAAGCATGCGGGCCTCTTCTTGAGCAGCTGAAAGTGAATATCTTCAATGGCAGTCACCATCTGTTCGTTTGCTGACAAGAATATGCTCCGTGTTTGTAATAAAGCTGACAAACTTAGTAATGTTGCATTTAGCTAATGCTTCTTGATTGTTCCACACTGAATATATCCACAGACTAACACAGAGACTAAGGTGTCAAAGATAGGTCTTTCGCCCACCAATGCCATCAGTTATGACAATAACAACGTACTCACCATGCAAAACTATTGACAACATTGTTAGAAAACAAGCCAGAATTCATTGCTGAGGCACTATATTTAAGTCTCGAAGCTGTTAAGCTATTAAGCTGTTGACATAGCAAGTCTTTCGTTGTCATGGCGTGAAAATGTGGATACAATTTGTGAAGTAACAGTCTAATATCAATAGAATTAAGCAAACGTACAGACACGTCTCGTATGTGAGGTCGCTGGGTGTGTGAAAGCGTAAAAAATAAAAGCGTAAAAATAATAAAATACCTCTAAAGCACGAAGCCCTAACATGAACACAAAACTCAAGACATAAAACACGTAAACAGAGACAGCTCAAAAGGGACACAACAATGACAATGACCACAAGCAATTCAAATCACAAGGAACTAAACAGCAAATGTAAAAGAAAAATTCATTAAGAAAACTAACCACATTATTTTAATAGCTAAGAT
>JABMCL010002285.1:90000-97500 GCA_018857735.1 Alviniconcha marisindica
AAGGAGTAGGTAAACAAACAAGCGGTCAAAATATTCAGGAAGAAAACAGATTTGAAACTGGCGCACACCAGCGGCTATTGCCGGTCGGCTGTGTGAAGGCCATGTGGCGTTACGCTACACATCGCTTTGAAACAAAAGCGTCGTCTGCTCCGGTTCCCGGGTTACTAACAGTACAGTAATAAAATTGCATGGATCTGATAACCGGGGCGGGATTACTGTAAAAAGGTACAAAGAGCACTTGCTCACACTACTACTACTGGTACTGCTGCTGCTGCTGCTGCTGCTGCTACTACTACTACTATTGCTGCTACTACTACTACTACTACTGCTGCTCTACTACTACTACTGCTGCTGCTACTACTACTACTACTACTGCTACTACTACTACTACTACTACTACTACTACTACTGCTGCTGCTGCTGCTGCTTCTCTACTACTCTACTACTACTACTCCTGCGTAGCTTTACACTATACTACCACTGCGTAGCTATTACACTGTTAGTGGAGACGTCAAAAAGTCATTGCAACTTACATCTATGTGGAAGCGGAGTGGGATAGTGTGCATGTGCGTATAGGCATGTGTACGTGCGTGTGTGCTTCTGTGCATGAGTCGATCTGCCTGAGAGCGCAGATACGAGACTAAACACCTCAGTGTTAGCATCCTATCCAGCTTTGCATATCTGAAGCGGCGGCATCCATTGTAAGGGAGAGTATCACATATGACAGTCAAATGTGGTGCGACGAGTTGTCTCCCATACAAGCTGTCACCATGAGCTTGATTTGTATCGAAAAAAACAAATTCGATTTTATGTCTCACGAATCACATACACGCACACGCACGCACGCACGCACGCACGCACGCACGCACGCACGCACGCACGCACGCACGCACGCACACACACACACACACACACACACACACACACACACACACACACACACACGGCAATCAAATGACATAGCCTAATCACCCAGATGCTACAGTGATGTTCGAGTCTGTTTTGAGGGGTTGGTTTCTGTCTGTACATGAGCTTCACTGTTCTTCACCGACATCCCTGTGCTCAGCGACGACTGCATGGCTGATCTGGGGCCGTCGTGTTTTGCACAGCGTGTCATTTTCCTAAACTCCTGTCGAAACCGCGAAGACTGCTTGATATAAACGAAGAAGTTCACCGAGCTGTTGATCATGAGAATGATGTTCCCTGCTCGATGAGTGACGTAAAACCAATGACGCAGTTTCCCGTTGGTGGAGAACTGTGACATCCGAAACCTCAGGATGGCCAACGATACCATGGGGGCGGTGCACAAGATGTAGATGCACGAGACAGTCACGAGCATCTTGACTAGCACCACCTGACGTTTGTCGCCGACAGAATTACTGCTGTTTTCTTGCCTCCAGACTATGGCTCTTCTCAGCGTGATGGCGGTGACGATGCTGGAGATAGCAACGACGATGAAAGTGACGAAGCCGACGCTCGGAAGAACGAAGTTTTCGATGACGTCGAAAGGTTTCCTGTTCCTGAGATAAAGGTCTGTTAACATCAGAGTGAAAACCGTTTTACCCGTGACGGGACTGATGACGTAACCAACTGAGTGCTTGAAAGCGTAGATCAAACAAAGCAGGCTGGTGGCGAGAACGGTGGAGAACAGAAGCACTCCCATCGTCCTGGTATTCAGCATCGTCCCCGACTTCAAAGGGAACACGACGCAGATGCATCTCTCCAATGCGATGATAGAGGTGAGCGCCCCCGAGGAATACCAGAAGGCAAAGACGAAGTTGATGACGTACTTACGAATCCACCACTTGGCGAACAGCTGGACAGAGGGCTCTGCCAGGCCCACGAAGCAGTAGGAGGCCAGCACACACATGGAAGTGACGTAGAGGAAGTCGACTAGAGCCAGGCTGAAGAGGCACAGATTCATCTTGTCGTGCAGTCCCTGGCGGTAGAAAATGATCATGTTCAGGACGTTGACGGGAGCTCCGATGAAAGAAACAGCGGGCACGATTCCGCATTCCAGGATCTTCTGAACCATCGGGAATATCCACAGCTCTCCTCTGACGTCAGCGTCTTCTGTGGCCCTTGACGTGACGTTCTCCGGAAAAATGGTTGACGGTGGGATTCCGTCACTTCCGTTTCTAATCAGAAACGTGCTAGGGCTTTGGCTGTCCACTTCAGTCACCGACTCTAGTGTGGTTCCGTTATTCATTGTTGTGGGCCAAGCTCGAAGCTGAACTGAAAAGAGAGAGAGAGTGAGAGTGAGAGTAGGGAAATCTACAGTGCCGTTGACAATGATCTTAGCGATTAACAAAAACACTGTCAGAGTGCAGAATATTACTTCCATGTAATTGCCAAGAGTAAAATTAATGTTCCGATTTGATTTTGTTCACTTTGATTCCATCAGTGCTGGAGCTTTCGTTAAGCGCCACAAAAACAACAACTGTTTTGCTGACTGTTAGCTCTAGCTCCAACCGTGTCGATCGACAAGATGCTGGGGCTGGCATCAAGATTCTCCTCTCGCTCACTTGCACCTCTTCCTGGGGCTGGCATCAAGATTCTCCTCTCGCTCACTGCACCTCTTCCTGGGGCTGGCATCAAGATTCTCCTCTCGCTCACTGCACCTCTTCCTGGGGCTGGCATTCTCCTCTCGCTCACTGCACCTCTTCCTGGGGCTGGCATCAAGATTCTCCTCTCGCTCACTGCACCTCTTCCTGGGGCTGGCATTCTCCTCTCGCTCACTGCACCTCTTCCTGGGGCTGGCATCAAGATTCTCCTCTCGCTCATTGCACCTCTTCCTGGGGCTGGCATCAAGATTCTCCTCTCGCTCATGCACCTCTTCCTGGGGCGGCATCAAGATTTCCTCTCGCTCATTGCACCTCTTCCTGGGGCTGGCATCAAGATTCTCCTCTCGCTCACTGCACCTCTTCCTGGGGCTGGCATCAAGATTCTCCTCTCCGTTCACTGCACCTCTTCCTGGGGCTGGCATCAAGATTCTCCTCTCGCTCACTGCACCTCTTCCTGGGGCTGGCATCAAGATTCTCCTCTCGCTCACTGCACCTCTTCCTGGGGCTGGCATCAAGATTTTCCTCTCGCTCACTGCACCTCTTCCTGGGGCTGGCATCAAGATTCTCCTCTCCGTTCACTGCACCTCTTCCTGGGGCTGGCATCAAGATTCTCCTCTCCGTTCACTGCACCTCTTCCTGGGGCTGGCATCAAGATTCTCCTCTCGCTCACTGCACTTCTTCCTGGGGCTGCCGTCCACAGGGGGTCTCTACACAGTTCAGCTGACGGAATCAACGGAAGATTGTTTTGTTTGACAAGCTGTATAACCACAGAACAGCTAAGAGAAACGGGGGGTGGGGGTGAGTGGGGAACGGAGTACGTTTTATAACCTAGGCACATTGCACTGAGCAGAACAGGTAATTAATGTCTCTTAATCTTGCACAGTGCCGCCTGAGCAAAAGCTGGATGGTTGACGGTGCAGAACGACGCAATGCGACCAGTACTGTCAACCACCAAGGACACGCCCACTGAGGCCACGAGGTTCATGCTACACCTCCCACCAATGCGGACCAGACAAAAAGTGGAGCAGCTCAAAGCATATTTCAGTGCCGTCGAAAATCCCCACAACTCACTCCACGAAGCCGAATTAAAGACACAAAGGGATGCAGACTGGGACGGACACCCCTGCCACAAAACTTGGGAAGGCAGCGTCGGCAGTGGACAGGAGGCAGACCGGAATCGGAGATCAAGCTTCTCATGCCAGAAAACAACAAACCGCAAAATTTCATTGTGTACACTGATGGCTCGGTCACCAAACGCCAGCCAGGGTGGGGCTTCGCTGTCAAGCAAGGTGCGACCACCATCCACGAAGACAGTGAAGACTATACGGTCTCAACCTCCAGCTTGACAATAAGTGAAAGCAGTTGCCCATGCCCTCCGCTGGATTGCCTCAAGAGGTGACGGTCGGACCACACATGTCTTCATCCACACTCCGAGCATCGCTTTCCGGCACCTTCCTCCAAACTCTGCCAGATTTGGTTATGCCACTAAAGGGGCACTCTTTATCTCCACGCAGCTGTCCTCCGACCCTGGTCAGCGCCCTCCGAAAGGTTCGGGTACTAATATGACTGTGGAAGCAGCCTAGCGCCCAAGCAAGCACGTAAACATGAGGCGCATCCACCCCGGGTAAAAAAAAAGTTTCGTCTCGATTCAAACGATTTTGGTTTTATCTGAGTTGTTTGTAACCAACTTTCTACTGTTTGAGCACCAACAAAAAACTGCTCGTTAGCTGACAGTTTTCTGGACCCTATGGCATAACTAAATGCGGCAGTGGTTGAAGGAAGGACGTCGTAAACCAGTGCTTGGAGTTTGGTCTTCATCCTCACAGATTTGATGAGCTTGCTACAAAAAGTGAAACGTAAAACTGGATGGCCAAACTGGGATGTGTCAATGGTCGACATCCACCTTCGAAACCTGGGTATGCTGCCATGGACATGCCGGAATGAAGGAAATGACCAAGCAGTGCTGAGGAGCTTGAGACACTACCATCGGGCACAAAGCCAAGGACATCACACCATTGATCGCCTGGAGGAGAGAGGCGCGGAAAGAGGAAACGCTAGACGATCTTCCTTGAAAGGATGAGAGAGGGCCATCGTCAGTCAGACGAACCATGGAACTGATTCAAACTGTTTCAGTCTCCACATTTCTTACCACTTTATCTCGAAATGCCACAAATGCACCTGGGTAATGCGATCTTCTTGTGCTGTGAACTGACCGAGAAATGTGACGTGTAGTACAAATCGGACTCGCTTTTACGACTTTCCAAACATTTGTCGCTATTTGGCGAGTATGCCAGAACGATGAAAGTGAACCACACCCTGCGGTGACTCAAATTAGAAACATTCTGGGAGCAAGGCTTCAGAATTAAGACGCATGGCATGGCAGCTGTGACCTGTGACCCTGGTTGTCAGTGTTCAATGATTTTAAATTTAGCATTTCAAAATCAGTCAGTCAAAATGGTATCTATGGGGCAAACCGATCTATAGCAAGCTTTACGCGCCTAACATTATACTGTTGTAGTAATTAAACAAAGCACTCTGCACTCGCACATGCCCTTAAACTTGTGTTTAAAAAAAGTGTTTATAAGATAACGATACTAATACGCACGAACACACACACACACACACACTCTCTCTCTCTCTCTCTCTCTCTCTCTCTCTCTCTCTCTCTCTCTCTCTCTCTCTCTCTCTCTCTCTCTCTCTCTCTCTCTCTCTCTCTCTCTCTCTCTCTCTCTCTCTCTCTCCTGATCTTGCAAAAATGATTTTTGGGACATAACGGATGTAAGCTTCCATTCCAACAACAGAAAACACGACACCTTTGTTTCTGTTCCGCGTGAATTCTGAAGGATCAATAACTTTCAAAAACTTTTTTTTACCATCATCCGTTATTTCATGGATCTTTGATTACCTTACAAACAGACTTCAGTTTTAGTGTGTAATAGTAATTTAAACTGGAAAGAGAACATCAA
Organism: Alviniconcha marisindica; assembly: GCA_018857735.1. Taxonomy (NCBI): domain Eukaryota; kingdom Metazoa; phylum Mollusca; class Gastropoda; family Provannidae; genus Alviniconcha; species Alviniconcha marisindica. The sequence goes on from JABMCL010002285.1 coordinate 95,531, forward strand.
CTCTGTGCTGAAAAAAAGTGAACTAGATAATGTGTTGCCTGAGAAAGCTGAGATCATTTGGAGTCAATTCAGACATGCTAGTAACTTTTTTTATAATGCTGTAATATATAGCTTTATTATGTTTGGTTCTGTCTGTTGGGGTGGGAATATTTCAAAATTTCATAGAGAGAGGTTGGAAAAGATTGTGAGAAAAAAAAGAGAAAAAAAAGCAGGTCATGTTGTGGGAAAGCCAGTGGACAGTTTTAAGACTCTACCTGAAAAGAGACTGTACAGAAACCTAACGAAATATTAAATGATCCTACACATCCAATGAGACACTACTCTGACAGGAGAGTCAGCAACCGGAGTGCAAGATCTTTTACTCCCGAGAACATAATTATACAAACCGTTATAAAGCCTCGTTTTTACCCTCGGCTCTGTCACTTTTTAATGATAATTATACCAGTCATTAACTATGTGAGCGCATGCGCAGAACGTCCTCTAAGGATGATAACTTTCCACGGGAGGGGGTGGGGGATGTATGTACCTAATGATTTTTAGTTAATTTGAGAGTTTTGGTTTTGGTTTTGGTTTGACAGGTATTTTGGGGGTTGCAGATTGAGAGAAAGGGGCTGTATGTCTAAGAGTGTGTGTGTGTGCGTGTGTGTGTGTGTGTGTGTGCGTGCGTGCGTGCGTGCGTGCGTGCGTGCGTGCGTGCGTGCGTGCGTGCGTGCGTGCGTGCGTGCGTGCGTGCGTGGGTGCGTGCGTGCGTGCGTGCGTGCGTGCGTGTGTGTGTGTGTGTGTGTGTGTGTTTCATGACTTTGAATTATTGAGATATGTGCAGTTCAGTTCTTCGTTGTGCGTTAATGTATAAGATCGAACGACAGCTTTAATTTCCCGCTGGGATGAATTACGTATATTGTTATTGTTAGCTTTCTAGCATTTATCGCAATAGCTTTCCTTTCTTTTGTATTTAGGCGGCTGCTTATCGACTTCCGAGGCATAACTTTGCCACATGCTGTAGATTTCTGTCAGTGAGGATACACATAAAGACAAGGCAAAATTAAAATTTCACGTGGTCCAGCTGTTGAATCCGGATCGTAAGATTAATAATCATAATAATCATAAATAACCTTTGTATAGCGCTATTCTCTGGTGTACCCAAACTCACTGCGCTTTACAACATTCTCCAACATTTTCTAAGTTTCACAAACATAATACCTATAATTATGGCAACTAACAATGTATAATATACAAGTACATGTGCCATTTTTATGAGAAGCAGCAATATATAAAGAAAATGAATCATTATATTATTATATTATAGATTCGCCCATTGCAAGGAATATTTATGAGGTGACGGTCACCGAGATCGTATCGTCACATATAGCTTCTTTTGGCGGTTGTAAAAGACACGTTCCGAAAAGGTATAACGTTGAGTCTTGTAAACAAACACCAATATAACAAAACAAAAACAAAACCCTAATTATAGCCAAGTATCAGATTACACCAAAAATATATGTGAGAAGAGTTTAGAAATGTGTATTTGCTTATGACCTGAGTTTGACTGTCCTGAGGTGACCCTGTGTGGTTGACAGGACATTAAAATCCAATTACTGTTACTACTACTACACAAAAACATGTCTAGATTTCTCATCTGTGCGTTGTGGATTCGCTTTGTTGAATCAACTTTGCCAAGCAAACTGAAACAGCCCACACCCCTACCTGCGAGGGGACTCGATTAAAATCCACTTACTGTTACTACTACTACACAAAAACATGTCTAGATTTCTCATCTGTGCGTTGTGGATTCGCTTTGTTGAATCAACTTTGCCAAGCAAACTGAAACAGCCCACACCACCTACCTGCGAGGGGACTCGATTTCACCTCCCTTCACACTGCACAATACAGTAAGAGGAGTCTGGAAACAGAGGTAACTCTGAAGGCTCTAAAGGAAGGTCCTTGTCTATAACCTCTCGATAAACTACACG
>JABMCL010002285.1:115000-117500 GCA_018857735.1 Alviniconcha marisindica
CTCAACCCAAAACATATAAGTGGCTTAGCTCACCATCTCATTTTTCATAGGTTTTTTTTTCTTCTGTTGTTTAAGTGTCGTTTTGTAGCTTGATAAAAGGGACTATCCAGACAATTCGCATGTTGTGTTTTGTCCTAATAAACAGCCTTCGACGCAGTACACAAAATCATAACCTAGAGCGAGTTATGGAAAGAGTAGGAGCATCGGTAAGATGTGCCATAAATAGATGTACAAAAATAATATGTTTCAAGGCCCAGTCACCGTGGGCATTAAAAACAAAATACTTATCTATCCCTCTCTGTGGTTGGTTAAACAAACAAAACAAACAAAACAAATCACTGTTTTGACTGGGTTAGAGTAATTATGTTTTGATCAGTGCTATGTAGCACAATATTGTGTAGAACTGTCTTCATTATTTTGCCTGCTTACTCTCTGGTCAAAATGTGTGTTGCGTGCTGTCATTTCGCCAGCGATACGTAGAGTACATGTGCACTATAGAGAGAGGAGGAAGGGATCGGGGGCGGCGGGGGGTGGGGGAGGGGGTTCGGTAAATCTTTCAAACACATGTACGCCGCCACACTTTTGATGGACTTTACGTCAGTGGGCAGAGCTTTCTCTAGGTGACACGCGCAACACACGCTCATTTCTACAGAGTTCATCCACACAGTGTCGTTGTTTCGGTTACTATAATGCCTTGTTCTTCACGTTTTGCATACAATGACTCACTCATCAAACTGGGCAAGCCTAATCCTAAAGACAGTGTAGTTCTGCACACCACAAACGCAAGGTTTTGCCAACGGTCTGATTTCACTTCTTGCTTCTTCAGATCAAAATCTACCAATGCTAATACGAGCCGTATGTGTTGATTATGATGTGTCTTGACGCGTGAATCCAAATTTTCTTAAATAGTTGGTGGTCTTCAGTGGTACGTCGTATGGCATCGATCCGTACAGGTGTTCGTTTTCTCCTCAGTAGTTGCCGCTGTCGGTAATGGCAGCATCAGAGCCGCCACTGTATAGGCCTACGTCGTTTGGACTGCATACGCCTTTTGGTTTAAACAAAATTTTATTCGAGACGAAATAAACATACAAAAAATCATTATGTGCTCATCAACAAGCTATAGCTTATAGGCGATGAGCTCATGCAGTTGAAAAACACACACAATGCATACGCCTTTTCGTGACTGGGCGAATGTTAGTTCGCCGAACATACTTCGGACAGTTCGACGAACTATGATTCGTTTCTTAATTGAACTTTTAGTTCGACGACAATGTTTCGGACAGTTCGACGAACTTTACTTGGTTCTTAACTGGCTTGCAATGAGATGCAAGCTTCGGCCCGAACTTGCGGCAGATGCGCAGCAGACAGCATGATCCAAAATGTAGGCTAAAGTCAAGTCAATATACTTTAATTATCCCTCAAAGAGAGTAAATCAACTAACTATTATGTCATTCTAGGTCCCAGAGACAAGGCTGCGCCTCCCACGAGTCAACAAATAAAAAAATCCCCTCCGAAGCGAGTGAAGTACCTAGCGACACACTCGTCCATTAAAAAAAAAAAAATGAAATGAAATCTTCCTCATCCACAGGAGAGCTCTGCTCTCAGCTAGTCAGAGACAAGGTTCGTCGAACTGGGCGAATGTTCCCAGAACATGTTGAGCGAAGTTTTTTGGACCCCGAATATAGCTTCGTCTCAGTTCGACGAATACTCCGAACTATATTAGCGAAGCAAAATTTGGCCCAATTAAGAACTAACTATATTCGCCGAATACTCCCAACTATGTTCGCGAACAAATGTTCGCCCAATTAAGAACGGGCTATAGACGTAGAAGAAAAAGAAGAAGAAAAAAGAGAGAGAGAGAGAAAAAAAAAGAGTCTATAACGTTAAACGAGTTCAGGCCGGTCGCATAATTTGTATTATACCTATTTGCACTCTACACATGCCGATTTGTTCACTGTCGTCTCCGTTTGGAAGATAAACCTGATTAGGGGGACTGTTTGCTCCCCGTTAATGCCGAACAAAGCCTTCCAAATAAGACATGGCGAGCGCATTCTTTCATGACCATGGCGTCATCCACAGTCTAGGGAGCGCTAGCTTTTCATGCAAGTTATCTGCCATTACACAAGTCAACACAGCGCTACGTGGTGTGCAGACCGAGAGCTTGTGACTATGAAGAGGCCGGGTTCAGCGTTAGGAGGTTCAGCGTTAGGAGGCCGGGTTCAGCGTTTGGAGGCCGGGTTCAGCGTTAGGAGGCCGGGTTCAGCGTTAGGAGGCCGGGTTCAGCGTTAGGAGGCGGGTTCAGCGTTAGAAGGCCGGGTTCAGCATTAGGAGGCCGGGTTCAGCGTTAGGAGGCGGGGTTCAGCGTTAGGAAGCCGGGTTCAGCATTAGGAGGCCGGGTTCAGCGTTAGGAGGCGGGGTTCAGCGTTAGGAGGCCGGGTTCAGCATTAGGAGGCCGGGTTCAGCGTTAGGAGGCCGGGTTCAGCGTTTGGAGGCCGGGTTC
>JABMCL010002285.1:122500-130000 GCA_018857735.1 Alviniconcha marisindica
ATTTTTCACGTGACAACACACACACACGCACACACACACGCACACACACTCACACACAACACACACACAACAACACACACACACACACACACACACACACACACACACACACACACACACACACTTCCTAAACATAACAAAACATTAATCGTCTTGGAGATTGGTGAAAAAACAACCGTACACCAACTGGCCTGACAGGCCGGCAGCGGAACCTTGACGGCATGTTTACAAGCGCTCACCTTTGCGTTGACCGCACGGGGCAGGGGAGGGAGGGGGAGTTGGGGGGGGGGGGGGGGGGGGGCAGGGAATTTGGCCAGTGGTGACTGGCGTCCACCTTGCCCGCCTTGTCCCGCCAGAGCGGCGGGCAGAGCTGGGACGTCACAGACCGTGGCCAGCGGCCCGTCATGTCATAATGCACTCGCCGCCCCGCCAAGAAGGCTTGTTTTGGAGTAGACTGTGGAACGGGCACCAGCGGCGCTGCAGTGTTTGTGTACCAGGTCAAGCTCGCCGTGGCTGGAGCTCTCTGCCTGCAGGAAACCTCACAACTGCACGGATCGTTTCTCAGCAAAACAAAACTGTGAGTGATAAAGAGAGAGAGAGAGAGAGAGAGAGGAGAGAAGAGAGAGAGAGAGAGAGAGAGAGATGGGGCAGTTCGAATGCACATGCAGGGACACGGTTTTTGACTTGTTTTGCAACTTACATTGTGTTTGTTGTCCTGGTCAGTGATTGTGGTGGTGGTGGCCAAATGTGCCGTTGTGTGTGTGTGTGTGTGTGTTGTGTGTGTGGAGAGAGAGAGAGAGAGGGGGGAGAGGGTAGAGAGAGGAGAGGAGAGAGAGAGAGATCAGCTGGAATACACATGCAGGGACACGGTTTGACTTGTTTTGCAACTTACATTGTGTTTGTTGTCCTGGCCAGTGATTGTGGTGGTGGTGGCCAAATGTGCCGTGTGTATGTGTGTGTGTGTGTGTGTGTGTGTGTGTGGGAGAGAGAGAGAGAGAGGGGAGAGAGGAGAGAGAGAGAGAGAGAAAAGATGGAGAGAGAGAGGAGAGAGAGAGAGAGAGAGAGAGAGAGAAGAGATCAGTTGGAATGCACATCGGCAGGGACACGGTTTGACTTGTTTTGCAACTTACATTGTGTTTGCTGTCCTGGTCAGTGATTGTGGTGGTGGTGGCCAAATGTGCTGTGTGTGTGTGTGTGTGTGTGTGTGTGTGTGTGTATGTGTGTGTGGGGTGTGTGTGTGAGAGAGAGAGAGAGAGAGAGAGAGAGAGAGAGAGAGAGAGAGAGAGAGAGAGAGAGGAGAGAGAGAGATCAGTTGGAATGCACATCGGCAGGGACACGGTTTGACTTGTTTTGCAACTTCCATTGTGTTTGTTGTCCTGGCCAGTGGTTGTGGTGGTGGTGGCCAAATGTGCCGTGTGTGTGTGTGTGTGTGTGTGGGAGAGAGAGAGGGGGGGGGGGCGAAGGCGGAGGTGCACAGAATCGAGAAAAAGAGGGACAGTGCGGAGAGAGGGGTGCGGGGTGCGAGAAGGGGTACGAGAAAGAGAGAGGGGCAGAGAGGGGGGTGAGAGAAAGAGAGGGAGAGAGGATAGCGATGGGGGGGGGGGGGGGGGGTGGAGGTGGGGGGGGGGGGGGTAGGAAAGAGAGAATTCGAACCCCAAGTCCACCTTATTTTGCAAGGACTGTAGTTTAGATGCAGTCAGAATCTAACAAAATAGTCTCAGCGAATCTACTGATGACTAAAAATATAATTACAGGGAATCAATTATATACATATAAACATGGATGGGTAAGTGATCTTTCATTATGCATGAAAATGTATACAAGGAGCATAAGAACCTCCACACAAAAATATAGCGTGTTGATAGCGCCAGATGTACACAGTGCGTACATCACACATCTATACATCTATAATGCATGAGCATACAACCAGCAAATAATTGAAGTAGAACATCAGTCAGATAATTTTATCCGACTAACTTTGGAGAACAAAACAGAAACAGTCAATACTTATAAACGACAGTAAGGGACAGGGACCAAAACAAAATACTAACCGTGAAACTCCCCTCGTTCGACGCTGTGTGTGTGTGTGTGTGGGTGTGTGGTGTGTGTGTGTGTGTGTGTGTGTGTGGTGTGGTGTGTGTGTGTGTGTGTGTGTGTGTGTGTGTGTGTGTGTGTGTGTGTGTGTGGTTAGTGTTTTGTCAGTTGATTTTTGGGGTAGATGGACGCTCTACAAATTCTCTTTATTATTATTATTATTGCAAAAAATGTCACTCACACAAGTAGTCGGGAGGACTGGGGGCAACTGAATGGGTGTTAAACTAGGTCTCCGACACATGAAAGGTTAAAAGAACGCTATTTATTAGGACAAAAGACGACAGCCGAATTTTGGTGGTAATCCCCCTTTTCAAGCACCAAAACGACACTTAAACAACAGTTAAACAGAATACAGAATCTTTATTGTCTATGAATAACGTCGAAATTTGCCTTACGACTGCACAAAAGACACCAGTAAAATAGCACACAGTATAATACACGAACATAAGTACACGTAAAACACAGAGTACTTTGTCTTAGAGTCTGGAGGGCACGCACACATCCGGAACAGTCAACCCTACCAGTTACACACATCAGCACATGCACTCACAGGTGAACTGAAAATGAGATGTCGAACCAGGACACTTATCTGCTTTGGGTTCAGTTACGCAGAGACAAATCTCTGAGCTGTGTTGTTTTCGCGTCCGTTTTGGGAATTGGGGGTAAATTATATGCACATTGTTGTTTCCACACACATCCCTGTTTGCCACCCCCTCACACACATGCATGCGCGCACGCATGCCGCTATAATAGGGGTTAGGCTAGGGCAGGTCGGAATGATCGCTCTGATAACCGGGGGTTGACGGGGGAAATAAACCAAAAGTTTTTAAATTCTAAAGGCCTAAACTACAGTCTTTGTAAAAAAACCTTTTTCCCAACTAGGCTTTTCTCTCTCTCTCTCCTCCCCCCCCCCCCCCCCCTCTCTCTCCCCCCCCCCCCCCAATCCCCCCCCCCCCCCCCCCTCTTTTTCTCCCCCCCCCCCTCCTCCCCCCCCACCCCCCCCCCCACCCCCCCTATCTCTCCCTCTCTCCCCCCCCCTTTTTCTCCCCACTCTCTCTCTGCCCCCTCTCTTCCCCCCCCCCCCCCCAGGGGCCAGGCCTCAAATTAGGTCTCAGATGCCAGTACTGTAGTCACGGGCTTCATCTTTTTCCCGGGGCCCCGGAGCCAATGTCGGGAAAGAAACAATGACCCCCTCGATTGGAAAACAGAAAAGGAAGGGAAGGGGGCGGGGGGGGGGGGGGGGGGGGGGGGGCGGAAGGGACAGGGTAAAACCCTCCCTTTTTTTGGTGTAAATGAAAAATGGCCCCGGCTGGGCCTTTTTGTTGACACGGGGTCACACTCGCCTGTGACCTTGATCTAAAACCGTTTTCCCCACACAGAGGAGAGAGAATTGGGGGCCCCGGGAAAAAGAGAGGGGGGGGGAAAAAAAGAGGGGAGGGGAGGGAGAAGAGATTGGGAAAGAAAGAGGGGGGGAGAGGGAAGAGAGGGGGGGATGGGAAAAAACGGGAAAATAAAGCCAAAGGGGGAAGGGAGGGCAGAAAGGGGGGGGAGAAAAGGGAAAGAGAAAAGGAAAAGGGGGGGGGGGGGGGGAAAAGGGGGGGAAAGAAAAAGGGAAAAAAGAGGGGGGGGGGGGAAAAGGAAGGGGGGAGAGTGGGGGGGGGGGGGGGGGGGAGGGGGGGGGGGGAGGGGGGGGGGGGGGGAGGGGGGGGGGGGGGGGGGGGGGGGGAGGGGGGGGGGGAGAAAAGGACGGGGGGGTTTTTGGGGGGGGGAAGGAAGAGAAAATTTTTGGGGCCCAACCCAAAAAAGGGAGGGGGGGGGGGAGAGGGGGGGTTTGGGGGGGGAGAGGGGGAGAGAGAAAAACTGAAAGCCGAGTTCGAAAACTTTATTTTAAAACCATTTAGTTTGGGTTTAATTCGCCCAAAGAAAACTTTTGTTTTACGCCCAGTCACCCACAGGGGGAAAATTTATAAGCTTTTCCAACCTTTTTTGGCCCAAAAACCGAAGCGTGAAATGCGTGCGCGAAATGCTGTGTTCCCCAATTTGAGGGAAACTGGTGTGTGTCCCACAAACTATAGGGCCCGGGGGGGAGATATGTTGAGGGCGGTTTTTGCGTGTGTGCGTGCGTCCCGTGCGTGCGTGCGTGCCCCCCCTTTGGGGTTGTGTGTGTGGGGGTGTGTGTGGGGTGTGGGGGTGTTTTTTTTTCTGCCTGTCTCCTTGTGTTTTTGTGTTGTGTGTGTGTGTGTTTTGTGTGTGGGGTGTGTGTGTGTGTGTGTTTTTGTGTTTTGGTGTGTATTTTGTGTGTTTTACCGGCATTACGTTTCCGCCCTTGGTTGTTTACGGTGGGGCGGGGTTGAGCGTGGCTGTGACAGAAGCTGACAAGGGCACGATCATTCACTCCTTGTCTGACACCCACGGCAGTTCCTGTGAACCACACAGCGCTGTGGGCTGCACGTGCTACCTGTCTATATCTATTACCTTGTCAGCTGCAACTTCTACTGCATGGGCTGCGACGGTGCTGCCAACAGAGACCGGGGAAAAGGAGTGGGGTGGTGTGTGTGTGTGTGTTGTGTGTGTTCTCCCCTCTCTCTCTCTCTCTCTCTCTTTTCTCTCTCTCTCTCTTCTTTTCTCCTCTTGCCTCTCTCTCTCTCCCCTCTCTCCCCTCTCAAATTTCCCCCTCTCTCTGCGTCTCTCTCTTTTTCCCCCCTCTCTCTGTTGTCTTTCCCCCCCCCCCCCTAGGGTTTTCCCCCCAGTTAATCCGCAATTTAGAAATATAACTGTTTTTAGCCTAATTTTTTAAAAAACACCCCTTGGAAAATAATGTTTCGAGTTCTTTTCTCTCTGTCCCCTTGTTCTTCTCTGTTTTTTCCTTTGCTTTTCCCTCTTCTTCCTCTCGGGGGTTTCTGCTCTTCTTCGGGCCTTCGTTCCCCTTTCTCCTCCCTCGTCCCCCCTCCTCTCCCTCTCTCTCCTCTCTCTCTCTCCTCTCTCCTCTCCTCTCTCTCTTTTCCCCCACCCCCCATTGGGACCTTGAACTGAACCGACACGCAAAACCCACACAAAAGGAAATAAAAATAGAACAACTGGCACCCCCCCCCCCCCCCCTCCAACCCCACCCCCTTTTTTTGTTGTTGTCTGTTTTTTGGGCCCAAAATTTAAAAATTTTTTTGGAAACCGCCAAACAAACCCCGGGCCCCCCCCCAACCCCCCCTTTTTTTTTCAAACGGGGGAGTTAAAACGCTCAAAAGAACAAAAATTTACAAAACAAGACCGGGTCGCCTACGAATCCCCCCAGGGTTAAATAAAAGGGTACATAACCCCACCAGGGGAAAAAAGGTCATAAACCCCAAAAGAGGTAAATACAAGGTAAAAACTCTAAAGGGGAAATACAAGGTCAAAATCCACCGGGGAAAAAGGTACATAACTCCACCAGAGGTAAATCGGGTAAAAAAACCCACCGTGGAATCGGGGTAAAAAACCCCCCCAAAGGGGTTGGGTCAAAAACCCCCCCCGGGGAAAATAAAAGGGTACAAAAACTCCACCAGAGGTAAATAAAAGGTACATAAACTCCCCCAGATTAAATCAAGGGTAAAAAACCCCCGGGGAAAATACAAGTACAAAAATCCCCGTGGTAAATACAAGTACAAAAACTCCCCAGAGGAAAATAAAAGGTACATAAACTCCCCAGAGGACACGAGGTGACCCCTAAGCTCTTCACAGTGGCAGCTACAGTGCAATGTTCCGGTTCCGAGCAGACCAGACCCACTGCGCTGTAGCGTATTGTGAATATCCCCCAAAGTGGTTGCGGCGCTGTTTAGTTGTTAGATGGCTGGTCCCAGATACTGCCCGTCTGGGCGCACTTCTGTGTACCCTAAACTATGCACCATTTTACGTGTCAGTTTATTCAAAACCACATACGTGGGTGCATGTGATTTACCTTGACGACCTTCACCGCCGGCAAAATGCCATTTAGATGGTGGTCCCCACCGTGACGGGCCCCGTCTCGGCGCACGTTCTTTTACCCCAACCCATGCCCAGTTTACGTGTCAGTTTTTTCCCCCCTCTATATGTTTTACCTGTGACGACCTGCACCGCATTTTTGGAAAAATGACCGGGATTTTTACGTGCTACTGCGGGAAAACCGGGGTGGAAGGGATACCGAAATAAAGTCGCACAGAAACGACCCCGATTTTTTTTTTTCCCCCGCTCCTCCGGGACTGAACCCGACCTTTCATCACGAGTCCGTCATAATCAAAAAATAATAATAAAAAGTACATTTAATTTTTAACGCCCGCTCCCATCTACATTTAACATAAAAACAATATTCTATACTCTAGAGGACAGTCCTACCAAAAAATTTCCAAAACAAAACCCCCCGCACCACCACGCACGCACGCAACGCAACGCACCACCACACCACACACACACACACACACACACACACACACACACACACACACACACACACTCCCCAAATGACTGAAGCAGAAACAGGGTATTGTTATTAGTTGGGGCGGAAATATGTGAGAAGAGGAAGGTTTTCAGCTTGGTTTTAAAAGATGCCATTATGATGATGATTATGGATCCTTGAATCGTCTAATGTACCTCTGTATTATACTTATTGTATACATTATAGTATACATTATCGACTATGTGTTTTCAGACTGCATACTGCTTGCATTGTTCTGTTTAACAGTTTTTACAGCAGCTTTAATGTGTTGTTGAACATTGTTAAACATATCGCTATCACTAAGCTGTCCTTTATGCCAATATGTGCAAAGGGCTAACTGCTTCCGTTTGCTGTACGTTCCATTATTTAGATCTTTGCTTAAAATGAGTGTTGTATGTCAGTATGTCCATGAGTGAGATACGATTCTGATGCTTCTGCAAATAATTTTGCATGTTTGTAGGCATGTTTGTAGGCAATGGCATATAGCGTATTTTTCTTTATTCGTATATTATGTGCGTGTAGGAGGGCTGTTACGGACAAATCAGTGGACCTAATGCTACTAGGCTACTTATATCCATGTTCCCCTCTAGTCTCGCTTTCTGTCACTGTCTCTCAGTCCTTGTCTCTGTCTCTCTGTCTCGATCTGTTTCTCTGCCTGTCTGTCTGTTTCTCCCTCAGTCTGTCTGCCTGCCTGCCTGCCTGCCTGCCTGCCTACCTGTCTGTCTGTCTGTCTGTCTGTCTGTCTCTCTCTCTCTCTCTCTGTCTCTCTGTCTGCTGTCTGTCTGTCTCTCTCTCTCTCTCTCTCTCCTCTCTCTCTCTCTCTCTCTCTCTCTCTCTCTCTCCCCTCCTCCTCCTCTTTTGTCAGAGACTGCCATTTGCGGTTTATTTCATAATGTAAAATGGTTTAAAATGATGCCTTAATTGTATATTTACCCCTCAGTAGCTTAGCAAAGGGCTAGTTG
>JABMCL010002285.1:135000-140000 GCA_018857735.1 Alviniconcha marisindica
ACACACACACACCACCACTACCATCAACACATACACGACACACACACACACACACACACACACACACACACACACACACACAACACACACAGACACACACATACACGACGCGCACACATACACCACACACACACACACACACACACACACACACACACACACACACACACTCGCTCACCACTCACACACAACACACACAAAACACACACACCACACACACACACACACACACACAACACACACACATACCACACACACACACACACACACACAACACACACACACACACCACACACACACACACACACACACCCCACAACACTACCTACATACACACACACACACACACACACACACACACACACACACACACACACACACACACACACACCACACACACACCTCACACACACAACACACAAAACACACACACACACACAACACACACACACACACACATTCCCCACACATATACACACACACACACACACACACACACACACACACACACACACACACACATTCACACACACACATACCTACACACACACACACACACACACGCACACAGTGTCTCGCTGACACAGCAGGGGCCGTGCCGCTGTTGGAGCGGCAGTGTGACTGAGGGCCGGGAGGTAGATTATTTTCTTCCCGTGTCGGCATTCTCCGGTCATTCACCTCCTGGTCCCCCCCCCTCCCCCTCTCTCTCGTCCCACTCTCTCTCTCTCCCCACCCACCCCCCCCCACTCTCTCTCTCTCTCTCTCTCTCTCTCTCTCTCTCTCTCTCTCTCTCTCTCTCTCTCTCTCTCTCTCTCTCTCTCTGTCACTGTCTGTCTGTCTGTCTGTCTCTCCCCTTCCCCCTCTCTCTTCCCCCCTCCCTCTCTAGTGTGACTGCCAGTGTGTGTGTGTGCCATAGTGCATACGTGAATGTGTGTGCGTGCCGCGCGCGCGTGCGTATGTGTGTGCGCGCGCGTGCGCGGGTGTGTGTGTGTGGTGTGTGTGTGTGTGTGTGTGTGTGTGTGCTGTGTGTGTGTTGTGTTGCGTGCACGCGCGCGTGTGCGTGCGTCAGGAGGTGGCAGTGGTGGTGGGGGTGGGGTTACATTCTCTTGCTCCCATCCACCTCATGACGATCGTTGCTGTTATGTTGTTGTGATAGTCGGTTGATATTGTGTGTTCAGTGTTATCGTCCAGTCCAGCAAATATCCAGACGGAAACGAAAAATCTTCAAAAAACAAAACAAAAAAACCAACAAACAAAAAACAAGTAAGTAAGTAAGTTGGTGTTTTACGCCCAGTCAACCGGTACGGTTATAGGAGGGCGGAACAAAAAAACTAAAACAAAACAACAACACAACACCGACTATAAAGTATGATAATTATAACAAGAAGGAAAAGGAGAAATTGCCCCAAAGACTAAAACAAATGCACTGAGTTGCAAAATCTAGAGCACCGCCCCCCCCGCCTGTGCTTCATACAAAAATGGGCCGGACTCTCAGGAGCAGGTCTGAATGATTTCTTACCCCTTTCCTGTGCAGAGAGTACACACTTACCGGGAGGCGACATGGGTACAGCCGGGCGGTGGGGGGGGAGGGGGAGGGGGAGGGGAGGGGAGGGGTGGGGGGTGCAATAGCTGTTGTTGTTGGAATGGCCGTCGGTTCTCTGACCCCGTAAACTTCGCCCCGTCCGTTGTTGAGCTGTGAATCTTCTTGGTGCGCTTGTACTGCGAGTCGTGTCACTGTGCGTGTTTCTCTGTGTGTGTGTGTGTGTTTTTTCTTTTGGTGGGGTGTGTGTGTCTTTTTCTGTGTTGTGTGTGTGTGTTGTTTTCCTGTGTGTTTTTTGTGTGTGTGTCTGTTTCTGTGTGTGTGTGTGTGTTTGTGTGTGGTTTTGTGTGTGTGTGGGGGTGTGTGTTTCTGTGTGTGGTGGTGTGTTTTGGTTTCTGTTGTGGTGTGTGTGTGTGTGTGGTGTGGGGTGTGTGTGTGTGTTTCTGTGTGTGTGTGTGTGTGTCGTTTCTGTGTGTGGTGTGTGTGTGTGTGTGTGGGTGTCTTTTTCTGTTTGTGTGTGTGTTGTGTGTGTGTGTGTGTGTGTGTGTTTTTTTCTGTTTTGTGTGTGTGGGGGTGTGTGTGTTTTTCCCTGGGTGCATGGGGGGGTCAGTGTTTTAGGGGTGGGGGGTGTGTGTTTTGTGGTGTGTGTGTGTTTTGTGTGTGTTTTTGTTTGTTTTTTAGGGGGGAAAAAAAACCGGGTGGGGGGGGGGGGGGGGGGGGGGGGGGGGGGGGGGGGGGGGGGGTGGGGGGTGGGGGGGGGGGGGGGGGGTGTGTGGGGGGGGGGGGGGGTGGGGGGGGTGGGGGGGTTGTGGGGGGGGGTTGAGAGAGGGGGAAGAAAAAGGAGGGGGGAGGGGGAAAAGGGGGAAAAGAGAGGGGAGAGGGGGGGAGAGAGAGGGGGAGTGTGTTTTTGTGTGTGGGGGGGGAGGGGAGAGAGGGGAAAAGAGGAGGGGGGGGGTTTTTTAAAGAAATGGGGGTTTTTGGTGTCATGGGGGGTGTGTTTGGTGTGTTTTTAGAGAGAGGAGAGAGAAAAGAGAGAGAGAGGGGGGGTGTGTGTGAGAGAGAGAGAGGGGGGGGGGGTTGTAGGTGTGTGGGGGAGTGTGTGTTTTGGGGTGAGAGGGGGAAGAGAGGGGAGAGAGGGGGGGGGGGAGGGGGGGGGGGTTATGGGTAACGGGACTACCCGGGACTACCGGCCGGGTTGAGGGCCCCCGGGCCCAGCGGGGGCCCCGTATAGCGCAGAAGATCGGTCACAGGTCGGGGTCCCCACAAAAATTTACTGCTTGTGTGCTGCTTTCACTGTAGCATTGCAGCTGTAAAAGGGTTACAAGTGTGCGTGCACTTTTTGTGACCCCTCTCTCTCTCTCTCTCTCCCCTCTCTCTCTCTCTCTCTCTCTCCCCCCCCCCCCGGCGCCCCACACACACAAAAAACCCTTTGTCATAAACAAAAAAGGCCCATATATACTCAATGCGCGCGCACACACACACACAAACCCCACACACACCGTCACCACACACACACCACACACACACACACACCCCCCTACACACACACACACACACACACACACACACACACACACACACCCCTACCCACACACACACACCTACACACACACACACACACACACACGTGAAGCCATGCTGCTTAAGCAACAGATCGTATGACCTTGTCGCGCTCGGGAGCGATAAGTTCCAGCGGACTGAACTTGGCGTTTGTCCAGCTGAGTCGGCCTTGTTTTTGCTTTCATTTTCCTGGGAATCTCTCTCTCTCTCTCTCTCTCTCTCTCTCTCTCTCTCTCTCTCTCTCTCTCTCCGAGTTACGGTAGATATCATTGTCAGTTCTCCTTTAAGGTACGTCTTTAACGTTGAGAAATAGAGTTTAATTAATATTAGTTTCTTCAGTTCGTGGCCAGTAGACCTTTGTCAATCTGCTAATAATTATCTGTACAGTTGAGAAAGAGAGTTTAATCAATATTAGTTTCCTCAGTTTTACGGGAGGAGCTTCGTCGGCCGACAAAACCTCGAAATCTGTAGTTTGAAAGTATCATTGGCGAGAGCTGCCACAAGTATCATTTTTGTTGCGACAAACGTTTTGTCGTGAAAAAGACGTCTTTTGTCGGGACAGAAGTTTGTCGCGACAGATATTTGTCGGGACAAAACTTTTGTCGCGACAAAAAACATTTTGTCGCGACAAGCGTAATTTTGTCCCGACAAAAGTTTTGTCGCGGCAAGCGTACTTTTGTTGCGACAAAAGACGTGCTTTGTCGCGAAAAACACGCGTTTTTTGCGACAGATATTTTGCCACAAGTGTAATTTTTGTTGCGACAAACGTTTTGTCGCGACAAAAACTTGTTTGTCGTGACAGACATTTGTCGAGACAAAAAAAACAAACATTTGTCACGACAAAAACCTTTTGGCAAGAAAGAAAAAAAGAAAAAAGAAAAAAACGAGCAAATTGAGGAGAATGACACTGTGGTCTGTGTCACAATGACTCGGTAGGCATGTCGGTCTTGTCAGCCAATGCGGCTGTTCTTCCGGCGAGTTCATTTTCACCACCTTCCCTGTTCAGTCTCACGTAAGCCAGGCTGAGCGAGTGCGCGCAAACTCCACAGGGACAAAAAACGTGAGACGCATGGAGTGCCCTGTTTATGCACACCGTGTCAATGTCACGCTGCCAAGTCTGCATGAAGGCGAGCGGATTTGCGTCTTCGCCAACCTGCTTCACGTTTTTCTTCATGCGAACGCTATCGTGGCGGCGTTTCCCTCGTTACGAAAATGCGACTAGTTCTCGAAGCGTAATTTTTCTTATTATTCTTTTAATGGTGTCTTATAATGATAATAAGGAGGAGGAGGAGGAGGGGGATTTCTAGAGCGCCATCTAGCGCACAAGGTGGGAGCACAGGGCGTTTTACAGTAACATTAACAACACACGCACACACCCACGCACGCACACACGCACACACACACACACCACACACACACACACACACACACACGCACACACACACACACACCAAAACACCCTGCACACACACACAACCTCTGCACACACACACACACACACACACACACACACACACACACACACACACACACAGTCAGACAATCAGATAGGCACGGCAGTGAAAAAGACAGTTTAGAAATAGATATTGAAGGCCAGCTTTAATTAAAAGAGGAGGCGAATCCGAGTGGCGGAGAGTTTGCGGAAGAATTCTTGAAGCACAAGCATGCGTTTCAGTCGATGACATAGCTTGGAGGATGCTCGGATTCAAATAAGCGGCGAAAGCCTCCACTGCGGAAAAGGAACTATAGGCTACCGGCTTCAATGCAAAAAGTAGTACTAACTCCACGAGTTGTTTTAGAACGCTAGCAGCCATTCTATTTAAGATTTTTGTTAACTCCACAAGTGTTCGGAACAGGGGAAAGAATGAAACGATGTGATCTGCATTTTATTTTAAAATAT
>JABMCL010002285.1:155000-157500 GCA_018857735.1 Alviniconcha marisindica
CTGCCCGCAAATTGTACAGGCTGTGGCAGTGAAGGGTTGCTTATCTTATAAAGAACAGTAAGGGGGGTGGGGGCACTATCAAAGCAGTCGGAAGGATTGGGCGGAGTATTATGTCACAGTCCATCCTATGTAACTACTTCAAGGTGTGCACGAAGTTTACGCTTGAAAGAGCTGAGTGACTGACAAGATCTGACTGTCAGAGGCCGTTCCATAGATAAATACCAGAGAAGGATATACTTGTTTTGAATATGTCTATCCGTGGCCTAGGCAAACTAAGGTGATAGTTCATAGAGTTGGAATAGCGCGAGGGAGTGTGTGTGTACAGGTTAGATATGTACCCTGGAGCCTTATTGCTATGGACCCTGTACATGAACAAACCTTTGTTATATTCAAGTTGTTTTTGTAGGCTCATTATTCTCATCTCCTTTAATTTCTGGTCAGTAGTTAGAGTTGTATCTGGAAGGATTAACTTTACAGATCTTCTGTGCAGAGAATTTAATCTCTTTTTGAGAACATCACTACATCCGACCCAAACGACTGACGCATAATCAATGTGAGGTTTAATGTGGGCATTGAAGAACAGTTTTCTGGTGTCGATGTCTACGATGTACCTTAATTTCGACAGAAGGAAGACTCGTCTTGAAACTGTTTTACACACATTATTAATATTTGAGTCCCAGCGAAGTTTATTGTCTATGGTTATACCTAAAAGACGGTGTTCTGACACTTGATCAATTTTCGCCCCGTTTAGAACGAGATCGAGTGGTAAGGGTGACAACTGGTGTTTCTGTCTGGTAGCGATTGTCATTGACTTGGTCTTGGTCGGATTGATGACCATATGATTATTATCACACCAATTGGATACCTGATCTAAGCTGTCTTGCATATTGCTTCTGATTTGCCTAATATCTTTTCCAGATGTGTGCAGTGTTGTGTCATCTGCAAGCATGTCACAATCAACAGATATATCTTTCACGTGTAATGGAAGGTCATTGATAAAGAGACTAAAAAGAATAGGTCCCAAAACAGAACCTTGTGGTACACCATATTTTACTGATTCTTTGGAGGAGTAAGAGCCATGGAGTAAGACGCATTGCGTTCTATTATGAAGATATGATTTAAAAAATGGTAGAGAACTTAAGTTTTTAAGATAAATGGCGAGCTTCTTCAATAGAATATCGTGATCATCCAGGTCGAAAGCCTTCTTTAGGTCTAGGAATACTACTCCAGACACCTCAGATTTATTCATGGCTGTTAGCCAAGTATTTGTGAGACGTGCCAATGTAGTGTTGCAGGAGTATTTACGTCTAAATCCAGACTGAAAGGGCTGAAGGAGTTGCCGCTTTTCTAAGTAATCATTTAAATAAATGAGCACATGCTTTTCGAGAAGCTTTGACAAAACAGACAGAAGTGATACTGGTCTGTAATTGGTTGGATTTGTTTTATCCGTAGATTTTGGAAGCGGAACCACATTTTGGGTTTTTTAAGCTCAGACGGAAAAACGTTTTTCTCAATGCATAAGTTAAAAACATATGTAAGCGAGTCTATTATGTATGGCAATGACAGTTTTAGGAGCTGGTTGCTTATACCACCCACACCAGACGATTTTTTGTTTTCCAGCCTCGATATGTATTTGCCTAGTTCCGAAACGGAGAGATATGGGATGACAAATGGGTCTTGCCCGCTAGTTTTTTGTTTGCAGAAATCATGTAGAGGATTTGAGCATTCATATAGTTTTGTTCTTGGGTCTATTAATGATTTTGACACAGACAGGAAATGATTATTGAAAACATTTGCTGTTAGATTCTTCGGGATGTCGGTAGAAGTAGAACGATGTCCTTTCGTAAACACCTTTAGGGCAGACAGACAGACACACAGACAGATAGAGAGAAGATGGGGAGGGGGGAGAGATGATGGTGGGGGGCAGGGGAGCTGAGAGGGGGTGCGGGAGAGAACGGGGAGTTGGGAGATAATGTTGGGAGGAGCATGAGAGAGAAGGGGGGATGGGGAGGGGGGTAGAGATAATGTTGGGAGGGGGGAGGCATGAGAGAGAGATGGGGGTGGAAGGGGGGTAGAGATAATGTTGGGGGGAGCATGAGAGAGAAAGGGGGGATGGGGGTAGAGATAATGTGGAGGGAGCAAGAGAGAGAGAGGGGGATGGGGATGGGGGTAGAGATAATGTTGGGGGGGGGGAGAGAGGGGAGATGGGGGGATGGGGGGTAGAGATAATGTTGGGGGGGGGGGGAGATGAGAGAGAGAGAAGGGGGATGGGGGGAGAATAATGTTGGGAGGGGGGAGAGAGAGAGAGAAGGGGATGGGGGATGGGGTGGGTGGTAGAGATAATGTGGGGGGGGGGAGGGAGAGAGTGAGAGAAGGGGGGATGGGGATGGGGGTAGAGATAATGTTGGGGGGGGGAAGCATGAGAGAGAGGAGAAAGGGGGGATGGGGATGGGGGTAGAGATAATGTTGGGGGGGGAGCATAGAGAGAGAAGTGGGGGAT
>JABMCL010002285.1:165000-170000 GCA_018857735.1 Alviniconcha marisindica
CTGATGACCAAGACGGACCTGACGGAGCAGGAGATCATGACGCTCATCAGCGAGTTCTTCTTTGCCGGCGTTGACACGGTCAGTCCCCTGGTGGTGCACCGTGCAGGCACCCACTTCCGGTCGTTGACCGTGCATGCACCCACTTCCGGTCGTTCTTCCTGTCGTTGACCATGCATGCACCCAATTTCGGTCGTTGCTGTCTTTGACACGGTCTGTCCCCTAGCGATGCACCATGCACGCACCCACTCCCGGTCGTGCACCATGAATGCACCCACTTCCGGTCGTGCACCATGAATGCACCCACTTCCGGTCATGCACCGTGAATACACCCACTTCCGGTTGTGCACCATGAATGCACCCACTTCCGGTCGTGCACAATGCATGCACCAACTTCCGGTCGTTGCTGTCGTTGACGCGGTCAGTCTTGAGACGGTACACTATGGATGCACCCACTTCCGGTCGTGCACCATGCATGCACCCGCTTCCGGTCGTTAATAATGCATGCACCCACTTCCGGTCGTTTCTGTCGTTGATGCGGTCAGTCTCGTGACGGTACACTATGCATGCACCTACGTCCGGTCGTGTACCATGCATGCACCCACATCTGGTCGTTGCTGTCGCCTATTCTGATGGGACTGACGTACAGATTGAAACATAAATTAAATGTAACTATCTTCATTCACACAGATGCGTCTTCTCCTCGGCTTTGCTCATATCTGCTACGTTAGAAAAAAAGTCGATGACAAATCTGTCCATCCACTCTCAGTGAATCAACATCACAGTCATCATTTACAGACCAGCCATGTTCTTGGCTTGCTGTGCTAAGTTGAGAATCAACACACAAGGGAGTTGCTTAGCGCTAGAAAAACGTCACACAAACACAACAACAAAGACCCGAGTCGTCTACGGTAACTCTTACCTGGAATACATGTAAATACAAGGGACATAAACTCCACCAGAGGTACATCTTGTTGTGTTTGTGTGAGGTCTTTCGAGCGTTAATTAACTCCCTTGTGTCTTGATTCTGCACGTGCGCGCTGGGCCTCGTTCTGTTTCGGCTTGTGCTAAGGTAAAAATAATCGGTGACGAAGATGTCCATCCAATCAAGTAAGTCGATATCACTGTCTTCATTCACAGACGAGCCATCTTCTTGGCTTTGCTCTCTACACCCTTGCCCAGAACCCGGAAGCACAAGAAAAGCTGGTACAGGAAATAGACCAACTCGTGGACGGAAGTGACGTCGTGTCGGCCAGCACCCTGGGGCGTATGTCGTACCTCAAAGCGGTCTTCAAGGAAACTTTCAGGTAACATGATTATTATACCCCCAGTAACAAAATGTTGCGGGGTATGCTTGTTCGAAAATGTGTGCCTGATGTTTGTGTATGTATGTTTTATGTTTGCGAAGTGATTGGTTTTGTAGATTGACTTGACAGAGGGTTGATATATATGTGAGAAGAGTTTAGAAATGTGTATTTGCTTATGACCTGAGTTTGACTGTCCTGAGGTGACCCTGTGTGGTTGACAGGACATTAAAATCCAATTACTACTACTACTGTGCTTGAATCGCTGTGTCCGTTCCTCTGTCCGGGTCATTCATTTGTTTGCTTGTATCTTCAAGACAATTCAATGTGTTCACAGTTCTTTTTCGCCCCGATAAAACCGTCCTTGTTGACTGGGCGTTAAAAAACAACTTACTTACTGACTTCCACAGTACATTTAATTTCCGAAGTCCCCCAACTTCCGACCCCCACTCCAACTCGATATCTTCAAGACTTTGCTAGTGACTGGACCAGAACGAGCCAGAATCAACAATCAACCTGTCAGTCTTTGAGTGTGACTGGGCTGTATTCGACACATTGAGAGTGATTGTACCGTAACGAGTCAGAATCAGTTCGTGAAAACAATTGATGTCTTTGCGAAGTTAAACTTCTTTGACTGGTTCTTGAGTTGGTTAGTTGGTGATTTTTTTCTCTTCCTTTTTTTAAAGTAAATTTTCTTTTAAAGATTTATATCGGTTGCTGGTTGGTTGGTTTCCCATATTTGCTTCTTACTTCTTGATTATTCGCCTAGTGTTGTAGTTGATCAACCTGTGTGTGTGTGTGTGTGTGTGTGTGTGTGTGTGTGTGTGTGTGTGTGTGTGTGTGTGTGTGTGTGCGTGCGTGCGTGCGTGCGTGCGTGCGTGCGTGCGTGTGTCTGTGTGTTTATGTTGCGTGCGTGTGTGCGTGCGTGTGCGTGTGTGTGCGCGCGTGCGTTTGTATGTGTGCGTGTGTGTGTGTGTTTACAGAATGATCCCCATCACCCCTGGCAACGGGAGAACGCTAGACACGGACATCGTTCTGTCGGGTTATCACGTGCCTGCTGGGGTCAGTACCACGTCATCTTTACGTCATTGATATTACCCCTCACTTTTAGCATCATCACATCATCTTCACCGCCTTTATTGTTGTGGGTAATGCGTGTTATAACACTGGTAGATAAAAAATATAAAGAAAATAATTATGGGTTCATAGTTCATTCGTTCAGTGTGGAGGTGGTAGTCCTCTTTTGGTTTAAACAAAATTTTATTCATTCATCGTAATCATAAGCTCAACAAATAAGTACAGGAAACACAAAAGCAATATGCTTATTTGAGTGTTACCTTAGATAAAATGATAATCACACAGACATTTACGATGGCAAGATGGCAAATTGTTGGTCAAACAGTCCGAGGCAACAAAACCAACAAAGACAAAAATGACAACAAAAAACAAACAAAACAAAAGCAAAACAATAACAACAAAACGGGAGGAGGGGGTGGGGGTTAAAAAAGCAAATAACTAACCGAATGGTCTAGTAATGTTGTCATAATCATTGATCTGAGAGAGAGAGGGAGAGGATTAAAACGTGTACTTCTTCGCTTGTATCATAAACAAATTTTGGCAGACTTTTACAGATTTACAAGCGGTCGGTTTGGCGCAGAAAGTCGTGGACTATAGCAAATATTTTCTTACTAGTTTCTAAATGTAGCTGGTCGTTTCCAAACAGAAGTGTATCGTAGTCCTCTTTTCAATAGACGATCTTCGGAAATCCAGGGGACTGCACTCGGTAAGTGCCTAAAGGCATGGCCTGTATATACAGGTCCATGCCTGCCGGTGTAGTGCAGAGTAGGCATGCTTTTGTTGTGGGGTACAGTGAGCACGTGGGCAAGATGACGGATAACCCGTAAACAAAGGCAGAAAAGGCATCAGAAATGCCGATCAAGCGCCCACTGTTCGTGGGGAACATGCAGATCGGATAGTAGGTTCCTCCCAGCTGGTAGTCTAGTATAAATTATAATAGGTCCAAGCCTGAAGATCTAAAACTGTCGCAGATCGGCTCTTCTCAGCTGCCGCCTCCATTCAGGGGACTTCACTCTCCCGGAGTAAGAACACACTGTCAAATTATCTTTGCCTGTTGTTTCTGGAAATCGTCTATTATGTTATTATTATTATTCATATCTTTTTTATAGCGCTATTCTCTGCTCTTGAGCAGACTCACTGCGCACATTGGCATGTGATTCTGAATGAGTGACTGTATCCTTTTGTAGCGCGTATTATTAATATCCACGGAAGTGGTGTACTGGTAGCGCTCTGTGGTTGTTGCATGGCTGGTGCCACGTGAGATGCTGCCGTTTCGGCGCAAGTTCTGTGTACACCATTCAGCCATACACCAGTTTACAGTGTCACTTCATTCAACGCCACATAGGTATGGTGTATGTGTGTTTAGCTGTAACCTGCCACCTGCACTTTTGGCAGAATGACCGGGATCTTTTCGTGCTACTGCTGTAACACGGGGTGGAACGGATACCGAAATAAGAGTCAGCACAGAAAGTTGACCCTGGAGAAGAAACTTCTCCCGCCGCTCCTGCCGGGACTCGAACCCGGGACTTTTCGATCACGAGTCCGACGCTCTAACCACTGAGCTATCCCCGCTCCCCGCGGGAAGGCCATGCCTTTCCGCCAAACAATGACGCACGGTTTTGTCATCAACGTCATCATTAGCATCATCATCATCATCATAATAATAATAACAAAGGACATTTATTTTGTGATGCGCCTGAGCTGTCGAGTAAAAAGATAGCATTATAAGCGAGTAGAACAGCATACCAATAATCAACAGAATAAACCAGCTCTTTGTTTCTGTGGAAAACCGCTCATGGAAGATTTATACGCGGATAGCCCGCTGTTTTACTATCGAAGACTGCAGTGTATGTGGGTTTGCATGAAGTGACATGGTGCATGGTTGTATGGTGTACACAGAACTTGCGCCGAGACGGCAGCCGTTTCATGTGGCACCAGCCATGCCAGCGCTGTAAGTACACCACTTCGGTGGATATTCAAAAAACGCGCTATAAAAGGCTAGTCACTCATGTAGAACCACAGTTTGAGACGGTTTGGCCTAGCGGTAAGGCGTTAGGCTGGTAAGCGGAAGGACCTCGGTTCGATACCGCTTCGGCTCTCCTTTCTCTTCAGAAAGGTTGTGGTTTGTGGACACTGTCTTGTGACTTTGTCCATCACTTCCTACTGAAACATTAAAATGGCTCTCATCGCTGCCATCTTAATGCACAAGTCATTCTGGTGGTGACAGTGTAGCGATAGGTATATAATCTCCCTCTCCCCCCACCTCCATACTCCCTTCCCCCCATTCTCCCCGTCCCTAATAAGCCTTATGGTTTCTGTGGACGTTAAGCACCATGTTTACTTACTTAGTAGAACCACATGCGAGCGCAGTGAGTCTGCTCGAGAGCGGAGAATAGCGCTATATAAAAGCAATCATCATCATCATCGTTCCGTGGACGTAAAGCAACAAAGAAGAACATCATCATTATCACCATCATCATCATCATCCGAGGACATTTCCGGCTAATAGTCCCACGCCAAGTCAGCCAAGCGATATTAACCCCTTCACTGCCATTGTGTCACTTGAAAACGACCAGTAAAAGTGCCAAATTTGAAACCCGGAAATGTTTGTCTTCTTTTTCG